>JAEAOA010002337.1:1105000-1175000 GCA_016746295.1 Potamilus streckersoni | reverse complement strand
CCTTATTCTCAGAAGGTATGTATAGTGGTGTGACTATTTGTGGTTGTAACCATTTGCTGATAACTATCACGGAAACGGAAAATGTTTTAAACCTGTAGCAAATTATATAAATAATGCTAGAAAAAAAGAAATATTAGCGGATAATCAACGTCATACATGCATGGCTTAAAGTAAAGTTGTTAACACGCAAGGAAAGAAATATTTATATATTGTGAAATATGACCATAAGTTTAATATGTATATATGATGTTACGCCAATTTAAATTTCATCCTTTGTCGCTTTCTAAATGCTTTTAAAATCTAATTTGCTTCTTAAAAACCTTTTTTTTATACAAAATGGAACAATTACTAGAAATGAAATGTGAAAGTAATCGTCAACATACTGACAAAGTTCACTAGGTTGTATTGTTTTGACATATTTCAGATTATGGTAAGGTTGTAAACGTGTAATGTTATATTTGGAATATCCCTTGCCTTCATAAATGTGTAAACATGTAATGTTATATTTGGAATATCCCTTGCCTTGATGAATGTTAAAACACAGTAAGACTGATACCTTGATTAAAGATTTTCCTAGATGTTATATTTGATGTCTTATAACATCTGTCCATCACAATCTTTACGTAAAAATTGTTTATCATATAAAGGGCACAATATATCATCAATACTAAAAGTTATTTTAAAATCGGAGCATCGTATATTTAGGTTAAATATTGTTTTGCGTTTTACAGAAGAAAACGTAACTCGGACTTTGTTCCTAAAATAATGCAGGAGGAAGTGATGAATGCGACATTTGCTCTTGAGCCAGACAATGAATACGCACATGTCTCGTATGAAAACAGTGCTGTCCATATTATTGACGCTAAAAAGGCAATCCATTCCCAAAACCTAACGCCGCACAGTATAAATAATGGCAGTGATGTTACTACAATATGCGTTGAATCTATGGCAATTCCCAGACCGTGCGCCAAGGACAATAACTTAACAAAGGCAGATATTACTGAATTATTAAGACCATGTGTATATAGCAAAGTAGTATGAGAGTTTGAAACCTAAGCCTTTCTTTTGTGCAATATAATTACCTACGCATGAGATGATACCTGCACGTCCCAGTGGTATAATCCAGCGATTATTATTTATTGTCAACGCATGGCGAATTAAAAATTCTTTTATAAAAAACTTATATATTGTTGGCATTATTTAACACATTATCTATAGTTTTAGTTCAAGCTCACATTTTTAATGATCTACTGAGCAGGAGTTTCAATCTTGATTACGAATTATTACTATAATGCATCATTGCGCCAAGAGACGACTGATAAAATTATCCACTGTCATGATGTGTGCCTTGAATTAGCAGCTGTAATATGCATGTTGTGTTGCTTACAACGAATTGTGGTGAAAAGACCATGATCAAATGAGGTTTTTACTCACAGTTTCGCTTTTAAAACAAATATAGCTTGATTTCAAATGGTGACAACCTGCATCATGTATGTCATGTGAGTTCTATAACTTTAGTTACAACGTCTTGAACTAGTAATGTCAATAGGAAGAAAAAAGCAAAGGTAAACTAAGGTCAGTTGATTCTGTGTCATTTTACTTTAGTCTGTTGGCGTTTCTTCACAATTATTTTACCTGCCGGTTCTCTGACAGTTATTTACTACTGCAACATTGCTTATTTATTTTGAACTAAAGCACAGTCATTGTGATGAACATATTGCGCGGTATGCCACTTATACCCATTAAGATAATCTCGTCCACTTGCTGTTTATATGTTAGCAAGATTGTAGCTAACAACAGGAATTGAAGTGAAATTATTTATATCATTGCAGAGTAAATAATAAATATTATATCCAAGATATACTGTTGCATTTTTATAATTTTCTCTTTCATCAGTTGTGTCTTCTTGGTTAAACATTGATTCAGAATTCTAATGATATTTGAAATATGTTTAGATTTATTTTATTAACTGTCGTGTTCAATATTGTACGACTTGTCCACTGATTTAACGGTTTTGGTATACAATGATCCAATATCTGTTAACCGAAAAATCGTAGATGATGTACAATATTGTAGGTTTTGTCCAATGATCCACTGGATATGACACATAATGCTGTATATTTGCAGATAAACTGATTCTAAAGTAGTCTTTTAGTATCTACATTTTAAAATTGCATTAAATGAAATATTCACAAGCATTTTAGTCCAAAGTGCGTTCTGCAACTATAATGACAAATTATAGATTAATTGATTGATATTTTTACGGCGCACCAGCACTATGACACTTTTTAGAGCCAAACATAAGTTTATATGCTTTTTTATTTAAAATTGGTAAAAAGATGTATCGACCAGCGATTGGAGACCAAACAGTTAAAGGTAAAGCGATAAAAGAGGTAACGATGATAAATAATTAAAGGTTTCCCGATCAACGGGGAGTGCAAATGTATGATAACGTAAACATGTGATTGGCAATTAAAATCTATCGACTGCACATATATAACACAAAATTGAACAAGGTGATAAAATAAAAGCTATAACTTATGATAAATGTTTGCTTCATTAAGGAAGTCTATATTTTTGGTAATGCTAACTGTATCAAAGAGCTCCCTCATGTCTTGCACAACGTAGTAATGATTACGGGTAGGTTGAAGATCGAAGCATTCCAGCATAAAGTGCTTAACGGTGAATGGTTCATTACATGCTATGAACTCTGGTGGGTCTTCTCCTTTTAGTATGTAGGAGTGTGTTAAATGAGTATGACCAAGACGAATTCTTGCAATGACTACCTCCTCTCTACGGACGGATCTGTAGGAAGGAGTCCATTCTCCTAAGGCTGGCTTGATGGCATGAAATTTGTTATTCACGGAATCATTCCATGATGCCTGCTATTTCTGACGTAAACGGTCTTTGATACAACGTTTAAAATCAGTATATGGTGCTTTAAAATCAGTTGGTTCTAGTAATAGGGCCATTTTAGCAGCACGGTCTGCTTTATCATTACCTTTAATTCCAACATGGCTGGGTAACCAACAGTATACTATATTGTGGGAGGTACTCAGCTCAGTATGCTTAAGTAGAATATTTGCTAATAATGGATTCTCCAGTTTTCTGTTATGACTGAAGTACTGATAGTGACTCAAAGAAGATAATGCTATTTAAAATACCTTTGCTTGCAATCTATTGCAAAGCAAGGCCTATTGTTCTGATTTCGGCTGAAAAAATTGACGTACCATTTGGCAAGCGAACATTTTGTATTTGTTTTTTTTGCACTAGCGAAGGATTCAGCGGCCTTTTCCTGATCTGTTTATCGATCAGTATATATTCTTGTACAATTTTCAATTTGAGAGAGGAGTTCATGGTAAGAACTGAGGACGATGGAAGGGTTTGTTTCTGATTTGTTTCCATCGTGTAGCGTGAAAAGTAAACTTGGTTGCTTAAGTAGCCATGTTTTCCTCTTTGAGATGCTATTAATTAAAGTTCATATCTTTCAGGTTATTTTGATCTAAAACATATGGTAGTATTATCGATATTCATTATACATACAAGCCCCAAACCATTCATATTGTTTTATGACCAACGTTCGAACTTTTCTCTGTATGGACAGACTTAGAAGCTTAAATAATAATATTTCCACGAAGAAGATTTATAAGTTTCACCTATCACGGTTTAGAAAAATATGAATGTATATCTTACAGTAGAACGTAAAGCATTTACCATGAATTTTAAAGTGACTATTCATGATCACCTAACCATAATGCAATGATGAAACTGTTGTACCAACTTTTGTTAAAGAATATATTGTGTTACAGACAATAACCGATGTTTGATTGGTTTGTTAATCCGGGATTATACTGCTGACTGTAGTTATATTGAGACTATACAGAGAACTACAGATGGCGCTACGGACTTCGATTCCATCAGAAATTTTTTTTTGCGACTAAACTGTTGTTTCTCAGTGTAGAGTGAGACTATGCATTACGACAGCCTTATGCGTACGAGTACTATTCAAGTCATATACAGGGACTCCAATTTCTCAATTGACTTGTCTGGAGGCAATCTATGGACAACTGTCCACAGAGGCGTAGCAAAGGATTATGTCAAACTGGCGATAGATTGGATCAAACATAACCTATACTGGACTGACCCCCAGTATAAGTTGACCGTAGTTCAATCGCTTGTAGGCAATGACATAAACATGTACTATGTGATCTCATTGATGATAACCTGGAGGGACCTCATGCCCTGGCTCTGGATTCGATGGAAGCTATGTCATAACCTTTAAGATGTTTCGAATTTGCTTGCACATTAATTGACTCACCTGAATATACTGTATACTAAGATTGTCGCACATCTATATTTGAACATATCATTGATATATGAAATGTCTGAAGGAATATAAGTTAGTTAATAGCATTGTATATTTATATTGTATGTAGATATTTATTAAAAAATGTCATTCTGCTAAATAATTTCATTGCAAATGCAGCTGTGCCCAACAGGAGTATCAAAGGTTATGGTGACCACATCATGTTCCCGTCAACCCAGAGATAATTGTACATTCACGTGTAACCCAGGTTTCATGCCTGCATAAGGTGTCATTAGTGTAATGTGTGGCAGTAATGGACACTGGACGTTTACGTCTGTCGTACATGTAGGCTAGTTTTTATTCTTTGTCACAGCATCGGATGCTAATGACAAATGTTGGATTGAATGGGACAATAAAGAAAACTTTCAATGCAATATAACCAATGGTTTATCCTACAGAGTATAAGGATAAATATTTTATTCGCCATTCATTAGTTTTCATTTACCTAACATCACAGGAAATATCACAGGTACATTATCTGCGGAATGGAACATAGAACTGAAATTACTTTGTAAACGTAGGTTGTAATTTTGGACTAAAGGTATGAACATCTCTTATTTTATGACTGTCACATAACAATCTTTAATTTAGGTATGCATCTCTCTGAATTAAACATTAGCAAAGTAGATGAATAAATATGCTTGTAAACTGTCCAGAATCAATTTGTTCTTGTCATTCTTGATACTATTATCTAAGAAAGCGAGTACGTTAAAACATCACCTGTCATATTTCGAATTTTTGCCCATGGTTTCCTCTTTGAGATGCTATTAACTAAAGTTCATATCTATCAGGTTGATTGATTGATATTTTTATGGCGCACCGGCACTATGAGGTTATTTAGCGCCAAATATAATGTTATATCCTTTTACATTTAAAACTGCTAAAATAATTTTATCCACCAGCGATTGGAGACCAACAGTTAAAGCTAATGCGATAAAATGGTAATGATGACAAATAATTAAAAGTTTCCCGATCAACGGGGAGTGCAAATGTATGATAACGAAAACATATGATTGGCAATTAAAATCTATCGACTGCATAAATACAACACAAAACTGAACAAGGTGATAAAATAAAAGCTATAACTTACAATAAATATTTGCTTCCTTAAGGAAGTATATGATGTTGGTAATGTTAACTGTATCAAAGAGCTCCGTCATGTCTTGCACAA
This sequence comes from Potamilus streckersoni, assembly GCA_016746295.1. Taxonomy (NCBI): domain Eukaryota; kingdom Metazoa; phylum Mollusca; class Bivalvia; order Unionida; family Unionidae; genus Potamilus; species Potamilus streckersoni. The sequence goes on along the minus strand of JAEAOA010002337.1, from coordinate 1,169,463 downwards.
CGTAGTAATGATAACGCGTAGGCTAAAGGTCGAAGCATTCCAGCATAAAGTGCTTAACGGTGAATGGTTCATTACAAGCTATGCACTCTGGTGGGTCTTCTCGTGCTTAACGGTGAATGGTTCATTAAAAGCTGTGCACCCTGGTGGGTCTTCTCCTTTTAATATGTAGGAGTGTGTTAAATAAGTATGACCGAGTCGAATTCTTGCAATGACTACCTCCTGTCCACGGACGGATCTGTAGGAAGGGGTCCATTCTCCTAGGGTTGGCTTGATGGCATGAAATTTGTTATTCACGGCATCATTCCATGATGCTTGCCATTTCTGATGTAAACAGTCTTTGCTTCAACGTTTAAAATCAGTATAGGGTGCTTTAAAATCAGTTGGTTTTAGTAATAGGGCCATTTTAGCAGCACGGTCTGTTTATCATTACCTTTAATTCCTACATGGCTGGGTAACCAACAGCATACTATATTGTCGGAGGTACTCAGCTCATTATGCTTAAGGATAATGTTTGCTAATAATGGATTCTCCAGTTTTCTGTTATGTAGTGACTGAAGTACTGATAGTGAGTAGGAGAATATTATGCTATTTGAAATACGCTTGCTTGCAATATATTGCAAAGCAAGGTCTATTGTTCTAATTTCGGCTGAAAAAATTGACGTACCATTTGGCAAGCGAACTTTGCTTGTGTGGTTTTCAATTACGAAGGCTGCAGCAGCCTTTTCCTCATCATTTGATCCATTGGTATATATTTTTGTATACTTTTCAAATTGTGAGAGGAGTTCGTGGTAAGAGTTGTGGAAAATGGAAGGGTTTGTCTCCGACTTTTGTTCCATCATGTAACGTAAAAATTACCTTTGGTTGCTAATGTAGCCATGGGGGTGTTTCGGAGATGACGGCTTTCAGAATTTTTGAAAAATCAATTTGGGTACTTTCGAGTAATTGTGATATTCTAATGCCAAATGTATGTATGACATTTAGTTTATTGTCATATAAGGATTTATATTTTGGGTCAAAAACTGCCGAAAAAGCTGGGTTCAGAGGGTTGGATCTTAATTTGATAGCATATTGTGCAGAAAGCATTTCTCTACGTTGTGATAAGGGTGGCTCATCCGCTTAGACGAGGAGGCTTTCACACGGGGATGTTTGAAATGCTCCCAGGGCAAGTCTTATTCCCTGATGATGGATTGGGTCAAGCATCATTAAATAGGATTTCCTTGCTGGACCATAAACAGCGGAACCATAGTCCAATTTGGAGCGGATAAACGTTATGTGTAAATTGAGTATGACTCTCCTATCAGTACCCCAGTCAGTGTGCGCTATTACTTTAAGTAAATTAAGAGATTTCAAACATTTGGGTTTCAAATGTTTCAGATGTGGAATAAAAGTCAGTTTTCTATCGAAGATAATGCCAATTTGTTTTCCTCAACAACTGGAATAGGTGTTCCTTCCAGCGTGAGATTAGGTCCATCGTGATGTCTTCGTAACTGACAGAAATGCATACAGACAGTTTTTGATTTCGAGAATTTGAAGCCATTAGTATTGGCCCAATTTTAAATTTTGTTTATATTTTGTTGTAATTGTCTTCCAATTGTATGCATGTGTTTGGATCGGTAACATATTAAAAAGTCATCAACATATAGTGAGCAATCCACACCTGGCATAAGACACTTAGTAATGCTCTTAATCTTTATGTTGAAAAGCGTCACGGATAAAATACTGTCCTGGGGTACACCCGTCTCTTGATCGTGTAGATTAGAGAGGGTGGAGCCCACTCGTACTTTGAATTCCCTGTCTGAGATAAAGTTTGATATGAATGAGAGCAGTCGGCCTTTTAGACCCATAGCTTGCAGGTCTTTTAGTATTCCGTACTTCCATGTTGTATCATAGGCCTTTTCCAAATCAAAGAAAACCGCTACTAAATGTTTCCCCTTTATGAAAGCATCACGAATAAATGTTTCGAGTCTAACCAAATGATCGTTGGTACTACGACCATGAAAGCCATTTTGGAAAGGAGAAATTAAATTGTTACTTTCCAGATACCATACAAGCCGAGAATTGATCATTCGTTCCATTGTTTTACATACAAAGCTAGTTAATGATATAGGTCTGTAGTTGGTAGGATCTGCGTTATCTTTGCCTGGTTTGGGAATTGGTATTTTTATTGCTTCTTTGCAAATTGTTGGTACATTACCAGTGATCCATAAATCATTGAAGATTTCCAGAAGAACTGTCAAGGATGTTTCTGGAAGGTGTTTTAAAAACTGGTATTGTATATCGTCAGGCCCAGCGGAAGTATCATTGGCCTTATTCGAGGATTCCATAAGTTCCGACAATAAGAACGGTTGGTTATAACTCTCTAAGTTATTTGATGTGAATTTCAACCGTATTGTTTCTTTTTGAGTTTTAAGTCTTCGGAAAGCGTCGGAATAATTAGACGATGAGGACATTTTGGAGAAATAATCAGCAAGGACATTAGCTATTTAATGCTTGTTTTTATAATTGATGTTATTTAGCTTCAGGTGTTGGAGGCAATTGTATTTTCCTTTTCCATTTATTTTGCGGATCGTGTCCTAAACTTTGTTTATTGAGGAGCGAGAGTTTAAAGTTGAAACATATTTTTTCCATGATGTTCGTTTACTTTCTTTAATCGTGCGGCGAGTTTTAGCCCGAGTAATACGGTATGGAGCGAGATTTACGGGCGTTGGATGATTAATGATATTGTACAGTGCTTCTCGGCGTTGTTTAATGGCTTATTTACATTCTTTAGTGAATCATGGTTTGGGCTTTTTTGAGAATTTGTTGAGGACATAGGAATGGACTCTTCTGCAATCTCAATTACGATAGATGTAAATTGTCGAATTGGATCATCATCATTTAGTATGGTATTCCTGTTAAGTCTCATTGTACAAAGTGTTTCAAATTTGGCCCAGTCAGCTTTCTTTAAGTTCCACTATGGAATTGTGTCATCAATTGTGGCACTGGTGTTCTTAAGGTATATTGGAATATTGTCACTGCTATGAAGGTCAACAGCGACCTTTCAATTATAATTCAACAGAAGAGTAGGAGAACATATTGTTAAGTCAATGCATGTGTATGTACCCGTTCCTGGGTGCAGATAAGTCGGAGACTTGTTATTAAATAGATACAAGTCGTATCTAGCAACAAAATCGTCCACCTTTTTCCCTCTGTCGCTTATGTAATTTGATCCCCATAAACTGATATGGGCATTAAAATCACCAAGTAAAACAAATGGCATGGGAAGTTGTTGAACAAGTATGTCTAATTCGTTTGGTGATAATTTGGTATTTGGTGGTATGTAGACAGAACAAAATGTAATCACTCGATGTAGAGTGACACAGTAATCGCTTGTAAACTTGTATTCAAATGGATGTTTCTTTGTGGGGCTCTATTGTTCACAGCAATAGACACCCCTCCTGAGGCCCTGTCAACGTTTTGTAGGTAGGTGTTAAACAGGGAGTAGTTTTTGAATGTGATATTGTCCGTATCTTTTAAAAAGGTTTCCTGAAGACATAACAAAACTGGATAATATTTATTTAAAAGGAGAAGAATCTGATTGTAATTACCTTTAAGTCCTTTGTATTATTGTGTTTTTCATTATAAATTTTGAATGGAGGTTTTGGATTTAGATTACACTTTTCGAGGGGAACATTTATAGGCTTATTTCTCTGGGGGAAGTACGAGTGTGATTCTTTTGTTAGGTTTTGAGCTACTTTGAGAACACGGAACAGTATCTTCTACATCCATGCTCTCAATGTACCCAAACCTGTTGAATAGTTTGATGATTAGCTATTTAGCGCCATATTAAAAGGTTAAATCCTTCAATAATTACAAGTGGTTAAAGGCTTTTTATTCGACCAGTAATACATAACCAAAAGTTTAATGTATAGCGATGAAAATGGTGACGGCGATCCATAAATGAAGTTTACCGATCAACGGAGAGTGTAAATAATGTATGACAACGTAGACAGATGAATGGTAATTAAAATATAGTGAACGTACATATAAAGCATATGAAAATATTCAAGGTGATAGCATATTAGCTATAACTTACGATATTTATTTACTTCCTTAAGGAAGTCCGTAACATAAGAAATGCTAACTGTATCAAAGAGTTTCCTCATGTCTTGCAGATTATAATATTGATTGTGTGTAGATTGGAGGTCGAGACACTCCAACATAAAGTGCTTAATTGTGAATGGATCATAGCAAGATATGCCTCCTGGTGGGTCTTCTTCTTTTAGTATGTAGGAGTGGGTTAAATACGTATGGCCGATTCGAATTCCGGCAATGACTAACTCCTCTCTACGGTCGGCTCTGTAGGAAGGCGTCAATTATCATATGGTTGGTTTGATGGCATGAAGTTTATTATTCACGACATCGTTCCATGGTTACTGCCATTTCTGACGTAAACAGTATTCGATACAACGTTTAAAACCAGTTTATGGTGTTGTAAGATCCGATGGTTTTAATCATATGGCCATTGTAGCAGTGCTGTCTGCTTTGTCGTTACCTTTAATTCCAACATGGCTAGGTAACCAACAGTATACTATACTATGCAAGGTACTCAACTCAGTATGGTTAAAGAGAATATTAGCCAATAGTGGATTCTCCAATTTCTATTATGTAGTGACTTAAGTACTGATAGTGAGTCTGAGAAGATGATGCTGTTCAAAATATGCCTGCTTGCAATGTATTGCAAAGCAAGGTCTACTGATTTCGGCTGAAAAAATATGACGTACCATTTGTCAAACATACTTTGGTTGTTTTCCACTTACCAGGGATTCAGCAGCCTTTTCCTCATCTTTTGATCCATAGGTACATAATTTTGAATCATTTTAAATTGTGAGAATTCATGGTAAGATTTGTGGAAAATGGAAGGATTTGCCTCGAATTCGTTTCCATCATCTAACGTTCAAAGTACCTTTGGTTGCTGAAGTAGCCATGGGGGTGTATCGGAGATGTTTGCTTTCAGAATTTTTGAAAGAACATTTTGGGTACTTTCGAGGAATTGTGATATTCTAATGCCAAATATAGGTGTGACATTTGGTTTATTGTCATATAATGATTTATATTTTGTTTGAAAAACTGCCGAAAAAAGCTTTGTGTTCGTGTCTAATTTATTGTTGTAATTTATGTGCATTGATCAATAAGGATCCCTTGTGCGGTAAACATTGCTCTATGTTCAATGTTGGTATTTTGTGGATTGTTTGTTATATGAAGCTTTGTTTAATGTGGACTATTGATATATGTTTGGGTATATGTGTTGGTGGGTAATGTGATTGAATGTTATTTTCCTTAAGTTTTTTAGTGTGTCGTTGTTCTTTTGGTTAGGATTTGGTCGGGTGGGTGTCTCGAATTCGGTTGCTTTAATTGTGAGTCGTTGGCACTGTTATTATAGTATCTTGTTATATTCGGTTATTCAATTCAACCAGCGTATGTTTTGTAAGCTTGTTTCAGATTTGTCATAAGGGTGGTGTTTTTTGCAGCGTATTTTGTTAGCGATGGTTGGTTGAATTTTTTACGGCGCACCAGCACAAAGAGGCCATTTAGCGCCATACAAAAGGTTATATCCTTCATTTTATACAAATGGTAAAATGGTTCTGTATCGGCCAGCGATATGAAACCAAATAGTTCAAGGTAAAACGATAATGAAAACGGTGATAAAAAATAAAATTTCCCGATCAACGGGGATTGCAAATTTATGTATGACAACGAAAACATATTAAAGGTAATTAATATATATATATATATATATATATATATATATATATATATATATATATATATATATATATATATATATATATATATAGCGCATAAAAATGTTTAAGATGATAACGTAAAAGTTATAACTTATGATATATGTTTACTTCCTTCAGGAAGTCTATAACATAAGAAATACTAACTGTATCAAAGAGCTCCCTGATGTCTTGCACATTGTAATATTGATTACGGGTAGATTGGAGGTCGAAACACTCCAGCATAAAGTGCTTAACTGTGAATGGTTCATTGCAAGATATGCATTCTGGTTGGTCTTGTCCTTTAAGAATGTAGAATTTGGTTTAATAAATATGACCGATTTGAATTCTAGCAATGACTATCTCCTCCATACCGTCGGCTCTGTAGGAAGGAGTCCATTCTCCTATGGTTGGCTTGATGATATTTAGTTTATTATTCACGGCAACATTCCAAAATGCCTGCTATTTCTGACGTAAACAGTCTTTGATACAACGTTTAAAATCAGTATATGGTGTTACAAAATCAGATGCTTTTAATGATAGGGCCATTTTAGCAGCGCTGTCGTCTTTATCGTTATCTTTAATTCCAACATTTCTGGGTAACCAACAGTATACTATATCATGCGCGGTAGTCAACTCAGTATGCTTAATAAGAATATTAGCCAATAGAGGATTCTCCAGTTTTATATTATGTAGTGAGTGAAGTACTGATAGTGAGTCGGAGAAGATTATGCTATTTGAAATAGGTTTACTTGCAATGTATTGCAAAACAAGGTCTATTGCTCTAATTTCGGCTGAAAAATTGACGTCCCATTTGGCAAGCGAACGTTTGTTGTGTGTTTTCCACTTACGAAGGCTGCAGCAGCCTTTTCCTCATCTTTTAATCCATCGGTATATATTTTGTCCCCCTGCGGGTCCAGGGTTGTAGAATTGGCCCACCGTGCCTCGCTACGTGTCGTAAAAGACGACTAAGTAGAGGCAACCTGTTTGCTGTGGGTTGCGTCCCGTGTTGGAGGCGGAAAGGATCATGGTGGTTAAGCGGAGGCTTTCCGATGCAACGCACTGCTTTGGCCTCTATTTCTTCTAGATGTTTGGTCGGGATGGTCCCGATCTCAACAAATCGGCTGGTCACGCCAAGCCCTCGGATGTCTTTAGTTACGCGCTCTAATTCTGTATCTTTCTTCTCGTATCTTGTATCTCTCTTTATACAACCGTTGCCCATATATTCTATCCCTTTAGGTTTCATTTTCCTACACCTTAGAAGACTTCATCGAAGGCTGTGGCTCAACGGGTCAATCTGCGGGTAATTTTACCGGCTGAGTATGTCTCACGTGAAGGTGATTTTATCAACGGAGTATAACACCTGCGTATCCCTGGCACTTTTTAAGTGTCCCCTTGTTGGACTGCTTGGTAGGTGGGGAGCGCGGATGTTGAACACTTAAACACACCAGCATGGAAACTTTTTAAAACAATCAGTTACAACGAACCAAACCAGTGTCTGACACAGATGATGAACCATGTGGCGTGGATTCATTTCCACGCTTCATGGTAATACAAACCAAAGATGTCACATAAGCGCTTACTACACTTTCTCCGTTCGTTATAGAAAAGACAATAACCGGATTGACTGGATCGCCAAAAAGTGTTAGAAAGTTGAAATCGGGTTGTCTACTTGTTGAATGTCAGCGATGAGGTCAAACAGAAAACCACAAAAAAATAAAAACATTCTTCGATATTCCATCGTCGTTATTCGCCCACACAACATTGAATACCTCCATAGGTGTTATTCGCTATCCTGACTTGGCTGGAGTCACCGACACAGATATCATTGAAGGAATGAAAAATGAAGGTGTCACTGCAGTCCGCAGAATACGTATCAAACGTAACAACAATCTGCAGGACACCAACACCATTATACTCACCTTCAATAAACCAACAGTACTCAAAGTGGTCAAAGTTGTTTTTTTTGCAAGTGAAGGTTGACGTATATATTCCCAACCCACTTGGATGCTACAAGTGTCAAAAATATGGACACCATGAAACCCGCTGTTTAAGAAACCAAATATGTGGCCGATGTGGAGACAACTCTCACCAGGAATCTGAGTGCAAAGCAACTCCACATTGTATCAACTGTGTAAAAGAGCACCACGCCAAATCAAGGGAATGTGATACCTGGAAACAAGAGAAGGAAATTCAGAGGATCAAATATACATCCAACATTCCCTACGCAGAGGCTAGAAAGCTAGTACAGTCAAAAACATCTCTTTCTGGCCCATCCTTCTCCACTATAGTGACAAACAATCATAAGACATCGAGGGACGCTCAAACTCAAACATATATACCCGATTCAACATTACAACATAACACCCCACATTACTAAACACAAAAACCCACTGAATCTACCCAAACGACCTTTAACAACACTCAGCAAACTAAGTCACCAAAGAAAAACAATTCCCATGGAAATAGACAAAAGGGGTCAGATGACCCCATCAGACTATTCAACAGGTTTGGGGACATTGAGAGCGTGGATCCAGCAGATACTGCTCCGTGTTCTCAAAGTAGCTCAAAACCTAAAAAAAGAATCACACTCGTACTTCCGCAAGATAAACAACCCTATAGATGTTCCCCTTGAAAAGTCTAACTTAAATCCAAAACCTCCATTCAAAATTTATAATGAAGAACACAATAATACAATGGAACTGTCGAGGACTTAAAGGTAATTACAAACTGATTCTTCTGCTTTTAAATAAGTATGATCCAGCCTTGTTATGTCTTTAGGAAACCTTTTTAAAAGATACGGACAATATCACATTCAAAAACTACTCCCTGTTTAACACCTACCTACAAAACGTTGACAGGGCCTCAGGAGGGGTGTCTATTGCTGTGAACAATAGAGCCCCACATAGAAACATCCATTTGAATACAAATGTATAAGCCATTGCTGTAAGTGTCACTCTAAATCGAGTGATTACATTTTGTTCAGTCTACATACCACCAAATACTAAATTATCACCAAACGAATTAAACACACTTGTTCAACAACTTCCCACGCGATTTGTTTTACTTGGTGATTTTAATGCCCATAACATTGAATGGGGATCAAATTACATAAGCGACAGAGGGAAAAAGGTGGACGATTTTGTTGCTAGATACGACTTGTGTCTATTTAATAACAAGTCTCTGATTTTTCTGCAATCAGGAACGGGTACATACACTTGCATTGACTTAACAATATGTACTCCTTCACTTCTGTTGGATTATACTTGGAAGGTCGCTGATGACCTTCATATCAGTGATCATATACCAATATATCTTAAGAACACCAGTGCCACAATTGAGGACACAAGTACACAGTGGAACTTAAAGAAAGCTGACTGGGCCAAATTTGAAACACTTTGTACAATGCGACTTAACAGGAATACCATACTAAATGATGATGATCCAATTCGACAATTTACATCTATCGTAATTGAGATTGCAGAAGAGTCCATTCCTATGTCCTCGACAAATTCTCAAAAAGCCCAAACCATGATTCACTAAAGAATGTAAAGAAGCCATTAAACAAAGCCAAGAAGCACTGAAAAAATTACTGTACAATTATCTCAGGGTTGACGGGAACATGATGTCGTCACTATACCGTTTGATACTTATGTTGGGCACAGCTACGTCTGCACTGAAAATATTTAGCAGAATGACATTTTTAATAGATCTATATATAAGATGCCAATATACATTGCTTTTCAGTAACTAATTTCCTTTCAAACGTTAATTATATGTTCAAATATAGATGAGCGACAATCTTAGTATCCAATATATTTAGGTTGGTCAGTAAATGCGCTAGAAAATTCTAAATCTTTTATATCTTTTGACGTACCCTTCCATCAGGTCCAGAACCAGGGTATGATGTACATCCACGTTATCATCGATGAGAACACGGTGCAAGGTTATTTCATTGCCTACAAGCGATTGAACCACGATCCGCTTATACTGGGGATGGGTCCAGTATACGTTATGATTGATCCAATCTACCGCCAATTTGACATAATCCTTTGATACTCCTCTGTGGACAGTTGTCCATAGATTGTCTCCAGACAATTGTGAAATTGGAGTCCCTGTATATGACTCTTGAATAGTACTCGTACGTGTAAACCTGCTAAATGACTAGACTCTCTCTACACTGAGAAACAACAGTTAAGCCGCAAACGTGAGGTTTTTTTTGAGGTTTTTTACTTTGTTTTTCTTAATTGTTTTAATTCATTAATTACCCTAACATAATCCTGATATAGCTCTAGCTTCTTCAACATTCTTGCGTATACGATATAATACTTTCTGCCATTGTTCACTGTTTTTAATATCTTTATCGTGTTTAGGTTTCATTAATTTACCTCTTTGACTAAAACTATCCAAAGCAAATTCAGCTAATCGATCTATATTTTTAATGCCTTTAATTACCTTAACAGTTTCTTCATTAAAGTTATCTATTAATTCAACTTCTGGTTCAGTGGCTAGTACTTCAACACCTTCTTCTGCCTGGTCCATACCCTCGGGTGTTTCCGGGACGGTCATCGCATCAGATATTTCGGCTGGAAGTTTTTCGAGAATCTTTTTTGTTTTCTTAGTTCTTTTTGCTATTTGTTCAGTAGTTTCAGCTGTTTTTTCTAACACAGATTGAATAACTTTAGTGATAGGTTTAAATAACAGTTTTGTATCCTCCTCAAAATCAACTTAAGATTCCTGTCGCGATTGTAGTTGTTGCTTAACGGCATCACGAACAGGTAGATATGTTTTAATTGCCTCTAGTCGCTCTTGAGCTAATTTAGCAGAATAAGTTTATCCAATTTTCATTATTAAAAAATATTTATAATAGATGTTTAATTGAATTGAGTGCTGGTTTACAAGTAAACAAAATCGCTAAAAATGCTTTTCTATCTGTAAATTTATTATGAATGTATATCAAAACGCAGATAAAACACCATTTTATATTGATTCGTATTGCAGTATATAATAAAGGGTGATAACTATGCTATGAATCAATGTTGAGCAATAGATAATTATTTCCCTTTGCGAATGAAGTCGAGGTTTGATACGGATAAAATAAATCTTTTTTTTTCTGACAATTATTACCTAATTATCTGTTGTTCACAAACAATCAGGTGTTAGTGAACAAAAGTGCAACACGGAGAGATACTTCACATCCTTTAACGGACGATAACTCCCAATTATTGACCGATACAGATCGAGAGCGAACAACCTTGCGCGTCGGATTGCGATCAGTGAATCACTTTAAAAGTGCCTCGCCAGATAATGCAGTCGCTCGGTCGCCAGTAGTATTCGGCCCCCAACACGGTTCGCACGCTTGATACCAGCAAGCCTAGAGCCTCGCTCGTCGCAAGCTAGCTACACTACACCGCCAGCACTTAAGGTACCCTGTGCCCGCATCGGTCTATACGTATTACGTTCAAGCCACACACGCCAGACCTAGTCGCCTAGGTCCACCTTCCTGCCTGCCTGCCTGCCTGCCAGCCCCGATCGTCTGCAGCCTAGGGTTACCCTGTACCAGCGAGCGCCTAGGTCAGCCTAGTCAAACCGCCCCAGTATTGTCCGTATAGCGACCTATGAGACAGGGTACTTTACTCGGTTCGCAAGGTCGCTATACACATTCTCTATAAATGCTACACCAATTTTGTTCACTTTCACCGAAGCACCGTAAATTTGCATTTTTGTCTATATAATAGTGCCGTAAACTATATGTGGGTAGTTGGTTAGAAATGTTCACATCTTCCCCTTCATTTCAAACCATACGAGGGGTCGATCGTCCCGAAGCGACCACGGCTTGGTCACTACGGGCTCGAGGAAGAATCAGTTCTGATGGTATCGTTCACACCGAACCCACAGCAAATGCATTTCGTCCCATATAATAGTGCTGGAAACTGTATGTAGGTAGTTGGTTAGAAATGCCCGAGAAAGAAACAGTACCGCTAGACGAGAGCCCGGGAAGAAATTTCAGGTCTTGCGGGAAGAAAGTTACGGGCTCAGGGAGAGTTTCTAACCAACTACCTACATACAGTTTCCGGCACTATTATAGGGGACGAAAACACATTTGCAGTGGGTTGGGTCTGAACCATATTGTCATAGCTGATGCCCCCTAACCCGTGTAGCGACCCAACCCGTGATTAAAAAGAGGAGAATGTAAACATAATAGAACTGAGTTGTCTGAATAAAATCTTTGGTGACACTTTTCATCACTATGGACCGAAAAAACAGTCTGGGGTAATAAGTCTGTAAACACAATATGGACCTAAAAAAAAACGGCCATGAGGCAGTAAATTTGTAAACACTATGGACCGAGAAAGCGGCCTGGGACAGTAAATCCGTAAACACTATCGACCGAAAAAAACAGTCATGAGGCATTTGGACGAAAATGAGAGAAGACAATGGAATGCACTTGTGGGTGATAGTGATGACGATAAGGGATTTGAATGTAGGAATTGTTCGCTCCACGTGATTTTGTTTGGACGATAAGGCAGAGGCGATAGCAGCAGAGAGGGGTGAACGACAACAATTGGGTCGCTTTGTAAGTAAACAAAACCGCATAAAAATCGTGAAAAAATATAGTCAATAATAGAGTAAAAATCTGAGCTAACCTCATGGATTTATTATGCGGTTTTTAACAGTACGGAATGATAATAGTTAGAGACTTTGGTTTAGCGTTATTGACCTTTTTTCAGCCCCCTGTAGTAACCCCTATTTTAGGTTAAGGACCCGAGCAAAAAGTTGCAGGGTTCACCCTGCCTGCTGCTTCTTTACACAAGTAATACTGTATAACTTCTTTGATTATCTTAAAGATATTATTTTCTTATATCAAAAAATACTCTATTTTGTTTTCTTTTTGACTGGGGTCAGAATATCAAAATTAATCTTATACTTGGGTCATAATAACCAAAAAAATCGCCTTTTGGAGTCAGAATATAAAACGTCGCTTAAAGCAGTGAGAATATCCAAATAAATCTAATTGAGTCAACATATCCAAATGAATCGTACACTGGTGTGAAAATATATAAATAAATCGTATTCTGGAGTCAGAAGAGCCATATAAATCGTATACTGGAGTAAGAATATCTAAACAAATCGTAATATGGAGTAAGAATAATGATATAAATCGTATTATGAACCTTGAACAATCAAAAACAATGGAGTCAGAATATAGAAATAAATCGGATACTGCAGATAGAATATCCAAATAAATCTTATAATGGATTTTGAACATCCAAATTTTTCCATCTAATAAAAAATCCTTCATCATCCAACTGGAATTTAATTTAAAGTGCCGATCGATTTTATTATTATATTTTGCCGCAGTAATCAGCGAGTTTCAACATGGTAATTGTGAAGGAAATCGAAATGTTTTAGTCCAGAATTACAAGGTACTTCCGTTTATATTTTTACATATAAAATCTGCAAATTAGAGGGACGTTTCCAGCAATATTGTTTTCCTGCAACAGTTGATGTGATTTATGTCAATTTCTTACACTGAGTAGATACCTTCTATTATCTCTGTCCCATAATTAAAAACCAGTCCAGCAAAAATAATTAATGATGTACATAATTCTTGTACCTGAAAAAGAGTGCATTCAACTAATTTGTACTAATTAATATGGGATTATTTCCCCTGAATATTCAGGTCTTTAAGGTCATTTCATCTACAGAAAGACAGATCGTGTATATTTACACTGTCCTCTATATCAGTAGAAACAATGTAATCAAGTCAAACTAATCTTATAAAAACAGTTATTAATCAATTGAGGAAGATATATATATATATATATATATATATATATATATAGTAACTTTAAACTGGTAAAAATGTAACAAAATAAAACAGAAAAGTTAACAACCTGTGTAAAATTTTACAAGAATAATTTTTTTTCCCAAGGAAACCATAATGTAAATATTGAAAAAATGACTTATGGTTTATGCGAATAATCCAAAAATTAATACTATAATTGTGAACAACAAGTTATATCAATAACGAGCCCTAATTGAATTCAGGCTCGAATCTCGATGAAGTTTCAAAATGGAAGGCGATGTCGTCAGATGAAGTTGTTGTAGTGATGGAAAATGTTTCTTGTTGAATATTGTGAATCAAGAATAATATTCCTGCTTTAGAATTCCAAATAATTTTCAATGAATCTCTTTGTTCAAAACTTTAATGAAAAAGCACTTATTGTCCAGATAATATAAAAAATATTCTTGAAAATATAAATAATTTAAAAATGGCAACAACACAAAATACATTTGAGCTCCTAAAGGCATTGTTTACGAATATATAAATATAATAACAATTGTCTGTTTTAACACTCGATATTAGATCACAGTAGTTAACGTGATATATTGCTTGATTTCTATCTTCAACATCGCACTTTTAGAAATGCTATTTGATAAGTTGTTTCGAATATCCATATATAAAGCTCAGATTCTTACGCTAGAAATGAATAATAATAATAATACAAATTTGATTACACATGGGTAACTAGTGTGCCAGACATGACCTTGCGAATGGCCAATCATTTCCACTTTATGTTATCGAATTTGAGAACCATGGTAGATGAAAATTATGCTAATATAATGCCTTTAGCATTTTATGCTATCTAAATCTGCCGGGAAGAAAAGCCTAATCCCATGAAAATAATCATCACAATAAAATGTAATGAAAAGAAAAGTTAAAAACCTCTTAAAACTAAAACACAAGCACTTTAAGTACATAAAAGAAGCTTCCGGCACATACCCACATTTGGTCTAACCCAAGACACGAACATACATACATACAAACATACATGCATACATACATACATACATACATACATACATACATACATACATATGTAGGTACGTACGTACGTGCGTGCGTACATGCATGCACGCACGCGCACGCACGCACACACACACACACACACATACATACATACATACATACATACATACATACATACATACATAATGAGAGCCAGAATGATACGAAATAAATTGAGAAGTTGCATAACCAAACAACTTCTTGAATTTTAGCAATTGCTTATTTAAGCCTGTCGGCCATTTTTGTGTGAGGTGATCAAAGTAGCTAGCATCATATCCCAGAACAATATTTGCATGGTTATTGGGTATTGGTATTCGATTGTTACAATTAATTTATCAACGAACAATTAACACTAGATTTATTCACGCCTAGGTGTTTTTTTGTTATCATGAATTGCTACCTGTCCTTTTGATTCCTCTCTTTGCCATTCTTTTTGAATAAGTTGTAAGTAAACTCGATCAATCGACAGACAGAAAGATAGACAGATAGATAAATAGACAGACAGATAGATAGATAGATAGATAGATAGATAGATAGATAGATAGATAGATAGGTAGGTAGGTAGGTAGGTAGGCAGGTAGGTAGGTAGGTAGGTAGGTAGGTAAAAATATCGTTGTTTGATAAACACATCTCCACCGGTTGCCTAAATTGTATGAGCATCTGTCTCAAATGCATGAAGTCTCGGATTCTATTCTCGGCCGAATCACAATAAAGACATACAATTGGTTCTTGAAGCTGTCTTGAATGTCACTCAGCATTAAAAGTTTAGTTTCAGCACTATCTTTGATAGAAACAAACTGGGACTTTTTCTTCATTCATAATTAGATGTGATTTACAAAAGTACAACACGGAAATGCAAATGATTTTAATAAATATGATTTGTGCTATATATTTGACCCGAAGAAGCGTTTTTGGTGAATTCGCTCGGTCAAGACAGCGTTTAATAAAAATATTAGGCGCAAGAAGGTGAAGTAATTCGACAGAAGACCGTAGACGTTCAATATTAAAAAATATAACCGCCTTTATTCGACTCGCCGGATTGCATTCGATTCAGTATATGTATGCATCGGGCACCTTGAAGGCGGGCAATATGATCAACTCTAAGTCATGCATATGTAGTAGAGTAATTGAAAATCTCTCGCGGGAATATAGAGCTCCATCAAAGATTCATTATGAATTTGTATGTTGATCTTTAATCGTGTGGTTTCTGTACGAGTAAGTGGTATTTCATCTGGGAAATTTCATCAATTGTGTCAAAAGGGACAAATTCACCTTGGTGTATTGTTGTAACTGTTGTCACACGATTGTTTCTGGACAGTACCAGATTAGCTCTTTGTATGAATTCGCCTCTCTCAAGAAGACATTTTACATATGGTGCCAAAGGTCCAATGCATCAAAAGAACAGAGATTTAATTTTACCCTCCTAAAGATTCTACCTGAACCAGCCACAACTTAATTCACTGTTATGCGTAGTCCAGCGCTCACTACCAATTGGATATATTGTGCACTCATCTTTAAACATACTAAAGCAATCTGTATTGCAGATGCTAAACTGCGAATGATCTATTGAGTACGAGCTTGTGTTAAATTCGTTTACCAAACGCGGTGATGTCCACATACAAATCTATATTTCTAGATGCATTATAAGAGGATATGAATCTGGTTTATATGTGCATCAAGAGTGCCATTTCCTGTATACCAATCCTTAAAATATTGCCATTTAGGACATAAATCAGACTCACAATACTAAATATTGATAATATTTACTTATTCTTTATTATCTTAGCATGTTTTATTCGTAACAAATCCTAACAATCAAATTAAAATCCTTTATATTGTGTGGAAAGAACTAACCGTGCTTAAAGTATAAAAGGCCTGCAAACAAATCTAGTTCAAACGGCGAGTAGTCTATAGCGCTAAAATATGCACGAAACTTTTAAATACTGCAAAAACGAGAATATAATTTTATTAATTTCTCTGACTGTCAAAACTTTGCTTGCATGCGCTTATATAATAAGATTCAAGTTAGATTCTTTCAGAAAACATGAAACAAAATTATAAGAATCTGAAGATAAACTTTGAACATTTTGACAATAATTTTATAAACAAAATAAAGATGTAAAGTCGATCAAAAATAAATATTCGATTGATCGTTACGTTACTGATATGGATTTCTCGTCTGCAATTACATGAGAATCACTTTAGAACTTTCTAGTGTGAGGATTCTCCTTGGCGCGTGCCATTGATTCATCATATAATTCAGAAGCACCTTTGCCAGTATTTATATTAGGCGGTCTTGAGTTTTGGGGTTCTTCTGTCCTTTTAGCGTCAGCAATATGGACTGCATCGTGTTCATACGTGACGTGCGCATATTCCATTTCTGGCATGGTATCAAATGTAACATCCATCACTTCCTCTTGCATTATTTCAGGAGCAAACGCTGAATTCATTTTCCTTCTGTAAAGCGCAAAAACAGGATTTAACCTATGTATAGCCTTCTATGATATATATATATATATATATATATATATATATATATATATATATATATATATATATATATATATATATATATATATATATATATCGTGCCCATATCTGACAAGCAATGATTACGTAAAGATTAAGATTTACATATGTCATAAGACATCAATATAACATCTAGAAAAGTCTTAAAAGCAAGCTACTAATGTCTTAATTTTATTTATGTAGCAAGGGACAGTCAAAACAAAAAAATGCACGTTCTAACAACCTTGCCATAACCAGAAATAAGTCAAAACAATACAGTTTAATCTGTGATTATAGCTTGCTCTCAATTGCCTTCACATTTTATTTTGAGCAATTTATCTTTTGATTTTGACAGGTTATTTTTCAGAAGAAGCTAATCGTATTCTAAAAGGATTTAAAAAGCGAAAACAGATGAAATTGAAATTTGTGAAATATCATAAATACATATTCAACTTAAGGTCATATTTAACAATATGCAAAAATACCTTACCATATATGTTAACAACTTATATTCATACCATCCATTTCTGGTATTAAGTATCAGCCAGTATTGCTTCTTTCTGTAGCATTATTCCTATAGATTATTACAGGTCCGGATAAATGCTTAGTTTTCGTGATAGTGGCAATAAGCAAATGGTTACAATCACAAACAGGCAAGCCATTGTACATACCTTTTGAGAATGTAAAATACGATGACCACAATGATGACAATGACAACAGCTACTCCTATGGCGACTCCAGAACTTATTGCCGCCTGATTAACTACGCCCTTTCTTTCTAACAATATTGCTGGTGACACTGAATGCGAAAAGATAAACGTGCATTTAAACTGTTTTAAGTGAATAAGCACTTTAAATATGAAGTACACTTCGTCAAATACTAACCCATCTCATAATTAAAAGAAAACAAGACTTCATTAATCTGCTGAAGGAATATTTTCATCGTTCGCAACCACTTTTGCAAACAGCATGTTTTCTGTCTTTATCATTTATGAGGAACGTTGAACAAGTCAAATACTGCAAGAGTACATTAAATGCATGCATGCATGTATGTATGTATGTATGTATGTATGCATGCCATGTATGTATGTATGTATGTATGTATGTATGTATGTATGTATGTATGTATGTGTGTTTGTGTGCGTGCGTGTGTGCATACGTGCGTATGTATGTATGTATGTATGTGTGCATGTAGGTAGGTAGGTATGAAAAAGCTGTATTTCTTTAGGTTTGCATAAACGACAGTTACAGTTCCTACTAGCATGTACATGTGCATATAAAAAAAATAAGTTGGTCTCCGGTTTTCATTAAAACCTATGTTTTAGATATTGATTATATAGATGCTACAGGGAAACTGTAAAAAATGGATATAGTTCTACAAACATTGTGACTAGCATTAAATACCGTCATTGGTATAAGTGCCTACTGATACTATTTTGACAAGTAGGGGAATGGAAACAATTTTTGTTATTCCTAAATTAAACCGATTGAGGATAATCTCTATCGTGATTTTCTTCATGCGTTGTGCATTTGTCAATCGCGATCGACAATCGTGAAATTTACTCCAAAATCGTTAGAGTTGACGTGTTTTCTCCTGTGTTCTTTCTCGTAAGTAGCGGTGACCTTAATAGGGCCATCCGGAAAGAGAGTGTCTGACAACGTTTGAGAGACATTGTATTAATCATGTGACAGGTGGTATTAAGAGTATATTGGCAGAATTCTTCAAAGTATGTGCCATGGTATGATGAAAATTATTGTCGTTAATCCTAACAATAATAGCCGTCGTCTACAAAGCGTGTCTATTGTATCGAGTCTGAAAGGTACCAGCCAGGTCAAATAATGAGGATAGTACAACGACATCTCAAACTAGCTAGTTCTGGCATGGCACACATTTATCCGTTTTATAAAAGAAACGAGTTGACATACTAACAGTTACTAAATTCTTATAAAGTGCTTGGAGGTCAGTAAGTAACGAATCTGTCGTCTTAAGACTGCCTCTTCCTTCTCGTCGAGATCTACAGAGTCTTTAGTGAATCGATGGCATTTTGAAAGCTAAACTTAGGTAATTCACATGGTGTGATTAGACTAAGAGGAGAAGGATGATGAATTTGAAGAAATTCAGTCTTATTCATTGTGCGTCTAGGCACAACTAGGTATACTTGCAGCTCTGGAGAAGACATACCAGGCGGTATGAATGCTCATTTCTATTCCATTAAAATATTGCTAGCTTTCCTTTGTGTACAATGCAGAACTAGCGTATTTGTCCGGCGAATTGTCGAGTTGTAAGCTGACGGTATAGAAGACGACCCGAGAGTAACCGGTTCCTTTCGCTCCAAGGGCCTGGTTGGAAAGACATATTTCTCACTGAATTATCCGTCATCGAAATGGAACGTCGCTGAAAGTATAGTTCGACGTACGATATGTTACTAAGATCCATGACAGACGCAGTTGGTTGGAACTATTCAAAGAACTTAGAGGCCCAAAATCATGCTCTGACATGGAAGGGGAATTACGCGCAATGGACTGCTACAAATGGCGAACATTGTCCCTATGAGTCGGAAATGGCTGACTTGGCCGTTTTTCTTAAAGGTCTTCATATCTGGTTGGCTTCCTTTAGTCTCGAGAGACGATAGAAATGTGCCCATGAAAGGTGTCCCAGTTTGCAGTTGTGCAGCGTATTCTGTAACTATAAACCCCACATGGGATAGGCAATCTTTGCTACAGTTGCTACACTTAAAGATTGAGTCAGGTCCTGGCTGGAACTGCACCCTCTTCCTCTGAGATCTTTTCTCATCAGCGAGCTGTCGTAACTTTCCATCGCTGGCTTTCAGACCTGTGAACAGAAAATGTCGCCAGCTAGACTTGTGGAGGACAAGCTTTTCCCAGGTGTTGACCTCGATCCCATGGGCTTTCATATCCTGCTTGCAGACATCCTTGAAGCGAATATGTGGCCGTCCTATTGATCTACTGCCTGAGACAAGCTTAGAGTAGAAAAGGTCGTTGGAGATCCGTCCATCATCCATTCGACGCACATGGCCCAGCCATCTGATGCGACGCTGGCGGAGGATTGTAACCATACTGGAAATTTTGGCCTGTTGAAGCACCTCGTTGTTTGTCGCACGATCACTCCAGGTGAAAACAAGTATGCGACGGAGACAACGCATGTGAAAGGCACTCAGTCGTTTCTCCTGAGAGGCGTACAGGATCAAAGTTTCACTGGCGTACAGGAGAGTGCTAAGAACGCAGGCACGGTACACGGAGATCTTAGTGTTCCATGTCAGCTTGCTATTGTTCCACACTCTCTTCGAGAATCTAGAGAGAGTTGTTGACGCCTTTCCAATCCGCTTGTTAAGATGGGCATCGAGTGAGAGGTTTTTGGTGATGGTAGAGCCAAGGTAAGTGAACTCACTGACTACTTCTAGTTTGTAGTTGTTGATGATTATGCTGGGAGGGTCTGCGTCCTGAGCCATCACGTTGGTTTTCCTTAGGCTGATGGTCAACCCGAATTCATCACATGCTTTAGCAAAGCGGTCCATCAGGCAGTGTAGTTCAGCTTCTGTGTGAGTGACTATAGCAGCATCATCTGCAAAGAGCATGTCCCTAATGGCTGCTTTCCTTACTTTGCTCATTGCCTTCAGTCGTGCCAGGTTGAACAGTCTGCCGTCTGAACGCGTGTGCAGGTAGATTCCTTCTGTGGATGTCCCAAAGGCGCACTTAAGCAGAACAGCGAAGAAGCTGCCAAAGAGCGTGGTGGCAAGTACACAACCTTGTTTCACTCCGCTGTGGATGTTGAATGGTTAGGACGATGAGCCATCATACTGCACTGTGCCTTTCATGTCTTCATGGAAGGACTGGACAAATAACAGCTTTAGAGGGCATCCAATCTTCGTCAGAATTTTGAAAAGTCCGTCACTGCTGACCAGATCGAATTCTTTTGTGAGGTCAATAAAAGCCAGGAAGAGGGGTCTGTGTTGTTCGATGCACTTCTCCTGCGGTTGCCTGATGGAGAAGATCATGTCGATTGTAGACCTCTCTGCGCGGAACCCACACTGAGACTCTGGATACACTCTGTCGGCAAGCGTCTGCAGTCTGTTCAGGATGACTCTAGCGAAGACTTTACTCAAGTTGCTGAGAAGTGATATGCCCCTGTAGTTGTTGCAGTCAATTCTGTCGCCCTTGTTCTTATACAGGATTATGATGTTGGCGTATCTCATGTCCTAAGGTACTGCTCCTTCATCCCAGCACTGGCAGAGAAGATCATAAAGGTGTGTGAACAGCACACTGGCGCCACACTTGATGACTTCTGCAGGGATTCCATCCTTTCCTGGGACTTTATCTGTTGTCGGTTTCTCTAAGGCCAGCTTTAGGTCTGCCTCAGTAGGTTTCTCTTCCAGTTTGGTCAAACAAGAGGGACTTTCAATGGCTTTAAGGGCATTGTTGGTCACGTTATTCTCTCTGAAATACAGTTCAGAGTAGAACTCCACCGAGCGCTCGATCTTTTTGCCCTTGTCATGAATGATATCGCCTGCAGAAGACTTCAGTGCAGCTGTCACTTTCTTCGTTGGACCCATTGCTTTCTTTATGCCATTGTACATGCCTCTGATGTTTCCGTTGTCTACTGCTGACTGGATGCTATGATAGAGTAGAAGCTAGTATTCATTGGCACATTGCCGTGCTAACCTCTGCACTTTTGCTTCTGGTAGACCTATATGCATGTAGCGTCCTCTCGCAGGGGGAACTCTTGTATTCCAGGTGGGCACTGCGACGCTCTTCTAGTGCTGGCATTAGTGTGGCGGAATTGGCGTCAAACCAGTCATTGTTCTTTGCTTCTTACCAAAGATTCTTGTGTCTGCGCTGTAGACAGTCTTCATATCTGTACGATCCGTAACAAGGGACTGATGGTGATGCCAGGACGTCCGTAAACTGCGCATTGGTATATACATCGAGATGCTCACTCGTTAATTTAATATATTTACCGTTACTAGAAATGAATCGTAAAAGTCAGTGTCGCATTGGAAACTTATAGACCACGTTTTGAACTTATGCATTTCAAGTAGTTAGATGCTAAGCTATTGCAACTACACAAGAAGCAAAAGACAATGCATAAATGAGCAATTAAGCATGCGAAATCCATCCTTAAACCATGAACGTAACAAATGCGGCAAGAGAAAAAGTTCTAGTCGCCCAAACTCATATAGAATTTCAACGATATCATAGTTTTATTTGATCCTGAAAGGACAAAGCAACTAAACGAAATGTAAACAACCGTTTAGCGATGTGATTGATCGACAATATTAATTATAAAGAAAAGTTGGATGAGTCAACTAGAACATAATGATGGATTCAATTGTTGGAGGATAAACTGGACGATGTTGAAAATTACACCGAACTTATATTCTTGGGAAGACTGGCGGTTAAAAGAGCGTGTAATGGGCAAGACACATTGCTCTATCGCTGGTAAAATAGGCACCAAAAACGGTATTTTTCTTCTACTACTACTGGATTCGAGAGGAAGTAGGCTGATATTCCTAACGTAATATGACTTGGGAACGTATTTGATGGAGAAAGAGCAAAACTATATATATATATATATATATATATATATATATATATATATATATATATATATATATATATATATATATATATATATATATATATAGATGCAATAAACTGACGACGAACAGTACAAAACTAGTAACTAACTAGCCTAAGCGCTTTCGACTCTTAATGAGTCTTTTTCAAAGGCAAATACAAAACATAGTTACGACAAACAAATAAACACAAAAACGTTGTGTTTGTAAACCTCTACATTTCTGTCTTCACATGTGCTAACACTATAAATACAACCAGCTTGTATAGACTAGTTGCGGAAACTGAAAACGTTGTGCAATTCCCTAAAAGTCTACAAGCCAAAGCGACATCTATTTTTACTTTGTGTACATATGTAACGCAGATTATATCCCGGATATTTGATTCTATACCGGTTATTCTTATAGTAAAAATTGAAGGATGTTAAGATTTAGAAAATGTTAAATTCTACTAGTGCATAGTTTTCATGTTCTAGTCTTCTTGGTTTAGACCGCTTGGTTTCAATGTTCTAAGGCGGCGTATCCAGTATGATTCCTTTTCCTTCCTGGTTTCGGAACTCCAGCTGTGGTTGTTAGCAATAGCGATTGTACTTATAGTGTTAGCACATGTGAAGACAGAAATGTAGAGGTTTACAAACACAACGTTTTTGTGTTTATTTGTTTGTCGTAACTATGTTTTGTATTTGCCTTTGAAAAAGACTCATTAAGAGTCGAAAGCGCTTAGGCTAGTTAGTTACTAGTTTCGTACTGTTCGTCGTCAGTTTATTGCATCTATTTTAATTAATCCCTGACAAACGTGATCCCTTGGTGGATCCAGTACGCTTGAGAGGGTTGTTATTCGCCATATGATTTGTATTCTTTATATATATATATATATATATATATATATATATATATATATATATATATATATATATATATATATATATATATATATATATATATATATATGTGTGTGTGTGTGTGTTATTTTTCTGTGTTATGAAAGCTTGAAACTTATTCCGAAACAAAGTGATAGTCGAATATACGCACCTTCACACGAATCTGCCGGTGTATACGTGAAACCATTACAAAGAACATTCTCTACACCTTGTCGTGCATTATAGCCTTGTATGCAGGTAAAGTTACATTTGCTTCCATTCATACGCTGACAATCAGCAGACACTATAATCTCACCTTGCATCAGCGGACACTGAGGAACTGAATTGAAATGGAGAATGACATTATGCTTGGCAATAGTATATGTGTTTGGCTTTTTTTAAGTCATAGTCCAATCGCTGTCATTATCCAATGTCCCTTCAATGAAAGCATAAATTTTGTATCATTTCAAGATAAATTAATGTGACCGTATGGTGACAATTATCAACATGTAAACTATATTTTGAATAATACATTCGTAACCAATGATAACATGAATATTATTTTGTAAAGGACACCCGAAAAGAAAAGTCTGGTTAAAACTGAATATAGGAATATATTGTTCTGTGCTATGAAAGCTTGAAACGTATTCCGAAACAAAGTATATATATATATATATATATATATATATATATATATATATATATATATATATATATATATATATATAATATTATATTATATTATATAGCATAGAATAACTTACTGTTAGAGCAAACTTTATCACTTCCATCCTTAAGATTTACTCCATCTTCACATGCGCAAAGACTGCCATTCGGGGTTGGAAAACAGAACGTAGAACAACCTCCATTACCCACTGCACAGAATTCATTTTCTGAAATACATCTCACATTTATTAGACATGAATTATATGCGATGAGAGCTATATAATAGTTTTAGGAAAATTGTTTGAAATTATGCTCTTTAGCATTGAGATAAAAATACTTTTCCTTATTTATCGGGCAAAGCATCATTTGCTTAAAATGCTAGGATTAACAATAAGAACCACAATTTATTTTCCCCAAATGATGGTCACCAGATATCTATATATCCATCTCTCTATCTTAGACTGTCTGTCCGTCTGTCTGTCCGTCTCTCTCTTTCTCTCTCTCTCTCTGTATATATATATATATATATATATATATATATATATATATATATATATATATATATATATATATATATAGTAAAACAAAATATTATTCTGCTGTTGTAAAACTGGGTGACTATATTATTTATATGAATATTGTTTGAGATAGCGTGGGATTGTCGATTTAGTAATGTATCTTTCTTTATGCACTCACTGCTTTGGGTCGTGGAGGAGTAAACGCTAATGTAATGAATACTTCCGAGTTCCCCATAAGCGGCAAATTCTGTCGTTTCATTGGGATTGGATATCTTCACTTTTCTCATACTTCTGATCGTTAGAAATAAAATACTGGTAAATAATTAGATTTTCACTTTAAAACTAAAATGCTTTGTAACTAGAAAAAAACTGAAAATGTACTGTTTTAATTCTTTACCTTCTTGTTTTGCTTGACCAATAAATTAAAGCTTTTTGTGAGCTAAGACTATGTAATATACACATAACATTTTGAAACAATAAAAATAATTTGTAATATTAGGATGGTACCCATACAACCTAACAATGTCATGGAGTGTTTATTATATTTGTTGATATTAATTTGACTACATTTCTTAATGATTAAGCACAGTTACTATTTCCGAGCACTTTCTTTAAAAAGAAACAAAAGTATCAAACGTCACAACGTGTAATGGTAATTCTTTAATATTTTTGCTTCCATTTTCGGTTTATAGATAGGATACCAGTAGAAAATATAAAAATGAAATGAATAATGAGGCCATGAAATATACTGTCTCTTTGGACTATATTTTCCAGAAGACGCAAGAGTACCATTATCTTCCTGGACAGCGTACAAAATATAAGATATGAAATACTCCTCAAATGTGTCCAATGTGATTGAGATAAACTTGTTTTCAGGATTCGTTTGTTCATTTATTATAATACGTACGAGTATTCCTCTGCGGCGATATACAGGTAATCTTGGTAGAAAGCCAAACCATTTAGACTGTAGTGAGGATATTTGACCAATATTTGGTGATTCGTTCCGTCCAGTTTGCAAACGAAGATGCTATTGTACTGATATTCCAACCAGTACAGGTGGTCATCTGCAAACATGCTCTAAGGAAACTTAAATGACTTAACACAAACGATTTACCGAGAGATAACACAATAAAGAATATTATAAAAATAATGCATTAAAGTTTATCTATTGCCAAATTCTTATTATTAAAAAATGAAATTTTATTGCCACGTTGTTTTGTCTTCAATTGCAAAGAGAAAAAAAATAACTGAAGATTTTATATGCGTCTTTCTTCATTTATGGGTGGTTTGTCCATTCTTCATGTATACATTCTCGTATAAATCTAACAATTATCCATTTTGCCTGCGATTGTGGCAAAATTGTGTCTCGATTTCATATTCCTACATTGTACGAGTCGAATGCCACAACCAATTCCGGGTCATTAGTTCGCACTAGAAAATGAAAAATGATTTGAATAACTATAAAATTATAGTAACTCGCTACATGGTCGGAATATACATTTATTTCCGATAGGTTCTCAATAACTATAGCAGAATGCCTGTGTTGCTGTCACACGAATGAGAAAATATGCTAAATGCGTTTTGATTTTCGAAGCTTAAATTGTTAAAGATTGATGTATATTTTTAAAGACATAAATATAGATGCGACATACAATAAATGTTCCTTTTAACATTTTGACATAATTACACATAAATTACTTTTGTAATCGATTGTGAGCTCGATGGGCCATCTATCGTTAGAAATGTCCAGGAGAACTGATGCTTGGGTGCCGTCCATATTGGCCCGCCCTATATACGTCTTGGGGCCAATGTTTATGTAGAACAGCAGCCTGATATACAAACATGTTAGCACTTAGATGTTAGTAGCAATGTTGGTAAAGCATAGAAGAAATTCCATATTAGCGTAAATCAAAGTCAGGTATGTGTGCCACAGATTTATTTGTTATAATTCAAATGTTATATTAAAGACTTCGTTTACGTTCTAAATAACCACCTACAAAATATAAGGATGTCAAATGCGGATAAGTACTGGAATTGAAGAAGGATTTTAACCAAAATACTTTATATTTATGATTTATTGATGGCGACCCATTATAGACTGATCAAACGAACTCCTTTTGCTCTTGCTTCAGTCAAAATAAAATATTTGTATGCAGCATCTTGATATAGCTATCATCATTAGAGACAATAAAGGATCCACCTACCCTTTTGATGGATAGACGACGAGCCCATGTGGAAAATTCAGTCGAGTAAGAATTACTTTATGCTTTCCATTCGGTAATAGAACTCCAATGTGACTCTGAACCCTGGTGACATACTCCGTGTAAGTGACTGCTGTATAGTAAATATTTCCTGTTGAACTGTCCACAGCAAATCCATTCGGATAAATGCTGTTATCGTCCCAGAGTTCTAAAATATATTGGGTAGAATGATCTGAAATGCGTTTGATAATCTTACAAATATCACGTCTCATTTATGGGACGAGTGTATCATTTATTACTTTGTTGTTTTTTTTCTGGGGTACGCTATATACGCTGTCCCTATATAGTTACAAAATTTACATTCAATATTTATTCTCACACTCTTTACCAGTGCAGATGCATACTTTTTAGACATAGGAAGTATGCGGGAAATCTTTGTTCGATTTTATACACGATCTTTCTTCGCGCTTGGAGACTATTTAAAATGCATAGTTTTTATGCCTATCTAATGAACTAATAGTGTGTGTAAACAAGCCATGGGTATAAGAAGATTAATGAATTCATGAAAGCAATTGGCAAAACCGCTATCTTACTCGCGGGTTCAGAACATTTCAAACACTAGCGTTCGTAAGACCCTACTTCATAAAATGTCTGATTAAATGGATACGGACATATAACAAAACTCAGATTACATTATATGTCATCTACCTCATAAATATTAAAGTTGCTAAACATTTGCAGAAGGAAGAAAAAACAGTCGCAGCTATTTTTAAAATCTACTTCTTGCCGAATGTCTGTTGCAACACGACATTACCAAAATACCATATGTCTCCCATGAACAACAAGATTATGTACTCAACACGATCTACATATGTGAGACCTTGGTAATGGCATATGCCTTCTTTAATGTTATGCAAAGACACACAAACTAATAAATGCTGCTTTCACTGGAATATAAAAATAAATAGCTACAATATATTGCAAATACAGAAACATGTACGGTTAATGACACCGATCATAGATGATTGATTACAAGAGCAGCGACCGCTCTACATATTCAAAGCACTCTTGCTGATTGAAGTGACATTTCCTGTTACTCCTTTGAAAGTTTTTTTTAATACACTGTATATGTTCAACAGCAATTTAAAAATTAGCACAAGGTCACGATTGATTCGAAAGTACGTCATTACACTTTGTTTTGGGTTTACATTAGTCTTATGAAGCGATAAGTCCTTTCAATAAGTATTTCCAATTTACGCTGCAGGGTAAATATAATTGTTTACAACCTTTCTTATGGGTAACGCATTGCTGACTACTATTTTATTATTCGACAGTATACCATTTGAATTTCTAATCTCAGTTTTCTTTCAGGAATGTGAAGAAGAAGTCATCCTTCTGCAATTTTGCAGGATATTAATATTCCTTCTCCTGCGTATCGAAATATTAGTTGATGATATACTTTACGACAACATTGAAACGAAAATAAAAACATCAAAAATTAGATCAACAGAACACATGTCAGGACAATAGCTGGTATTCAAAAAAGTTGGCTGGAGTTTCAACAGATATATACTTTGCCACATGAAATATAGCTCTGACACAATGCATATGTTCTATAAATACATAGTATCTTGCAAAAATACGCTGTTATGCAAAATATTACAGTTTCGTCAATAATTACGTTCATTTGTAGAGTTATGTAGATCTGTGTTGTGTACTTAATTGTTGCCCATGATTTTAGAGTGAACATGAGGATAATTATCATTAGCAGCAAATTGTTTACATAGCTGACGCTTGTTCACGATCGTAAGTCGTAAGAATAAAACATGCTGACATAAAATGTTTGGGGCTTAGAATATTCTAAAATGAGATTTATTTCGATTTGATTGGAATTTTCCTAGGAAAGGACTCTCATCTAGCCAAAGGAAAATTTGAGTAAATATGGACTTGACAAGTAAATAATACATGCATATTTTATGAGTGTGTGGAATTAAATAGCAGTTATATAGAGATTGTAGAGGAATTATATATTTACATTAATCATTGGAATTGCTAACTTCACAATGACGTTGGATTAACACATTATTTGGAAGTAGTCTGAACTAATTTAAAGTAGTCCTAAGCTGCATCACTGTGGAACATAATGACATTCAAAACGATCTGAATTAATTAGTATGAGTCCTTAGGTTTTGACTTTTGATAGGACATTTATCATTTTTTAGGCTTTCTTTCACGTTGATATATGTCTTACATTATCACCATGTCGCTCAGAAATATAATTATTAAGTTTATTTACATAGCTTGTTTCACACGTTACTCTTGCATATATAAGGAACTAGAGTCGCAACATTTATAAACCACACTGTATGCGAATTTGTGCAAATTTCAGCACTATTTCATTAAACGATACCCTTTGTGACCAGCCCTTATTTAGAGTTTTGTTTCAATATGGATTAATTCATAATCAAATGTGTATGTGTCTCATTTGGATTGATTTCAAATCATTCATGTTCGTGCAGTATCAAAATTGTATATTTCATTCCACGTTCTTAAGGTGGATCTTTCAAAAATATCACTTGGTTACTGTATCGTTTCTTTAGCATGACATGGCAAAGACTCTTCGATATTAATATCTGAAATTATAGCATGATACTCACCTAATATTTGCTGCCCAGTGCCGTTAAGATGGACAAAGGATATTTGAGATTCAAAGGTTGACCATATGACCAGATCGTGAACGGGGCTGTATATAAGGGCTGCCATAGAGTCCAATCCTTTGGCATTGATTCCCTGAATAGTCTCATCAATCAAACTGATTTGGTAGATATCGTTGTGAGTCTTGTCTCCGATCAGCATGAAGTTGTCTTTAACAGGGTCTTTTAAATGGATAGTAGAAATGAGTGAAATGATACAAAGTACACGACCTCAATTAAGATTTTTATATGAAAATATAGCTTGACTCTCATAATTAAAGTCGAATCTTAAGGTTGATTAATTGTCGTAAAAATATTATGAATATTGTCCTGCTTTTTACTTCCCTTACCTCACTAAAAATTCCATCTAAAAGAGATCGTTACAACAAACAGTTTTTCTGAGTTATATTTGTAATGGTCAAAATTATATAGTGATATAAACAACTGCTTTCTGCATTGTTTGTTTAGTGGACGTTCTCGGAATACAAAGTTTAAATGGACTTTCTTTGATACTATGATTAGACTTTCCTCAGCGAAGCATCCTTTATCAAACTCCTCTGCTAGTTTTGTTCACAAATGTTATATGATTCGATTATGTTTAAATAATCAAACACATATTTTAATTGTGTCGTGCTTTGCATCGACAATGGTGATGCAAACTAAATGCCTCTTCATGTCAATTCAAGACAGAGCATCGTGTCTTCCTTTTCTTGTTTTTTATTTCACCTACTTGATACGCAGCTCTTTCCGTTTGGTGCTAGCTTAAAGCCAAATACGCATTCACATATATTAGACTTCCCGGTGGATAAACAAATCTGCTCACATCCCCCATTGAGGTTGTAACAGGGTCCTGAAATATAATTTGAATACAAATTACGAATGGTTCGAGACCTGTCTCACCTATATCAGCATGTGTTCTTTGCCTCACCCTTGTCATCGCTACAATGACTGTATTTAAGCAGAACAAATATAAGGTAGTACCGAAATCAGATTGCTGTCAGGAAAGAGCGTCTCAGCAAGATTATACAAGGTGGACAAAAGTGAACTGTTTCAATTCATAACGACTGGCACAGAATGATCACGTGACACCAGCCTAAAATTTCAAAAGAAGTTTTAAGATCTGTAGATTCCGAAATGTATTAATGGCAACAAGATTCTTGCATTCAAAGTGCGAATGTAAATAAAGTCACCAAAGTTAGTTTTTAATATATTATTAAAATTTTTTTAACAAAATCTTTAGGCGCGAATGATACTTTTCACTTCAAAGAGATTTGTTTATAGAATGATCTGCAAATTCCTCAAATGTGTTCTTTTTCCTTTGTCAATAAAGAGAAAGGTTATGCATTTATTTTATAGCAATGCAGAGTGATTAATAACCATCAAAGCTAAACTACCGCTCTTTAGGATAAAACATCAAATCCTCAAATATAGTTTTGTTTGCGGAACTTAAAGATCAATACTGACAGCATAGTTTAAATGATGGACGAAACATGAGGGAATGCTATTTAATAGTTTACTACGCAAAACAACCGAGACCATATTAGAGAAAACTAAGACTGAAAGTAATGCGGAACTGTTAAATGTTTCCGTGCTATAAAGCATTCCTCTCCGACAGCTTGAACAAATAAAGTCAGACATATGAGAATGTCTTTCTTCAATCACATTTTACAAAGCAAAAGAGAATAATAAAATAGTCTACTGTGCCTTCTACGCGGTTTCTAAACTAAGTAAACTCAGTTCTAATCAACACATCGATCATAAATGGTTTTTGTTGTTGTTATTAACGTTTGCCGAATCTCAAAGCCCAGTTCACAATGTCTCCAACACACGCAAGAGAATTAACGAACTGGAACGTCAAAAAAAAAAGAGGAAACAAGCCGCATGAACACTATACAACTCTGGAAATGTTTATATGCAATTTAACTATAGCGATGTCCTCCTCCTCATCATCATCATCATCAGCATCATCATCATCAGCAATCCCTTAGCGCAATAGGTAGTTAGACCACAAGCATACTGATGTTTCAGATCGGATATCTTGATATTATTTAATTATATTCAGTTGCATATCAATCTAATGATCAACGGACGGAAATGGGTCGATGAAATAAAGGATTTTAAAGAGAAACAATCTCGAAAACCTATTTAGAAATAATGAATTTTGTGATTTGCTAAGCGTGATAAATGTAAGATCTGAGACCTAATGCAGCTGACGGATGTTTCAAAGGAAAGTGCGTCCTATTGCACACATTCTCATGAATATTTTCAAACTGAAAATAAATAATTGATAGATTGGGGTAGGTGAGTCAAAATTAGCTCTGCAAGTTACTTTTATATTGCTTAGTGAAAGAAAGGTCTTAAGGAAAGAAAACACGTTATTTCTCAGCTGAATGGTTCTCCACTTGGAAACACATTGGATAATTCTTAAGATTAATACATATACAATATGTTGTGCAGCAATTTATTTCATTGTGACCCGTGCAAATGATATATGTGACGACAAGCCATAGCATCAGTCCTGCCTTCAATACAACACACACAGACACAGACACACACACACACACACACATATATATATATATATATATATATATATATATATATATATATATATATATATATATATATATATATATATATATATACGATAACACTGTAACACTGATACAACACTTTTAACGATGCAGCGAAGACATATTCATGACATTTCACAAGGTATATATACCAAGAGAAAGATAACGTAGCTGTTGTTCTGGAGCTCAACGCCTTTTTTCAGTACACCATAGGCAATATATGGCGGCCAGTATTAATGCAGGAGGAAGTAACCATGAAATCAGCGTAAAGAACCACCAACCCACGAGAAGCTACTGGCAAGCTTTCTCACATATCCACATTCGCCGAATCTTAGACTCGAACCCACGCAGAATGAGGTGAGATGGCAGAGATTCGTAACGGAGGGCGCTTTAGACCACTCGGCCACTTGTTGTACATAAATGCATCAAAATAAACTTCACGTGATATCTACCTGTTTCATTTTGTCGAAAATTTTCATCAAAAACATTAATAGATGAAATGGTTCTAGCATTAGGAAAAACACCAGATGTCGCATTAATGCCACTATCTATCATATATGACATTATTAACGTCCCATTTGCATCATTTGAAGTCAGCAGCAAGTAGCTCTGAAATAAAGAATGAAAGGAGCTTACAACAGCACGTTTGTGGTCAAGTAAGAAAATTAAAAAATCCTTTAATAATGACATAAACTGGCAGTCTGCATCATGAGTCAAACGAAGTCTAAACAGATGTGGTGTATTCAATTGTCTTACTACGGGCTGTGGAGGAAACTTCGTAACTGAAGGTCATAGCATTCAAATACATAAAATAATAAAAAAAACTCCTATCTACTTTGATTTCTTTCATAGGAATCTCGAACGACTATATATATATATATATATATATATATATATATATATATATATATATATATATATATATATATATATATATATATATATATATATATACTTATTTACTAAGTCGTCATGCAAATGTCTGCTACGTACATGCTCATATAACACCGATTCAGTGACATCATTTTTTGGTGATGCGTGCTTAGTCTTGACGGTATATGGGTTGGTGCGTGCAGGCAAGGCGATGGGTGTCATTTACTCGCGAAACTGGGATTGAAACTCCGTAGAGTACGAATTTAATTTCTCTATCCTCTATGATAGTATTGCTTGTATTAAACTAGTAAATTCTACCCACTATTATCAGGATTCTACTACATAATCCAGGGATAGCACATTCTGTTCTGTTTTGTATATATTTATAGCTCTTCGTAAATACAAAGTATATATATATATATATATATATATATATATATATATATATATATATGTATATACTACATACATACACACACACACACTCTTCGTATATACAAAGTATATATATATATATACTACATACATACACACACATATATATATATATAAATATATATATATATATATATATATATATATATATATATATATATATATATATATATATATATATATATATATATATATATATATATATATATATATATATATATATATAGACAGAGAGAGAGAGAAGAATAGGAGGAGGCAAATGGAGAATAGTGTTAATAGTTTTAATCCAATGCCCAAAGATACGATTATTCCTACATGCATACTACATCATATTCTGATATATACCTTGTATAATGCAAGGTTTTCAAGGATCCTGAAAGTACTAAGGAATTGCTTCAAGTTGGAGCCATCAAGTTTACAGCAGTAAACATAGTTGATGCCGTTTGGTGCGGTATCCAGAAAGTAGATCCTAAAATTTAAAAAAAATACTGATAATAAATAAAAACAATGATTTGAATTTTTGCAAAAGGTATACAATATTCAGCTTTAACAAATGCTTTCTGGAAAGAAATACGAACCATGGACATATTTCTGGGGATATAATTTAACATGTTGTGAGTAAATTTATAATTTTCTATATTGCTCGATGGAGTGGTGATGAAAATTGAATATATTATATAAGTAGAGCAGAAGGCAATAAGTAAGTATCGATCATAGTGTTTCTGTCTTAATTAATAATTTTAACATATGTGTCTATGGGACATAATGCAGCTGAGCGCGTAATAATAGAGTGCGTGATCATATCTAGTAATATTGTTCCATAAATTTTTTTTAGAAAACACGTGCAACCTGGCGCAGTCATTTTTTACTTTCACGTGCCGAATATAGAGAAAAGATTATTCAAGACTTAGTATACACCAACATAGGTTTATAACGTTTGCAAATGATCTTGTCTAATCTGTATGAGAACATGATTATAAAAGTATGCAAGTATTCCATATGTTCCGTGTCTGTCAATCCATTTAACACTTTGGACAGATAGGACCGCTATCATAATAATCGTTCTTTGGTATAATCATGTTTACTTGATTTGTCGCCTTTGTTTACATTTATAGTTTCAATTATCTGTCCTAGTGTTAGAACTTGCATCCCATCATCAGTAGGGATACCAAAAAAGACACATATTAAAATGCATACATACATACATACATACATACATACATACATACATACATACATACATACATACATACATACATACATACATACATACATACATACATACATACATACATACATACATACATACATACATACCTTTCAGCATAAGCCAACATAGGTTTTTAAAGTTTGCAAATCATCCTGTCTCATCGGTCAGAGAAAACGATTAGTTAACCCAGTTAACACTTTGGACAGATAGTACCACTTTTATCATAATCGTATTTTTGTGCCTGAAGTTTATTGGCTTTGTCACCTTCGTTTCCATTTCGCTTTTCCATTTTCAGTCGTAGTGTTAGAAACTGCATCCCATCAAGTGGAATAGGAACATTTAGTGGGCCAGTATTGATAGTAGAGTTTACTTTAATATTACACGATTATTCGAATGTACTTTGCATTGTTATTGAATCAAAATATGTTCCTCGCCTAAATGACCATATTGGTATATGTTAGAACGATATCATTGACACGACAAGCAATATCCATTTATTGTTGCTCATGCTGGCGCACGTTATTTTGTCTGCACAATGAAAGCTTTACATGGTGGAAAGCATATATCGACAATCCTGGAGAACCCAACGAATGCAAATTTCCATATGTTCCGTATCTGTTAACATGTATGTCCATTCAAGATAACTACAAAGTTGTTTTGAATTTTCTCTCATCTTTCTATTTCATTTTTTCCGTCCAAGATATATTTCTGTCAACACAGACACACACATGTAGTTTTATTTTTCATGTGCTAACATCTCCAAGGTTTTGGTCCGCTACTGGTCACACGATTTAATTACCTGCTTCCATAGGCCGTTTTGTGGGAATTCCTGATCTCGTTTTCTATGCAATGTCCCCTTTAATTGTTTGTTAAAAGTTCCTTTTAATTGACATACATGGAATTGCCATCAATGTAGGTAATAAAAGGCGATATCAAGGGAATAATGTATGCATTTGCTTAATCCGTTCCAAACATGAATGAAATGCAATCATATGTCGGTCATTGCGTTTTCTATAGTAGAATCTAAAATGCAGATTCACAGCGTGCTGGTTTACCTTGTACTTGATTGTCCACACGAACGTCTGCACACAGGAGCGACGAAAGAGGCACTTACCCCCCACATGTCACCTCTAAACATCGTTTAACCTACATACCTAAAACCGAAGAATTTACCACTACATATTTACCACCCAGCACCATCGAAAATTATTCTACGCGTGCCGATGTTGGTCTCTCAGCTCTATCATCTTGTTTGTCCAATAACTGAAGATCGACGTTGTTACGTTTACAAAATTTTTAACTAATGTTACACATTTTATTTACATGTAATTATATTTATAACGTCCCATCACAAATATAAAATACACCATGTTTATACAGTACTGTTTTACGGATAATTCGAATAGGGTTGACGTTAGTATTTTCAATGTTGTCACCATTAATTTTAGTCAGTAAATCTGCATCGTTCCTTAAATACTTGTGTATTTCTTTTTCATATTTATATTTTTAAAATGTAAGCATTTTGTCCAATTGTAAAGTATTCATCAGTACATGTTGCTTTCACCAGTTTTATCGCGCCCAAACTTGTAAAGAAAACAGAATGAATTGTAAATACTGGCAATGTTGATTTCATGCTCATATTGACGACACATTTCCGATCTTCAAAGAGTATGCATTCTCGTGTATCTTTTCGTTGTATGTTGATGCTTACTTGGTTACCTAGTTCTATATGAGATGGTAATACAAAATCATGACTTTGACATCTTAGAATTTTAAATGATTAATGTATATTTCTCTCTTGTTTATGCAGGCTGTAAAAGCACAAAATATCACTGCGTCAATCTCTGCAAGCATTTATTAGCTGCATGGCAGGAACGGGGCCATACACATTTTTATTCGCGCTTGTAATATTTTTTATCTCTGCAAGCTTAAGACCGGCATTATATTCTGTTTCTTATGTTATTTTCTACGAAAACAAATACGCTTCAAATGAAATAATCTACAAACGAAATGTTAGGAAACAGAGAGAAAACGTTTCTTCCTTACTCACCTCTTTTCATGCATGTCGTATGAGAGAGACTTGGGTTTTATTAAGATTTTATTATCCAGAAGGACCTGATGGTTACTGCCGTCTAGACTGCAATATTCAATTGTGCTCCCATTTCTGTCTGATATCCAATACAGCAGTCTGTGGAATTAACGAAATGCGTAAGCAAACCTTTCCATTTCATTCAAATATATAAGCAAGATTTATATCTTGGTGAGAATACTAGAAATGTATTTGCAAAGACTATATTCAAGCATTTCAGAAACGTTTCTGATACAAAAACTAATTTCAGTAAATAATAATAATAATTTGATTTCAGAAAATAACATGAGGCATTATGTAAGTTTGTTTGTATGCATACACATGCGTGTAAAAGACAGTATTACTGATATATTCACATTTGATATTGTATAACATGGAGTTAGGCCGACAATGAATACTCTCCAAATGTTTGATGTCACTCACCATTTTGCGATATGATTTCCACATTTACAGATTTGCTTGGAAATGTTTACATTCACTTGCTTTAGAAATTAAATTAAGGATATGAATTTGTATTGATTCCTTGGCCTTAGTCATTGCATTGACATATGGTATGTATATATATATATATATATATATATATATATATATATATATATATATATATATATATATATATATAAGAAGCAGAAGAAAAGAAGTATAGAGTATCATACCTCTCATGAGGAAGAATCAAAATATCACGTGGTCTTATAAGACCAGATAGAAAAACGTTTGCGGTACCAGACTCTCTAGAGAGTCTCCAAATGCTACCAGTATCTTTCTCACTCCAGTACACGTTTCTATCGTAACCATCCCAGGCCAGACCTCAAAAACACGCAATTGAAAGAGGAATTATTACTACAGCACCGTAAATTGAGAAGAAAAGAAACAATTTTTTTTCTTAGGCAAAACTTGTCAGCCATTTTCTTTTTTCTTTTATTATCATTGATGTGCCAGTTAATATGTGGAAATAATTACAAGTCTCTCTCTCTATCTCTCTCAAAAACACACACATACACACACACTTCGCGGGATGTTCTTTCTGATGTTTCTCACCGATTTATTTATTTTATAGAAGGTACAGCCACCCATCTGCTTTTGAAAAGGTGTTGTCTGGAACAGCTTTCCATATGCTTATTGATGTGTTTTTGGAACAGCATGTAGAGTTTACTGGACTTTTCTTTCGTTTGAATCGTGCCTTAAATTTATTCCGTGTTGGGTTGAGCATCCCATCTACTTAAGGAGAGGGTTTGTGGAGCAGCAGTTTGGGCTTTCTGGACTATTCCTTCTTTTCAGGTTTACCTTATAGGTGTACAGTAGTGCGTTCAGCATCCCATCAACCTAATAGGAGGGTTTGTGGAGCAGCAAGTTGAGCTTTCTGGACTGTTTGTTCCTTTGATTATTTCTTTATATCTTTGTTAAAACGTTCCTCTTGATCATAATTTATTTATGATTATAAGTATTATGCACACCATAACGTTTTAATATTTTTATTGTATAACTTTAGTTCTGAAAAAATAATGAACACACTCAAATATCGAAATCTATATCGTTATATGCAAAGACCAGGTGTTCCGTTCTAGTCAAAACAGTACAGTTCAGTATAATGCTGCATTTTATTCTTAATTATTGAACTAGCGATATGTAATCGCGGGATAGGAGAGACACAATTTATTGGATGATACTCATTGGTCCTACAGGCATATTTAGTTGGGTATTAGTGGTAATATTGTTGTGAAATCATTTTGATTTATTTGAAATGTACAAATTTAATATCCATGAGCATAGTTGTTTTTGGAGTTGCTTGGTGTGCGTACAAATTGGACAATCCGGGAAGCGTTGAGGATGGCTACTTGAATGGGCATTAAAGCACTAGGTGGACAAAATAAGCAACTAATTCTCAACGGAGCTAATATTAACAAAGCATGGAAGAATTTTGATGGCATACCTGCAGGTCAGGAGTGCAAGTGATCGACCTGACAAATGTCTCGGAAGAGTAAATTCCCCGTCCAGCGAAACTATTACAGGGACTATTAGCAATGAGAGTTAAACCTGAGATGATACAAGGTTCACAAAAATGATGAAAGGGCATTTTCTACATTTTCCCAGTAGTGATAAGCCCTTGTCTAAAAATGGCTAGACCCTAGATACAAAAGGAAAAGATATTAATATATATAATTCTCCGCCCCTAACGAAATAACTAGGAGACAAAACTATAGAACTGCACGAGTCAGGACTACCCATAGAAAATCCAAATATAGAGCTGATCGAGAAACTAGAATGGAAATTAGTGGTACAATCGATTAGTGAGCAAATGGCAAAATAATGGGGCTTCCTCAAAATTCTTACTGGGGTACGAATAATAACCCTAACAGAGACAGAAGCCAGAAAAATGCCGGCAAGTTTCAACGTAATGGGCTTTATAATCAGAAGGTGGTATAAGGGATGCCAGTATCAACGGACATGCTTTAGATGTGGGAACGTAGGCACTTGCAGAGATTGTCACACCAAAACCATATCTCCCAAATTATATGCGTAAGCAGCAGCAAGCAAAAACGGGTAAGAAGTATAGATATCCGCGGTCTCTGACCCAATAGAACAAAGAGAAGATATCAGAACTGCACAAGATGACAGCCAACGAATAAATAGTGTTGTCATGAGTAAGGTAAACAAGGAAACAAGTGCAAAACTAACACTAGCAGACATTAGCGATTCAATTAACGCGATATGTAATACGAGGAAGGATCGAAAAAATGATTAGATGCAAGTCAGACGAGCTTAGCCGAAAAATGAAAAGCAAAACCCAGGGCGATGAGACTGAAAACCAAAAAAGAAGAAGAATTGATGGAAAGGGTAAATAAAATTAACCATGCAATATGGACGAGGATTCACAGATAGAGAAATCACAAAACAAGACGGATGATTCGCTACCTCAGGAAAATAAAACAATGGAGGAAGCCATGCTCTTGGATTCTCCTCTAAAATAAAGCACGGAAAGAGACGTGTCGATGCCTATTTTAGAACAAAAAAGGAAATTCTCGGCATCCACGCCAAGGAGGCCGTTGGGTCCGGAAGTTGTGGAACTACTGAAAGACACAAGAGAATCTAAAGAGAGCGATCTCCCTTAACTGGGACCACCAAAGAGACGCACAAAGAAAGCCACTTATACCACAGGAGTACAAAGCTATAAGGATTGCCTAAGAGGGAAAATCTCATTATCAAATATAAAAATTAGATAATATAAAAAAACCAAGGAATCATTTTCAGCCATGATGGAAGGAAT
This sequence comes from Potamilus streckersoni, assembly GCA_016746295.1. Classification (NCBI taxonomy): domain Eukaryota; kingdom Metazoa; phylum Mollusca; class Bivalvia; order Unionida; family Unionidae; genus Potamilus; species Potamilus streckersoni. The sequence continues at coordinate 1,129,366 of JAEAOA010002337.1, read as the reverse complement.
GAAACTCAAATTCTTGACTGTAAATATATATGGCTTTAAGAATAAAGTAGATAAAATTGTCGAAAAAGTGAAACTATAAGACATAATATTATTACAAGAAACACACACGTTTGCCGAATATGAGGTGATATTATTAGAAGAGATTGACGCTCTAGAATTAATTAGTGACCACCCTGGAACGAACAGAGAAGGGATAGCGACCATTATTAGGCAATCGGCCAAGGGATTTAACTTTGAAGAAATAAAACTCAGTACAGACTTGAAGGGCAGAGCAATATATATTAGACAACAATTGGAACATTTGGAATATATATATATATATATATATATATATATATATATATATATATATATATATATATATATATATATATATATATATATATATATATATATGTATAAGCAGGGGACACCAGAACCAGAACCATGTGTAATGAGGGAAAAACTTGACTTACATTGGGTACATTGTGTAAAAGTTAAAAGTGAAAAAATTACAGACTCAGGTAGAACCTGCGAAAATATCTTTGCAAAAAGAAATACTCTTATGAATACCTTTAGATGGCAAAATACAGACCCTAGTAGATATACACGCGAATATGAGCAAAGGGAAGGAATTAGGATAGACACTTTTTTATATCTGAAAAACAAATAAGGGGAGTGAAATTATATAAAATTCACGACGTCAAAATAGCGGATCACAACATGGTGGAACTCAAACTGGAGATTGTAAATTAATCAAAGTGGGGACAGGGACTTCGAAAATTAAATAACTAGTTACCTTGGAAATAAGAACTGTTTAGAAACAATATGAACTTACGTACACAGATTCAAAGCAATTACATTACGGGATATAATAAACACTGGGAAAATCACAAAAAGAAATTCAAGTAACTAACTAAATATTACAGTAAAGTAGAAAGATGCAAGTAACCATGGCTTCATAAACATTCTAGACGATCGAACTGAAAAGAAATCCCCTCACAGAATATGAGAATTTAGTTATATTGCAATGAGAAGAGTTAGAAAAGGGAAATTACGAGGAGACAAAATAAGAACGGTGAAATTTGGTAACTTATATAGGAAATAGAGGGGTCTATATAGCGGAATATTGTTAAAAAGATGAGAGCAGAAAAAATAGAGATAATTTTGGGATGGAAAATTAAGAAAGACCATTTTAACATTTTCAAATCACAAAATAGGTCTAGAAACCATAAAGCGGTATATAAAAGAAACCAAATACAACCAGATATCGATAGAGGAAAGAGAAAACTGTGAAACATTTATCACTACAGACGAAATAAAAAATGCAATTAAGAATCTGAAAAAGGGGTCATCTATAGTGTCCGACAGAATAACAACAGACTTCTATATAACCTTTAAAGACAATTTGATTGAAATATTAAAATTCTTATATAATAATATTCTTCTTTATGGGAAATGCCACAAAACCCTTAAACAAGGACTTATCACGCTGTTGTGCAAGGGGAAAAAATGACTTGAATAATTTGAGACCCGTAACTCTACTTAACGTTGATTATAAAATATTATCAAAATCATAACTAACACTATAATGGATCCTAATCAAAGCTGCGAGAGGAGGAAGGAAGAAAAGTTTTAAAAAATACATCATTTATTGCATCGATCATTGATCTCATTAAAATAGATGAGAAAAGCAATGTTCCTATTTGACCAAGAAATAATTTCGATAGAAACAAACATGAATTCATATTTCAAGTGCTAGAAACTTGTGACTTTGGAAACTACATAATAAAGTGGATTAGAGTAATTTATAAAATATTACTTCAAGGATAATAAAAGATGGAGCCCTGATAAGCGAATTTAAGCTTTAACGCTCAGTAAAACAGGTCTGTTTTTATCGATGATACTATACGGAATTGCTATAGAATTACCATAGAATCCTTGAACACAAATATTAAAAATAACACCAATAATCAAGGAATAAAAATACCTAATATGAAAGATAAATTAAAAATATGCTATATGCAGATGACTGCACGAACTATATTAGAGACGAATACGCCTTCCTTAAAACATCTACATGATGAATTCATAAAATTTGGAAAGCTATGAGTCTCAGAGATAAACCAAAGCACAAATAACTTTTATTATAGGAAAAGGGAGGGGAAACCACCCAAATCTCATACCAAACTTGATCAAAACTCGTGTAAAAGGACTAGGAATTACTTTCGGACTGAACTCGACTCACCAAAGCTAAAGCTAGTATCATAAGTGGACGCAAAACTAGAAACTTGGTCGCATATCAAGATAAACCTAATAGACCGTAAACAAATAGCCAAGACGTATTTATATAGCAAATTAAATTACAATTTCAGTAAAACTCACTTAACAGAAGTTGTTAGGCAATATCGAAGGTAAAATATTTAGCTTCATTTGGGAAAACAAAATCCACTGCCTAAGGGAAAAAATATATATATATATATATATATATATATATATATATATATATATATATATATATATATATATATGAATACCTAAAATTAGGGGAGATTAGACCCCTCTAACCGGAGCGTGAACCAAAATGCCTTGATTATAAATAGATTTATATTACCAAATGACAAACATAAATATCCGTATGAAGCAATATATATATATATATATATATATATATATATATATATATATATATATATATATATATATATATATATATATATCTATATATATATATATATATATATATATATATATATATATATATGTGTGTGTGTGTGATAACTTGGTTAACTTTAAAAACAAACATATACAAATAATACTTTGAGTAAACTATCAAAACTGCCTGGGTTTTATAGACGACTGAAGAAACTTATTTATAGATCTATTAATAACAAGGATCTATGGAATAAAAAATGATATTTATAGAAAGCTGATGGAACCAATTATACATGAAAAACAGGAGAAAAGCTGAAAACCCTACACTAAACTGGGAACAGATATGGAAACATTTGGCAGGCTTGAAAGCGCTTGCCAACCAAAGTCGAATATTCTTTTACATGCATGATTTACAAGCGAAGTGGCCTTCAAAATACACCTCACTAATCAGTTACCCAAATACAGTTTTTTTGTAGCATGTATGGACTGCTAGAGACATTTAATCTTAGAACGCCAGCAAAATAATAATGAAAGTCAAAATATTAAAATTTAATTCAACACAAATATGTAATAAGTGAAACCTTTACAACTTCTATGCGCAAATAGCATTGATGACAATAAAGTATACAAAGATCTTAAAAAGCTTTATAAATAAATTTGTGAAAACTATTCGCGACTATCCATAGAAATTTCAATTAGCATATATATATGCTTGTGGGATCTTTATTGGTGTTTAACAATTATACATATAAAAAGAGGAAGGACGAGGTCTCAGCTAGTTCTACGTGACGAACATGAGGTATTATGGCCCATACCGACTCCTCAACTACAACTCCAAAGAAACCACTACATACACAACCATGCATAACAGACTCAACTTTCTTACCCCATGATTATCCTCAATCAGCACACATTATATTCAAAAAGGTTCAAAAGACAGAAGCTGGTATCGATCTTCTATCACAATCAGTCTCCCGAATCATGAGGTCCATAAATGTTAACAAAAACTATGATAATATGACCTATATAGATAGCCCTCACAAATATAGAAGTGCAGATACAACACATAACACACTCATATAACACACATATGGCAATATGTATCCCTGGCAATGATCACAAAATAAAACTGAGCTTTGATTCCAGACCTGGAAAAAAGATGCTATATCACATTAGATTAGAACAGGTGTTGAAACCGTATTTAAAAATTTGATTAAAAGGAAATTTGATAATAACACATAGTATATATGCCTGTGGGGCCATACCAAGGAAACAAATACATTTTAAAAATCTTTTATATTTTGGGTTCCGTCAGATGAAGATGACTCTGAAACTGACCACACTAATAATAAAAAAGACAAAGACCAATTTATGAAATAACTAAATAAAAAGTTACTTCCTGCAAGAAAGTTTAAAGTGTGAAACTCAAGCTTTCTCTCACCCGCAAGGATTTTTCTGGAGGAATCTACATTAATCAAGGCGAATCATCAGTGAACACAACGGGACGCTGAGCAAACAAAGGAATTCGACTCTTTTGCATACAAATTACAACAGCAAACCCCATCCAGGAAAAAGGTATGACCTAGAAATTAAGCAACTAAAATAAATACCAATAAACATTCCAGGAAATCCCTAAAATATCGATACAAACCAAACCAGCTATCATACTCCCCAAAAAGCCACAAAATCAAACACAATACAAAATATGTAGCAATCAAAAGTATATATAAATACAAATTAAAGCTGATCCTTCATACAATTGAACTGCCTACCACCCTACAACTCTAGGCGATATAAATAGAAAACCGAATTAAAAATTTCACAGTTCACTAACAAAATACACTACACAAAACAAGACCCTCACGACCAATCTGAAACAAGCTTACAAAAACATTCGCTGGCTAAATTCTATAACCCAATATAGCGAGAAACCAAAAAAACAGCGGCAATGACTCACAATTAAAGCAGCCGAATTTTAGAAACCCACCCTATCAAATCCCAACTAAAATGCAAACGACATACTAAAAAATAAACTTCAGAAAAATAACATTCAGTCACATTACCCAACAACACATATACCCAACAGATATCAATAACCCACATTAAACAAAGATTCACTATAAAAAACAATCCACACAATACCAACAGTAGACATAGAGCAATGAATACCGCACAAGAAAACCTTATCGATCACTGCTCATAAATTACAACAACAAACCACAAAAACTTAAAAGAGAAAACCCCACCAAGGTAAAAAAAAACAAAACAAACATTATATATATATATATATATATATATATATATATATATATATATATATATATATATATATATATATATATATATATATATATATATATATATAGAACTGGAAGAAATACTAAAAGCAATTCGTGACAACGACAACCAACCAAATACAAACACAAAGATTCACACAGAGCAAAGTGTAACCCGATACACTGAACTGGAAAATGAAGACCAAGCTACAAGGCTCAATGCAAACACCCCATATAATGCCCAGCAAATATTAAACAATGAAAACGGCCAAAAACCCAACAACCATATCGAAGCCCCAACCATCTTGGCAAGGCACTAAAGAATCATACCCACGTCGATGAAAGCAACACGAACAACATACTGATCGACCATCCAACGGAGGAAAGAACCATAAAAGTTCCAAACAGAAACAACAGAATAACATAACCCCAACGAAATTGGGCAACAAACCCACAACTCCAAAAATCAACCAAACCAAAAGCAATGACTGAAACTCATGGCACATTTCCATTAAAAACCATAAACTTCGAAAACTTACAAGATACTTTTAACTATCCAAATATCTACATGAGAGCAAACAACCGCCAAATACACAACATTCCAAACGTTTCATCAAATGAAACTTTACCAAACAAAGGACAAGAATAGAACGAATTATAGCACACACAGGAGACGGCCACACCAAATCCTTGAAAGGTAAACAGCCGATCAAAAATCCACTAAGCTAAAGAGAACCAACTAGCCTATCACCAAGAGTCAAACACCTAAAAAGAATGGCAACAACAGGATAAACAAAACAATCAACTTCAGTAAGGACAAAAAACAAGCGACAAAAGAGACGTCCAGCCAACCTGACAATTTTCATCTTCAATACATATTCCTGACTACTAACTTCAAACTCTGCCAATATTACAAAGGCACTACTACAAAACCAGCAAGACAAAATTAAGATAATGCGACCTCGAAGACCATACATCATTATATGGTACACAATCAAAGTTCAGACCAGTACATACATGACAAAACAAGCATAACAAGAAAACAAGTGCAAATCAAACCCCACAGGGCAAGCATACCCAGCTCCAACAACCAAGCACAAGACCAACAAACCCACAGTGGGAGAAAAACAACAATAAAACGGAACAAACATCAATCAAAGCCGCACACATCAAAACACAATACAGAGAACAAAGCAATCCCCAATATAACTATATGGCAATGGAATTGCAGAAACCTTTACACAAACTATGCAGAGCTTGTTTCAGCAATCAATCAAATTCAAGACAAAAACGATATCACATCCAACCTGGAATTCAGACTCCCAGCAACCTCCATCACTTTATCCAAGATCATAGAGTATGACACTTATTATATTAAAGATCGGCCACAAGGAAATAGTGTGGGAGACATCGTCACTTAAGCTCTCACCTCAATTCCAAATGCTACAGATCAAAACATGCACATCAACGTAGATTACAATTGTGTTGAACACCAAGGAATACAAATACAATTTCGAAGAAAGAAACTTCATATATAGAACACCTAAGATTCACCTATACAAACTGAAGGCTCCACACGTATCCTTCAAGAACTAATTGAAACTAACAAGACAAAACACCATTTATGTGGAGATTTCAACACCCAGAAAACTGGATAGGAAACCAGCACACATACACCAGAGGAAATAACCTGGAAAAATACATCAGGAAAAGCCAACTCCAACTGTTAAAAACAGGAACACCAACATGAATAAACCCAACAAGATGGACCTTAGCAACATTAGACTTAACAATAGCCACATCAGACATTACGCAACACACAAAACGGGAGGTTCCGCAACACAGCACAATAGGCAGTGACCACTTTCCCATCCAGACAACCATACACTTAGACCGACCAAAATACCTTCAACATAACCAACCTAGATGGAAAACTGACAATACCGACTGGAAGCCCATCCAAGCCATACTTGAAAACATCAACAGGGAGGACATACAAGACCCAAACTTAAATATATACTTAGACAAACTTACTCAAACCATCAACACGGCAGCACAAGAAACTATCACAAAGACAAGCGGCAAACATAATATACCATGAAGGAATGATAACTGCAAAGAGGCGATCTAAGGAAAATCGACAGCAATCAAGAAATGTAAACATACCAGACTATCAACATATTTCCTCGCCTACAAATGTCATGAACACAAAGTTAAAGTAACCTTAGAAACAACCAAACTTAACTTATGGAGGGAATTCTGTGACACACAAGGTAGTGATGAAAAATGGTTGAAACAAATACAACGACTACACCAAGACATCATTATGGGAATCACCAACCAAAGAGAAAACAAAGTGGAGGTAAACCCTATACATTAAGGATCACTGGTCAAGTGGACGCCCACAACAAATAGATAGAAAAATACAAAGGATATAACAGTCCAGGAAGCTTATCCTGCTGCACCACAAACCCTCCTCTTAGGTAGAATGGATGCTCTATCCACTACTGCATAACTATAAAGACTCAAAGGAAGGAACAATCTAGGAAGCTCAAAGAGCATTACCTACTACTGCATAACTATTAGGTATGACTCAAACGAAGGAAGCTGAACCTGCTGTTCCAAAAAGCACACCAATAAGCAGATTGAAAGCTGTTCCACAAACCCATCATTTTCAAAAGTAGATGGGCAGCTCTTCCGTCTACAAAATAAAGAAATCGGTGAAAAAAGGGAAGTAACAGTCTAGGAAGCACTACCTGCTATTCGACAAATCCATTTCTCACCAGAAAAAGGATGGCTCTACCCAATACAAAAGCAAATCCCCAGAAAAAGAACCATCAAAGCAAAGAAGTCTTGAAAGCACAACCTGCTGTTCCACAAATCCCTCCCATGTTCACCCTGCACCACAGCCTAGCCTGGCATTGTGGGCCCAGTCTGGGGCAGAACGTACAGCCAAGTGCTATAATCAATTGCAAAAGTACTCAGTGCATAGGCGAAATTATTACATGGAAAAACAACTAGTGAACATTCTTCAAATTTATTTTGTAAATATAATATTTGTTTTATTTATTAATTAATTTATTTTTTCAAAAGTGCGTAACATAATAAATTTATTAATAAAGCTATTGATCTATATTTATCCATAAAAGTTTGTGAAATTGTGTTCAATAGTGATATATTTATCTTTACGTTCCAGGTTTATGTATATCTATGTATTAAAATATCAATAATCTGATATATATGCATATATGCATATCAACTATTCGTTAACGAATAAGACACGTTACGTATGTAAGTATGACGTGATCTTGTTCGTTTCATCTTTGTTTGTATTATTGAATACTTAAAACACTAAATATTTATGACGTAAGCAATCATATTGAATTCAGTTTGAATTCCATCTGTTGAAGCAATCAAGCAAAACCGGTCAAATATTATACGTGTTGGTGCTGTTTATATAAATATATATATATATATATATATATATATATATATATATATATATATATATATATATATATATATATATATATATATGTGTGTGTGTGTGTGCGTGTGTGTGTGTTTGTGTTTGTGTGTGTGTTCGTGTGTGATTTTAAATGGACATATGGACTTTGACACGTGCATGTTGAGTTTTTCAAACAAGCACATTTCATGGAGTATTATTATTATGAGTTATAAATTATTTGTCTAGAATGAAATCTGTAATAAAGTTCTACAAAAACATTTATGCAATGTGCGGCTTCTAAACTAATCCATGGGATGATAATGTAAACAGGTATTATTCAACCAGTTTCGTTGATTTCATTTTCTTTGAAAATATTTGTGTCTAAGTGAACAGCTAGGATATATAATACATTAGAGATATGCCGTTTCACTAATGCAACAACTTTCCACAAATGAAGAAAATATATATGGTTTAAATTGAGCAGACTCACAACTTTTAACAGAATTTTGTAAAACGTACACATGTTAATACGTTTATTTTATTTTCTTTTACTGAATGATTGTCGTATTCACCTGTGACCTTCAGACCCGTGTATCAATAGTATTCTTTGTATCTCTTAGCGAAATTAACTTGCAAAGTTTCATAATCCTATCTCAAGAGTGTCATGGAATTGCACTCTTACTAACACAAGTCAGAGTGACTTTAACCATGAGAACTTGAATCGGAGAGAAACTAATGTTCTTTGTCTTGTAATGAGCAACCTAAGAGATATAATTGATGAATGTATATGTTGCTGACGTAAACCGAATTATTCATTTTAAATGATAACGATGAACTTGACCTTTGACCAATACTTTTGAGAAACGAGATATAACCCTGTTTGTGAATGATGCAAAGATCCCCCATTATCTTGAATAATTCTTCAAAGCTGATATTAGTTTTCCATCCGTTTATAGTCTACATTATAACAGAGACCATATTAAAGCAAAGCAAAGTTTTGTTCTTTGACTTCTGAAACTAGCGGTTAGCTTATGTTACTAGCATATCCAATAAAGGAACATATTTGATGTTGAGGAAAGTTATAGATGGTGATGATAACTGACGAATGACGTTTATTTCTTTCGCATATTTTAATACTGATTTGATTGGTGAATCACGCTACCAAAGAAATCGACCTTTTTCTGGTGCACATCAGTTTAATTTTTTTATTTTAAGTGATCTCTAAAGCTCCAAAACTATTCACTTCCAACAAATAATATTTTATTTATTAAATATTAAAAAATGTTATGGTAGACTAGAGGTATTGTGTGTCATATGAAGATTTAAATGGATTACTTAGGAAAACACCTATTCGAACAGGTAGCACAATCGAAACGGTAGTTTCGCCATGTATGCATGTTCACCCAGATGCAGAGAATTTAATGATATGTCGAAGCACATATTAACGAAAATAACCCTAAAACGTGAATGCTCTGCCTTGAGGTTTATATATCATTAATGATGATTATGAATGTCCGCTTGGGATATAACTAGACTGGGTATAAACATTATAATGAAGCTTAAATATTATGTAATTAGTACGAAGATATATATATATATATATATATATATATATATATATATATATATATATATATATATATATATATATATATATATATATATATATATATATATATAAATATATATCGTAAACTTACCACTGATCATTCCGGATTGTTTCGTCAGTACACTTAAATGGAAATTATCGACCATCGTCCAGTATATAGATGTGTCATTGGCGATTATAATCTGTCTCTGATCGGTATCCAGGACCATGTATCTAGTGCCATTGATATTCAGAACACACTTCGGGTTGTAGTAAAAATGCGTCAAAATTCGAATGTCAACAATACAAATACTTTTGTCATTGCTGAACACCAGGCCGCGATGAAAGTATTCGTTATTTACTGAAAAGTGTTTGACGCATTTCATTAAAGTGCCAAGAAAATATGGGATCAAATATAAAGCTAAATTAATTGTCGCAGAAAACCATATACTTCTTAATTTAGTTAAGTGATTAACACAGCACGTTAAAACACACTTAAACGTTATTTTGCTGTACATAAAAGGCAATTGTTTCAATAAATATCTGCAGCTCTATGAGATAATAAATCACATTGCACTGCATCTAGAATTTTTAACATGATTCATGTAATGTCGAAATATTTTATCTTGATTGGTATGCTTCTTTTTGGAAACAAAGATCTCAAAATGAATATTATAATACTATAAATTGTGAGTTGCTCTCCAAGGCATATGGAAGATAAAAATTGTAAAATGAGTGCAAGGATTAACATCATTCTTAATATCCCAGACATACGGAAATGAAATATGAGATAACGTATTTACCTGAACAGGTTTTCATGTCTTGATTCAGAATGTATCCATCTCTACAGACACATGAGGCACCACCTTTTTCCGTCACACAGATATGTTCGCAACCGTAGTTCACACAGTAAGCTATAGCAATTTGACATAAAGATTATTCAGTATTATCTCTTGAAAGACGTTATGGAATTTTTGCACCCCAAACGATATTAAACAGTGATGTTAAGGAGAGAGACAGAGATGGAGAGATAGGAGGAGACAGACAGACAGAGACAGGGTCAAGCAAATGAAAGATAAGTTAGACAAAATGCAGACAAAAATACGCGATTGTCCTAAAGGGACAGGACGACAGACACAGACCTGTCACTGATGTTGGTTGAGCCTCTGGGTGAAAGACAGTTACTCCAAGGTATATTTCTCCTTCTCTTATTAAACTCTTTTCTAACTTCTCCCCGTTCATTTTGTTAAAGAAATCAACCTCTTGATACTCTAAATTGGTCACATACAGGTAATCCTGAAAATGAATATAGTCATTAGTTAAATATATTTTATCCATAGAAAGATAAGTCATGGTAACATTTATGGAATGATCAATAATAACAATTATTTACTCTGAGTAATATACACTTGGTGGTCTGAATATCAACATTCTTTGTAAATAATAACGAGAATTAAGAGCAAGGCATCAAGGTGTTTTTAAAGTGAAGGAATATGTATTTGGTAGTAAGACACATATTTTAACAAAATTAAGCTATGAACAATTCTAAACCAGATTATTTTGTGTTTTGTATTGTTGGATATGTGAAACAATATAAATTAGACATACTAAATATACTCAAAAATATTCGCTTGATGTACCTTATAAACAGCAAGGTCAAAGAAGCTATTGTAACTTGTCTTGAAGAAGATTTTTCTTTCCTTGCCTTCGTAAGTGATGCTTTCTAGGGTATAACGACCGGAGTCAATCCAGTAGATCCTTCGGGCCCCGTAATCGGCAGCCAGACTGATAGGCATAATCAGGTTTGACGATATCAGAGACTTCCTGTTTTTGCCAGATAAACTGGATACCTCGATTTTGGTGAAGCTACCAATATCACTCCAGAAAAGCAGACTGTTACAAAAAATCAGGTTCGTTATACTATGCATTGGTAAAGTCCAGTCAGAACTTGTCTCCAATCCTCTACACAATTGTCTGGTACGGATTGGAGGAGAACAAATTCGGTCTCTTTTTCGTATGGTAAATAAATGTTCCACACAATTAAGAAAACATTCAAATTATTTATCACTGATATTCACATTCAACTTAAGCACGAATCAAGGCAAAAGGATAAACGCTGTTGTTTTTCCTTTTTGCTTCGCAAATAAGAATTAGAAAAATTAATTAAATTTTATTACAAACACTGAAAATAGGATATTTTCAGGAGGTAAAGTACTATTGAGCAATGTATCCTGGAAATTATATCACTACGGATTATTGAGCAATGTAGCCAGGAAATTATATCACTACGGAACCAAATTATAAATTAGACTTTGCTAAAGGATTAGTAAAGGTAAATTACTTTTATGTGCCTCTTTTTCATTGTTAAAATGTTAGAAGTTCAAACACTTCTTATCCTACTTTCTATACCTTCATGGAAACATGCACAGTCACTATCGATGCATTCCCATCCCTTTTGTCATCAGGGATGTATGGCAGATATATATATATATATATATATATATATATATATATATATATATATATATATATATATATATATATATATATATAAAACCATACAAACTTCCATTACAAAAAAAAAAATAAACTATAATCTCCTCACTTAGAAAAACGTTTAAGAAGGATGAATAAACCGATACATGCCCTATCAAACAAGCAATATTGTCCTTCGCTTGAACGAAATGCATATTTACACATATTTTATGGTAAAAATAGTAAATCCGTGAATCCTCTTAATTATATGTTCCGAACAGAAATATCCTAAGCAGCTATCAGTCATTATTTTTCAAATTTGGATTGGAAGAGCAACCCTAGAACTTAAAAATGAATATGATACGTCTTTTTTGTTTTAAGAATTACGTAAAACATTTTATAGAAATCGGGTTCAAAATATTAAAACAGACAAGGACTTTTTAGTTCAATTTTGATCTCGTGCTCCTGATAAATATAATGAAGGTAACATTATATTGGAATACAAGATATAACTTTATTGATACAAAAACAAACATTTTGCAGATAAACATATATGTATAATTGTGTTCAATTATTTATCTACGTCAGATTTTGACGAGAAAAACCTTACAACTTGAGGCAACTCCGTTTTAACACGATGTTAAAAATTAGATTCTGTTTTTCAGATGTTACACTATTTAGCTGGTTTAATTTTTTGTGTGCCGAAAAAACGATGTGTTTTTATATTTTGGCACTTTTATTCAAGAGGGGGATTTCTGCAAATATACAATGCTCTTCGATAACATATTCTTTCAAACGTTTTTTATGTTAATGATATGTTCTAATACAGATGTGCAACAGTCTTAGTATCCAATATATTCAGGTTGGTCAATAAATGTGCAAGCAAATTCTAAATCTTATTAAAGGTTATGACGTACCCTTCCATTGGGTCCAGAGTCAAGGCATGAGGACCCTCCAGGTTTTCATGAATGAGTATACGGTACATTGATTTGTCAATGCTTGCAAGCGATTGAACGACGATCCACTTAAACTGGGAGTCGGTCCAGTATATGTTATGATTGATCCAATCTACCGCCAGTTTCACAGAACCCATTGATACTCCTTCATGGACAATTGACCAATAATTGGGTCCAGAAAAGTCAATTGAGAAATTGGAGTCCCTGTATATGATTCCTGAATAGTATTCGTACATGTAAGACTGTCGTAATGCATAATCTCCCTCTACACTGAGAAACAATACCTTAGTCGAAAAATTTAGTGTTCTCCTGGAATCGAAGTCCGGAGCGCCATCTGTAGTTATGGATACAGTCTCTATATAAATATTGTCATAAGAATAACTCGGAGTCAACGTAATTATCAAACCTCGGTCATTGCCTGTAACAAAATATATTTAATAACAAATGTTAGTACAACAGCTGCATTATGACAAGTTGATCATGATTAGTCACATTTAAATTGATGATAAATGCTATACGTTCTACTGTATCATATTCATTAATATTTTTCTAAACCATGATAGGTGAAACTTATAAATCTTCATCATGGAAATATTATTATTTAACCTTCTAAGTATGGCAATACAGAGACAAGTACGAACGTTGGCCATAAAATAATTTGAATGGTTTCGTGATTGTAAGTATAATGAATATCCATAATACTACCATAGATTTTAAATCAAAATAACCTGAAAGATATGAACTCTAATTAATTGCATCTCAAGGAGGAAAACGTAGGCGAAATTCGAAATATGACAGATGACGTTTATAAGTACATGGTTTCTCTTATAATATTATCAAGAATGACAAAAACAAACTGATTCTGGATATTAAACTTACACAGTGGTTCTACTACAGAATCCAGGGATATCACTGTCCTTTCCGTCTGGTATATATCTATAATACTTTGAGATACAAAAATCCTATATTCCTTGATTTCTTTCATAGGAATCAGGAACGACTGTGCATATATATATATATGAGATATTATTTATTAGGTCGTCATGCGAGTGTGTCTGCCACGCACGAGATTATATAACACCGATTCAGTGCCATCATTTTTTTGGTGATGCGTGCTTAGTCGTAAATGTATATGGGCTGGTGCGCGCAGGCAAGTCGATGGGTGCCATTTACTCGCAGACCTGGGTTCGAACTCCTTAGACCACAATTTAAATTTCTCTAACCTGTATAATAGTATTGTTTTTAATAAACTATTTTTTCTGCCAACAATTATCAAGATTCTACTACAGAATCCAGGGACAGGACTGTCTGTTCAGTTTGGTATATATTTATAATTCTTTGTAATACAAAAATCATATATACATTGATTTCTTTCATAGATATCTGGAACGACTGTACAATTAAGTGCCATCATATTTTGGTGCTTAGTTGTGACGGTATATGGACTGGTGCGTGCAGGCAAGGCGACGGGTGCCATTTACTCGCAAACATGGGTTTGAAACTCCATAGAGTACGAATTTAAATTCTCTAACCTGTATAATAGTATTGCTTGTATTAAACTATTATTTCTGCCGACTATTATCAAGATTCTACTACAGAATCCAGAGATAGAACTGTCTATTCTGTCTGGAATATATTTATAATTATTTGTAATACAAAAATCCTATATACCTTGATTTATTTCGTACAAATCTGAAACGACTATATATATATATATATATATATATATATATATATATATATATATATATATATATATATATATATATATATATATATATATATATATATATATATATATATATATATATGAGAATTGTTTACTAGGTCGTCATGCGAGTGTATCTGCTACGAACGAGCTTATAAAACACCGATTCAGTGCCATCATTTGTTGGTGATGCGTGCTTAGTCGTGACGGTATATGGGTAGGTGCGTGCAGGCAAGACGATGGGTGCCATTTACTCGCAGACTTGGGTTCGAAACTCTGTTGAGTTCGAATTGAATTTCTCTAACCTCTATAATAGTATTGTTTGTATGAAAGATTTTTTGCCGACATTTATCATTTATCAAGAGTCAGGGATAGCACTGTCGGTTCTGTCTGGTACATATATATATATATATATATATATATATATATATATATATATATATATATATATATATATATATATATATATATATATATATATATATATATGTGTGTGTGTGTGTGTGTGTGTGTGCCTTAAAGAGGTCAGTACTTACAATAGTGTACTAACCGGATCAAGTTTAGCAAACTATGACAGCTTAGTGCTTATGTTCAGCCAAGCACAAGGTCTTGTGAAGGTTTCGTTCCGGATAATGTTGAGCTTAAAGGAATATTAACTTAGTTTCATCATGTTCTCAGTGGATGTATTAGTAAACTTTCATCAAAATGGCCAACTAAATGGTCATTTATGTAAGTCCGAAACTAATATAATTGATTCGAACATAAAGTGTTGAACAACTCAAGTGGGGTAGATTTTCTGTTATTGGTTGTGACGTAATCTACGAATACGGTAGCTCATGTGATGATCGTATGCCACTTATGCTGGGCCTGATATTTATTTGTATTAATGAAAGCTTTCCTATGTTCTGTTCTGTAAGAGAAGACAATTCTTAATAAATGTTGGTTGGTCTTTTAAAGAACTTCCAACAGATATAAGACAAGGTAAAGTTAGCTAGATGCCCTCCCAAAGCTCCCACAGAAGTTAATGGACTGTGTGGGAACTGAGACTGCTAAACGTGGATTACGAGACTAATTCAATGCCAACTGCTGACTCTGGTAACTTTTTAAAGAATGAAACACAATTTTCCAAATACCGGAACAGGAAGCAGATTCGCGTTATCCATCTGTATTGGGTTTATGTTGAATGTTTTATAGATTACAGAGCTCTTTTTAGGCTATCAATTAAATATTAGTTTTTTAAAAACATTATGAAAACTTTTATATTTTAACAGACTGGAAAATATTTTATAATCATTCGATGAAATAGATTACTTAAAAAACTATTATTAGCTGAGGCATTATAAATAATCGAACTCGGGTCTTTTCATTTGTTGTCCTCTTGGTCAATCATTCATTCACTCGAATTGCTGAAATCTCTGAGAGACTCTAAGCACATTGTGTGTGTGTTTGTGTTTGTGTGTGTGCTATTGTTTATTAAAATATTTCACTTAAATTGAGCACATTGCGTCACATCGCTACGATAATTGCAGTTTGGCAGTTGACAGTCAAACACTGAGGAATCATGCCGCAGACGTGTGCCATCATGTCGTAGCTAATCCAGTCCTGACAGTAACGTTTTAATGTTAAACAACAAGGGAATCGGCTGCTAGCACCATTTTTTAAGTCTTTGGTATGTTGCTACATGTGTTCTAACCCGTGACAGTTCGTGTTATATTCGAACAATGTATCCACCTAATTCACTGGAGCGGTGGCCGGAGTGGCCAGAGCTCAATTTCGTTTTAAAGAATACATTTTTGGCAAAAGAAATTAATGATATTTTTCTGAAAATAAAAGTAAAGAAATACGTTCGAGATATTTCTTAATAAGGGAACCAAATAAATATGTAAATCTGCCGTCGTTGCTTCAATTAACAACGAGAAAAACAAAGGTGACGATGAAATAAGGACCATAACGTTAGTGTTCCGAAATCAATACTAGGCTAGTTTCATTTTTGTTCCGCCCGAATCAGTAAGCATCTAAACAAAAAATGCCTACCATGAGATACTTATATTATTGCTTCAATAGTGTTTCTGTGTTTCTTTGTGTGTGTGTCTGTGTGTGTCTGTGTGTTTGTGTGTCTGTGTGTGTGCAATGTACATAATCAAAAGGAAATCCCTTTTGCGTGATATATATGAACGAGAAATAACTTCTTTCTTGTACAATTTCATTTTGAAGAACTAGTTTCCCAGCAGTGAGGTTCCTTTCCATGACAATAAACAACAGCTGGGTACCTCAGAATGGATGTGCAAAGATAGTCCGCTGCCTAATAAATCTTTTATATCTGAGTTCGTGTAGATACCTTCAGCCTTATGAGATAAGATGGTACGTAGATTATATATATATATATATATATATATATATATATATATATATATATATATATATAAAGAATACAAATCATATGGCGAATAACAAACTGAAAACGTTTTCAGTTTCCGCAACTAGTCTATACAAGCTGGTTGTATTTATAGTTTTAGCACATGTGAAGACAGAAATGTAGAGGTTTGCAAACACAACGTTTTTGTGTTTATTTGTTTGTCGTAACTGTGTGTTGTATTTGCCTTTGAAAAAGACTCATTAAGAATCGAAAGCGCTTAGGCTAGTTAGTTACTAGTTTCGTACTGTTCGTCGTCAGTTTATTGCATAAATATATATATATATATATATATATATATATATATATATATATATATATATATATATATATATATATATATAAAGAATACAAATCATATGGCTAATAACAACCCTTTGAAGCGTACTGGATCCACCAAGGGATCACGTGTGTCAGGGATTAATTAAAATAGATGCTATAAACTGACGACGAACAGTACGAAACTACTAACTAACTAGCCTAAGCGCTTTCGACTCTTAATGAGTCTTTTTCAAAGGCAAATACAAAACATATATACGATAAACAAATAAACACAAAAACGTTGTGTTTGTAAACCTCTACATGGCTGTCTTCACATATGCTAAAACTATAAATGCAACCAGCTTGTATAGACTAGATGCGGAAACTGAAAATGTTGTATAATTCCCTAAAAGTCGACAAGCCAAAGTGACATCTATTTTTACTTTTGTACATATGTAACGCAGATTATATCCCGGATATTTGATTCTATACTGGTTATTCTTATAGTAAAAAATTGAAGGATAATAAGAAGATTTAGAAAATGTTAAATTTTATTAGTGCATAGTTTCCATTTAAAAGTCTTCTTGGTTTAGACAGCTTGGTTTCAATGTTCAAAGGCGGCGTATCCAGTATGATTCCTTACTCCAGTATGGATACGCCGCCTTAGAACATTGAAACCAAGCGGTCTAAACCAAGAAGACTAGAAAATGAAAACTATGCATCAGTTTATATCATATATATATATATATATATATATATATATATATATATATATATATATATATATATATATATATATATATATATATATATACGCACAATGTTTGTGTGGAGATACACATATATCCGATGTACTCATCTAAAATAAGATGTGTAGATAATTAGATTTGATTTTATGGCAATTCTTGTGCGTAGACAAACGAAGAGGTCTTAAATATATGTGTATGAAAATAACACATTAAAAAGTAAAATATAAGTTCTGTCAGATATGTAGAAAGCATTTAGTTTTAAAAAAACAATGGTTGTTTTAATTAGATGATAAATTTTACACTTGTTTGACTTGCAAATGAATAAGTCATGTTCTATAAAATTTAGATGCATCAGTGATAAAATACTAAGACATCATAGTTTTTTTTTCTATGTTCAGCTTCAAGCTGTACCAGGAGAAAGGAAATACTGGAACAAATTAGAAATTACCTCAGTGTGTGTGTGTGTGTGTGTGTGTGTGTGTGTGTGTGTGTGTGTGTGTGTGTGTGTTGAATAGATACAATTATATGAATTGCATATTTGTGACGAACATTGAAACTAAATAATCGTTATATTTTTTATTAGCATTAAGAATTATTTACACAATGTTCATGACTAGTGTTAGGTTTAGTACATGCTCTAATTTGTTTATAAGCATTATATTCAAATTGATCACATGATTAACGTCAACTCTCATGAAGACATGTACAGCTTGTGTCAAATCAGCCATTAATCGCTCAGTGGCCTAGTGGTTTGACCGTCCGCCTCGGATGCGGGAGGTCGTGGGTTCTATTCCCAGTCGAGTCGTATCAAAGTCTTACAAAAGTGGTACGAACAGCTGCCTCGCTTGACGCTCAGCATTATGATGTTAGGGTTTGGACTGGTCGTCCTGGTGTCAGGATAATGCTACATGTCTGCGATATGATGCCCAAGTGCTAGACTATATAAACTACCACACTGCAGACATCGCAGCGATATGACTGAAAAATTGTTAAAGCTTCGTTAACAATCATAATCACAGCACTTCACATCACCTCAGCCATTTTTTATATTCACTTTTTCCTCTTCTTAACGAAACAAACAAACTTTGTGACTTACTGTTACTGTTTATTATGTTACGTCACAGCTGTTGGACTCCCTGACTATACCGATTTGGAAAGAATGTTGCATCATGGGTTAATTAGCCGAACTAATAAGCAGAAGACATAAAAACCATAAAAAAAACTTTATCAAAAAGATTAAAAGCGCGACATGTATAGTCACATGACGATAAAAGTGGAACAACGTACAAAGCCTACAAGAATAAAATAAAAGAATATAGTAATATTATTTACAAAAATAAACAAACTCATAATTTAAATGAAACTAACGTAAATTAAATAAAATTAGGTTAAATTAAATTAAATTAAATTAAATTAAATTAAATTAAATTAAATTAAATTAAATTAAATTAAAAAATTAAAAAAATTAAATGAAATTAAATTTAATTAAATTATAATAAATTTAATCAAAGTAAATTATATTAGAATAAATTAAAACCTACATGAGAGAGATAAACTATTGGGAAATAGGCAACGTTTCCACGCTGTAGTAAATATACCTCGAAAAGGCAATCCCACCAAAGCAACTGAGTTAAATTAGCAAATGATCTTAGAGGAAGCAGCAACATTACAGTAGGAATCATGATTTAAGTGTTACGTTTGTATAGGTTTTAAAGGCACATTAAACACATTGTGGACTATATCACACGCACGAAAGTGGACCTAAGTGCCTTTTCAAATGATGCCAGTGTTTGCCTGGGCGTTTGTTAGCCCTCTATCACCTGAGCCACCGCGGTGCCCATAAGGGCATAACATTAATATCAAACAATAGTTAGGCAAATAGCAAACTCGCTTAATAGTTGTACCATGATAAGAAGATACCACCCGCTCACATTTATTTTTATCTTTACATCCATAGAAAGCCATTGTTAGCATTATTATTTGTTTCTACACTGGCAGTAATCAAACTTTGGTAACAAAATGAAAGAATGGCTATATAACATCATTTATCAATCGAAACAGATTGACTTACCGAATGCAGTCCGAAATAAAATTCCCCATGTCGCAAGAAAAAACATGTTTTGTAAGGATCTCATCATTTTGAAAAGAAACAAAATATTTTTAAAATCTGCTTGAATTGAGGCTCAGAGGTGAGAGACGTTTTCTTCAAATCAACTGCATCAACTTGTAGTCCTGAAATCGTTTGGAATCGCTAAATATTGTGTAGATTAAGAGGTACGATTTCGTAACAAAGCTCTCAAGCGTTGACCCAAATACCCAGGAATAAACCATTGAAAGTTACTGGTTCTTGCCTAATAATATATCAAAATATTTTCTCTCCGTGGCTTTGTAAATTGGATTATTAACTTAACTGTAATATAGACACGTGATAGCCGTTGCATGAATATTGACAATGTGTATTCGTTGGAAATCTCGTTTTGAACTATTGCAAAATTAAAATTGCAGTTAACGTTTCTATATTCATTTATGAACAATAATATCGTGGTAAATATTTTATTCTAAACTCCATATAAAAAGGGACAAACAAGCAAAATATTATAATCTCGTTCTACAACTTATTAATTACACTAGTTGCACAGCCTCTTGTAGAGCCAACCAGAGGTGTCGGCGGGAGGCATCCAGGAATATATCCCCAGAGCCTGGGTTTTGGCCCGTTAGAAGACTGAGGCAGGACAACATTTTTTAATTTTATTAAAGAAAAATTTTGTTTGAACAAGAACTAAGAAATGCCTGGGTGATTCGTACTCCAGAGCCGATGCTTGGACTCTGCAGCTCTGGCCACTTGCTCCTTGATACTTTATTTTAAACACCCACCAATTCCGTCGAATTCAAAGTATGCAATACTGTTAAAAAATTAGCTGAGTACAATTTTTTTACAATCTCGTCATTTATCACACTATGTTGCTTTGAAGTGATAAATATTCTTTACACAAGTATTACTGTATAGCTGGTTTGATTATCTTACAGATTATTTTTTTTCTAACTCAGCATATCAAAGTTAATCTTACTCTAGTGTCAGAATATCCAAATAAATTGCATTCTCGAATCAGAATATAAAAAACTCGCGTACTGCAGTGAAAATATCCAACATAAATGTATTGTGGTCAACATATAAAAAAAAATCGTATACAGATCTGAAAATATACAAATAAAACGAAGTCTGAAGTCAGAATATCCATAAATATCGAATAATGGAGTCAGAATATCTACAAAAATCGCAATGTGGAGTTCGAATAATGAATCAATTCGTATTCCGAACTTTGAATATTAAAATAACTCATATACTGGAGTCAGAAAAAACAAATACTGCAGATATAATATCCAAATAAATATTACACTGGAGTTAAAACAACAAAATCTTCCATCTCTAAGACACCTCTTCGTCATCCAACTGGAATTTACTTTAAAGTGCCCAATTGATTTAATTATTTTATTTTGCCGCTGTAGTCATCGAGTTTCAATAGGAAAATGTTATAGAAATCAAAGTGTTCTAGTTCATAATTACAAGCGCGTGCGTTTATATATATATATATATATATATATATATATATATATATATATATATATATATATATATATATATATATATATATATACATATATATATATATATATGTATACATATATATATATATACATACATACATACATACATACATACATACATACATACATACATACATACATACATATATACATACATACATACATACATACATACATACATACATACATACATACATACATACATACATACATGCATGCATGCATACATACATACATACATACATACATACATACATACATACATACATACATACATACATACATACATACATACATACATACATACATACATACATACATACATACATACATACATACATACATACATACATACATACATACATACATACATACAAGCAATCATGCATGCATGCATATATGCATACTCACTTAAATACATTTAGGACTTGTCGCTTAATGTAGCTGATACGTACAGTATTTGGGTCGTAATGTTTTGTATCTGTTTTGCAGGAATTATAATTTATACTCAAATATTCGAAACGGAATGATAGGAAATAAATTTCCATTGAGACCAATTTTGTTATACCCATTCTAATGTTAACGTCGCATTGATGCTAAAACAGCCGAATTGATTGTAGCTATGTTCGATTCCCCATTAACTCCATGTATGATACTTCCAGGTGAGTATCCCTATCTCTGTCTCTGTATGTCTCTCTCTGTCTCTGTCTGTCTCTCTCTGTCAGTCTCTGTCTCTCTGTCTCTGTCTCTGTCTCTGTCTCTCTGTCTTTCTCTCTCTTTCTCTGTATACATATATATATATATATATATATATATATATATATATATATATATATATATATATATATATATATATATATATATATATATATATATATATATATATATATATGTGTGTGTGTGTGTGTGTGTGTATCTGTGTGTATAAGTATATTTAAATATATGTATCTGTATATATATATAAATATATGTATTTGTATATATATATATATATATATATATATATATATATATATATATATATATATATATATATATATATATATATATGTATATGGGATGAAGGTGCAGTGCCTCAGGACATGAGAGACGCCAACATCATAACCCTGTATAAGAACGAGGGTGACAGAAGTGACTGCAACAACTACAGGGACATATCACTTCTCAGCATCGTGGGTAAAGTCTTCGCTAGAGTCATCCTGAACAGAGTGCAGACGCTTGCCGAAAGAGTGTATCCAGAGTCTCAGTGTGGGTTCCGCGCAGAGAGGTCTACAATCGACATGATCTTCTCCATCAGGCAACTGCAGGAGAAATGCAGGGAAAAACACAGATTCTCTTCCTGGCTTTTATGAACCTCACCAAAGCATTCGATCTGGTCAGCAGAGATGGACTCTTCAAAATCCTGACGAAGATTGGATGGCCTCCAAAGCTGTTATTTGTCCAGTCCTTCCATGAAGACATGAAAGGCACAGTGCAGTATGATGGCTCATCGTCCGAACCATTCAATATCCACAGCGGAGTGAAACAAGGATGTGTCCTTGACACCACGCTCTTTGGCATCTTCTTCGCTGTCTTGCTTAAGTACGCCTTTGGGGCGTCAACAGAAGGAATCTACCTGCACACGCGTTCAGACGGCAGACTGTTAAACCTGGCACGACTGATGGCAATGAGCAAAGTAAGAAAAGCAATCATTAGGGACATGCTCTTTGCAGATGATGCTGCTATAGTCACTCACACAGAAGCTGAACTACAACGCCTGAAGGACCACCTTGCTAAATCATGTGATGAATTCGGGTTGACCATCAGCCTAAAGAAAGCCAACGTTATGGATCAGGACGCAGACCATCCCAGCATAACCATTAACAACTACAACCTAGAAGTAATCAGAGAGTTCACTTACCTTGGCTCTACCATCACCAAAAACCTCTCACTTGATGCCCATCTTAACAAGCGGATTGGAAAGGCGTCAACAACTCTCTCTAGATTCTCGAAGAGAGTGTGGAACAACAAAAAGCTGACATTAAACACTAAGATCTCCGTGTACCGTACCTGCGTGCTTAGCACTCTTCTGTATGCCAGCGAAACTTGGACCCTGTACGCCTCTCAGAAGAAACGATTAAGCGCCTTTCACATGCATTGCTCCGTCGCATACTTGGGATCACCTGGAGCGATCGTGTGACAAACAAAGAGGTGCTTCAACAGGCCAAAATTCCCAGCATGGTCACACTTCTCCGACAACGTCGCATCAGATG
>JAEAOA010002337.1:765000-1100000 GCA_016746295.1 Potamilus streckersoni | reverse complement strand
GTAACCTCTAATCTTCTCCGCTTGATCCTCTGCCATACTTGCTACAAGTCGTTGAGCTAAGTTCAGGTTGATGACTTGTCTGGATATAATGTTTCTCTTAACTTCATATTTCCATTCTGTTTCAAATCCTTTCAATTGCATAGACTCCATCATCCATTATCCAAAAAGAAATACCTTTAAGTTGATTAAAGAGATACATTTTGTATTCTGTATAGAAAGGCTCGAATGACAAGAGCTGCGCTTTTATATATGTCAAGCACGGGCGTGGAGGAAAACATTGCATACACTCATTTCTCATATTATATACTATCTACACCAACGGATGGGAAGAAAAAAAAATAACCCACACAAATATACTATCTACACCAACGGAAAAAGCACAAATATACTATCCATACAAACGGATGAGATTAAAAAAACGCAAAAATATACTATCTACATCAATGGAAGAGAAGACAAAACACATAAATATATTATCTACACCAACGGATGAGTAGGAAAAAAAAACACAAATGTACTATCCATACAACGGATTACAAGAAAAAAAACCTACATTAATATGCTATCTACACCAACGGATGAGAAGACAAAGCAAACAAAGATGCTATCTACGTGATGAAGAACATCCCTTGACACCCAACTTTTAAAATGACATTAAGCGCGTGGACTGAAAAGAAGCACTCGCGTTAACCATTTTGCTTTTTGATTTACAAACACAGACATACACGATTTGAACAAGACAAAGAAAACAAAGGGTGGTTTGTTTCGTTTTACTGACCAATGAACGAAGTGCTAATAGACACACTTCTATATTATCTAATCATAATTTAGGCAAATGGAAGGAGTATATCTTTCAAGAGTCTTGGGTAGCCCTGAAAATGGCTGATTTTGTTGACAGAGAGTAATTGCAATCAATTGTTACTATATGATTGCAACCCCGTCTGCCAAACGAATTCCTACACGATAGGTCCTAATTCAGCGAAAAGAGAAGAAGAATTCTTTGGCATCTACTAGACATACCACCAAAACCTCTGTCTAGTTCTTGCTGTTGCTGCTGTTGATGTTTCTGCTGCTATTTTTCTCACTGCTTCTTCTGACCTCTGTATATCTCAGTCAATTCATCTTGTTCTTTCTTAATTTTTTCTCTGAAAACATCTTCTATGAAGTCTTGGGCTAAAGAGAGCATCCTGACAATCTCTATCTCTTCAGGCTTAGGTAATGGGCTTTGCCTGACACGATGAAATTGAACGTAAGATTAGTTGAATTTAGTTGTTTTGGAAGGCATTGTCTTAGATTGATGAGTATGCAGTGACTGGCCAGTAGGTAGGTTACTGGGTTTAAGTCGATTACTGCCCTAAGGCTTATACGACTGCTTGCAGTCCTTGGCATAGACTGCAGTCCCTTTAAGAGGGCACCTGGCCTTGGTCCTAAGCTTTTTCCTGACCCCTAGAGGTCAGAGACTCCAAACAAGACCTTATAAAGCGTATTGTAACAGAGCGTACCCGCTTCCTGCCTCAACTCCCGCCTACCAAAGTCCCCAATGTCTAAGTCCACCTAACTTTATCTCCCTCTATTTTGTCCAACGATTTGTGTAACTTGCTGTATATCCCTCTATTTTTTTAATTTGTTTTGTGTAACTTGTTGTATAGATGTGCGAACTTGATGGAAATACCTCTGTGGTCTTTGTTGATTTCAATCCGATCTGGAGTCGAGTTCGATTTTTAAAGATGGTTATCGATATTAATTAGAGCATATATAGTTATTATAAAGAAAATTAAAATACACATACAGTAAATGTATGTTATAAATGGTTATGATTATTGTTATGATTTAATTATTTATGCGTATAACTAAGGCTAATTTAACTAATGGTAAGGAGTACTAATTTCTAGGGTTCTCATTATAATATATCTAAATTAATGTTTTTAGCTTTATATTTTATAATCAGTTTTAATAAGTGAGCATAATTCTCGGCATTATTGAATTTGTGATAAAGTGGGGAGCGTTGTGCTAATGTTGAATTTCCTGCTTACGTCATTAGAATGCCATATTTGATTGGTTGTTGTAGATTTAATTTTCAATCGCATTCTGGCCCGATATCTTTAGATTTCTGTATGGGGAAAGCGCGCCTAAATATCGGCCAATCAAATGCAATCTTAGATTGAAGGCATATTTGTATTGTATTACCTAATTTGTAAGCTGGTTCAATATTTTACCCGGCACGGGTAAGGGAGAATTTTGTCTGGCGGGCGAAAATGAATATTTAATTTTGTTTTCTATTAAAATTTTAGGGATCTTTTTGTGGAGATTTTATTTTATTGAGTAGTATTAAGATAATGATTGGGGATATTGGTATGGCTTAATAATATTGCCCAAGATAAATGTAGCTGAGCACATAGTTACTCAACCACAGACAAAGAAATTGTTGTAACTGATAGAGTTTTTGGTTTAGTCAATTTGCTTTATGATTATTAAGAGAGGGTATATTTTATATTATTAGTCATAGTAGTGAGTTATTTAAGGTAATAGTCATTATATATTTACATTGTGTCTATGATTATAACGAGAATAGAAATTTAATCATACTGATAATAATATTTATATTCGTGATTTAAGTAGATTTGAAGCAGATTTTACTTTAACTCAGCCTTTTCTAGGTGTAGTGTCTGTTATATGTAGTGAATCATCCAATATTATCCTTAAAGTCTGGGAGCTCAGAAAAAACGTCCGCTCTGTTCAACAGCCCCAACTAAACTCCCGAATGGCCAGTGACTGCATCGTAT
Organism: Potamilus streckersoni; assembly: GCA_016746295.1. Classification (NCBI taxonomy): domain Eukaryota; kingdom Metazoa; phylum Mollusca; class Bivalvia; order Unionida; family Unionidae; genus Potamilus; species Potamilus streckersoni. The sequence goes on along the minus strand of JAEAOA010002337.1, from coordinate 1,097,217 downwards.
CGCACTTGTATTATAGTCATGCATACACTCTCGTGTTTTATGTCTTTAAGCCCTGATAAGGACTAGTAGCCTGTCCCCCTTCCGGGGCCGGGCTCACCCGTGTCTTCATGCTAGACACTTTTTGTGCCCCGGTGCATGGGCCTATTAACCCCCTGGTGGCTCACTGCCTTATCCGGTTATCGCCTTTTGGTGATAATGCTGTCCAGGGAGGCACTTAGCCGTGTGCTTGGCTTTTGGTTATAGTGCTTAACCTTTTTGGAGACCTTAAAAGATCTTTTGAATGGCTATTCCCATTGAAACACTCAGACCGCCCCGAATTCGGACTTGGAAAAGGCAAAGGGAAGGGCCAAGCATAGGGTGGCATTGTTGGCAAATCCTTTTCAGCATGTCGCAGATCTTGTCCGTTTGTCTGTCTTACCTCAGGTCCACTTCACATAGTTGGCAAATGAAAGTGTAATCTTTTTTCTGTGTGATTGTGTGGCCCGGGGCGATTTCCTTCCTTGTTATCTCGTTCCTCCGGTCCTCCTGCTTTCCGAAGTCCTTGGTGTTCATCTTGGCAATGGATGTCGTATACGCTCTCACCCAAATTTGGATCTAGTGTTACCCATTGTCTACTGGTGGTGGGAGTCCCTAACTCTGCCAAACATGTGTAAGCCACATACGTTTCAAATATTTATAAATTGTGAAATTTCCTATTGTGTAAAGTTTTTTTTTGTTTTGGTGTACTATGCGTACTATTTAGTTTCCGAACAGTACATCAAATTTGTATGGGTATGAGTTACCCTAAAGGTAAGGGGTAATAATTGCTAGGGTTCTTATTTCAATGGATCTAAATTATTCTTTTAGGTTTATATTTTTAATAAGTTTAATAAGTGAGCATAATTCTCAGAATCATTGAATTTGTGATAAAGTGGGGAGCGTTAGTCTAATGCTGATTTTCCTGCTTACGTCATTAGAATACCATATTTGATTGGTTGTTGTAGATTTAATTTTCAATCCTACTCTGTCCCGATATTTAATTTTCTGTATGGGGAAAGCGCGTCTACATTTCAGCCAATCAAATTCAATCTTAGATTCAAGGCTTATTTATATTGAATTACTTAATTTGTAAGCTGGTTCAATATTTTACCCGGCATGGGAAAGGGAGAATTTTGTCTGGCGGGCGAAAATTAATGTTCAATTTTGTTTTCTATAAAAAATGTTAGGGATCTATTTTGTGGAGAGTTTATATTATTGAGTAGTATTATGATAATGATTGGGGACATTGGTGTGGTTTTATAATATTGCCCAAGATAAATGTAGCTGAACACGTAATTATTTACTTATAGACAAAGAAATTGATGTAACGGATAGGTTTTTTGTTGTTTTTTTTTTTTTAGGTTATTTGCTTTATAGTTATTAAGAGAGGGTATATTTTATATTGCTAGTAGTAGCAAAGAGTATTTTAAGCTATAGAAATCAGTTTTAGTTAGATTGATTATATATTTACATTGTGTCTAAGATAATAACGACAGTAAAATTTTAATGATACTGATAGTAATATTTATTTTCGTGATTTAAGTAGATTTTACTTTACCTTAGCCTTTTATAAGTGTAGTGTTCATTATATGAAGTGAATCATCTAATATTATCCTTAAAGTCCGGGAGCTCAGAAAAAACGTCTGCTCTGTTCAACAGCCCAACTAAAACCAATGGATATTCTGATCTGATCTGATAGACATTTTAAGTAACTTGCTGCCGTGAGGCTGATACGACTGCTTACTTGTGGGCCAGTGATTGAAGACCCAAACAATTAATATGCTACAAACACTGACGTTATAGAAAACATCCCTATTGGGTTTCATTGTCGAAACGTAATGATAGCTCTTGTTATGGTGAGGGATAGAAAGTCAAACAGCATATATTCAGTGTGGGTTTGTTTTCAAAACACAGGACAGACACGTTTTTCAAAATATTTTTTTATTCAAATAACAATGAACATAATCAACAAGAAACAAGGAACACACAACAATAATACGCAACAAACAAATTATGTTTGACAAGGTTGACAACGTTGTGAAATCATGTGTGATTTCCATTGATAAAAGTCATGAGACTATTGATGTATACTACGTTTTCTAGCTAAAGACAAATGATAACCATAACGGTCACAAAACCATCGTTTCCAGATGAATCACGATCAAAACAAGTTACTAAATGTTCTAAAGAATATAACAGAATGCATTTATGAAGAAAATGCACACAATATTGTCTATACACCATGGAATCATTGCCTTGTAATTTCACATTATTTAATCGAGACGTCTGGGCATTTCTTCTCATAAAGTCAATGATATCGTCTTCTAAAGGGGGTAATCCATACGAATCAAAATATTCCACACAATTTTCCTAAGGAAAGTACCCAATGAGTTCCAGAAAAATGACTATATGTAATGTGTCAAATAATACAAATAGGATATAACTTTGAAAGAAAAGGAATATTTTATTCGCCAGGAGTTGGCAATAAATCATAAACGCGGTTTATCCTACTGGTCGTATCTCATATGTACTTAATTAGCTTCTATAAAAGTAAGTCTTTGCTTTCAAACTATAATGCTACTTAGTTATATACACATGGTATTCATAATATCATAGTATCTTCCTTTGTTAAATTCTTCTCCTTGTCGCTAGGTTAGGGAATTGTTATAGATTTATCGTATATGGCAGAAACATCTCTGCCAGTATTTATTCTATGCGGCGTTAGGTTTTGATATTCGTTTGCTTTGTAGAGTCAATAATATGGGCAGCATCTTTTTCATACGAAACCTGTGCGTATTCATTGTTTGGCTCGAAACCGAAAGTCGCATTCATCACTTCATTCTGCATTCTTTCAGGAGAAAAGGCTGTGTTACGTTTTCTTCTGTATAAGACGCAAAAATATTTTTTAACCTTTGTATCTAATAATGATATAATATTAAAATTACTTAGTTTTAAAGAGATACTGTGTCCATATATGACAATCAATGATTATGTAAAGATCTTGATGGACAGATGTTAAAAGGCATCAAATGTAATATCTAGAAAAATCTGAAAACAAGCGACCAACATATTATGTTTCTTTTGACACTTGTGGATGCAAGGGACATTTTAAATAACACAATAACACATTACATGCTAACAAACTTACCATAACTATAAAAATGTCAAAACAATACAACTTAGTCAACGATGTCAGTATGCTGTCGATTACATTCACATTTCATTTCTAGAAAGTTTTAATATTTTATTTAAAAGGCTTTATGAAAAATCTAATTGGATTCTAAAATCATTTGGAAGCAAAATCAGATAAAATTGAAAGTGGGGTAATATCACATATACGTATTCAACTCATTTTCATATTTCACTGTGTTAAAAACGTATCTTTAAACCAAGACATAATGTGTTAAAAACTTTACTTTAAGCCACGCATTTTTGACATTTATCATCAGCCAATAGTACTTCTCTTGTTCTAGTATTATTCATATAATTTCATACAGATTCGGATACATTTTCGTGTACGCGATAGAAGCGATCAGCAAATGGTTACAACCACAAATAGTCACACCACTCTACGTACCTTCTGAGAATAATGAATACTGTGAGCACAATGATGATAATGACAACGAATACTCCTATTGCGACTCCATAACCTATTGCCGCCTGGTCAACTTCGCTCTTTCCTGCTAACAACATTGCTGGTGATGCTGAATGCGAAAAGACATATTTCTGATTATAAGTACTTTAACTTTGATGTACACCTTAGTGCATACAAATCCATCCCATTAGTTAAAAGAAACATCCCAATCATTTGCTGAGATGAACATTTTCATCGCTTTCACCAATCGATCAAAATATGTTTTGTCTGTTTAAATCTTTGTAGATAAACGTCAAATGTGTCAAACAATGTAAAAGCACATTAATTGCATATATTTATAAAGTGAACGCTATCGGCTTAGATATATTTCAAAATATAAGTCCTTATGGCTTATCATAACACAGCACGATATATATATATATATATATATATATATATATATATATATATATATATATATATAAAATCTGGTATATATTTATAATTATCTGTAATACAAAAATCCTATATAACTTGATTTTTTTCATAGGAATCTGGAACGACTGTATATATATATATATATATATATATATATATATATATATATATATATATATATATGAGAAGTCTTTAATAGGTCATCCTGCGAGTGTGTCTGCTACGCACGAACTTATATAACAACGATTCAGTACCATCATTTTTTGGTGATGCTTACTTAGTCGTGACTGTATATAGGCTGGTGCGTGCTGCAAAGGCGATGGGTGTCATTTACTCGCGGACCGGGTTCGAAGCTCCGTAGAGTACAAATTTAATTTATCTAACCTGTATGATAGTATTGTTTGTATAAACTATTATTTCTGCCCACTATTATCAGGATTCTACTACAGAATCCAGGAATAGCACAGTCTGTACTTCTGTCTGGTATATATATATATATATATATATATATATATATATATATATATATATATAGAGAGAGAGAGAGAGAGAGAGAGAGAGAGAGAGAGAGAGAGAGAGAGAGAGAGAGAGTCAGTGTGAGTGATAGTGTGTGTCTGTGAAATACAAGAGAGTTTCTATCTGAACTTACGTCATAAAATAACACTATATAACCTCTTCTTACATGCATTTATTACTAAGTTAATTTTTCTGTGTTACTCATGATAAAAGAAAAAAACATTAAACAGAAAACATTATACATTAGTGTATACATTAGTGACACACATGCAAATCGAATTAATCAAATGCAGTTATAAAGTTTCGTATATTAGAAATATTATGTCTAATTATATTATTGTTTTTTTTTCTCACAGTTATTATTCCTCTTAAAGTATAATCATATAAGCATACGTTGGCAAATGACAAGTAATAGCTGTAATGTACAATTAAAATATTTCAGACAAGTAATGTATCTTAAAAAGACTTGATTGCACATTGTTATACCAAAATATAATTCAAAGACATTATTTTCAGGGAGATGCTTATAATTAACACTTGAAAGTATATTAACTTCCCGAAGTGCTTTCAGGAGCATGTTGTCATCATTACTTGATAAGGCGGTAGATATAGTGAGATTATTTATGGATATTATATTATCTATTTTATGCTTTACATAATTTTGGGGACTATTTGGTGCCATCATATATTCAAGTAACAACTTGGATAATTAATAACCACATCCGAAAACGCAGTTTCTTGCAAATAACGATACTTAAGTTTACAAAGGTTATCCACATATATTGATTTCCATCTACATATATTGATTTCCAAATATAACTAAGTAGACGTTCTGCTTCCCTGTCTATGTATTGTTCATTGTGAAATTGTATTCACAACAATATTCACGGGCCTTCCCGACCGCAAGGTCACAATATACAAATTTACCATTTGCAATTGAAGCAGGACATTTAATATCTATACAATTTAGTGAGGTTCATTTTCGGGAGCATGTTCTATTTTGATACAGATCTTTGTAGTACGTTATGATGAGTGAAAGGTCACCAAATCATACATAAGAAATGAGAAAGTGTCCCAAACCTGGTAGTCTCTAGTGAGAGCATCTGAGAAAGTCTGAGAGACATGGCAGCATATACGTGACAGGTTATATTAAGAGTAAATTGGCAGAAGCCGTCAAAGTATGGGCTATGGTGTGATGAGTAGTAAGTACTCTCCGTTGAAATTAGGAACTCCAGCTGTTGACTCCCTAGCATGCCCATCGACCATTGTTTCTGTCGAGTCTGCAAGGTACTAATCAGGCCAAATCCATCAGTGAAGATGGTACAACGACATACTGATCCAGCTCTGACGGGCATGAGACAAATTTATCGACCTTATAAAACAAACGAGTTGTCATATGAAAAGTTATTATATTCTTGTTAAGTGCCGTGAGATTAGTACTCAAAGTGGACATCGTCTTAAGACCCTCTTGTACTCCCTGTCGAGATCTACTGGTTTTTATGAGAAGCGATGGCGATTTGAAAGCTAAACTTAAGTCACTTCTATGGTCAGATCTGAGTAAGATGTGAAGAATGGTGGATTTATATATCGAGGCAATTTGCCGCTCTGGAGACACAGCATTGTGAATGCTTATTTCTATCCAATTAAAAGGGTATTACCTCTCATTTGTGGACAATCAGTGAACTGGCTCGTTTGCCAGGCAAATTGATCGACCTTGAAGCTGACATTATAGAAGACAACCCAGCTGTTTTCGCTTCCAGACGCTCCAAAGGTCTGTTGGGAAAGATATTTCTCCCTGAATTATCCGTCATCAAAAGGAAACCCCGCTGAGTGAATGGTTTGATGTTCGGATGTGTTACTAAGATCCTCGCAAGTCATAGTTGGCTGGACCGATTCAACGAAAAGGTCTGCATATTAGAGCGGCTGGACGTTCAGTGATAACTGAACGGCTGACGACGGTGCTGTTATAATATCCATTAGTTCCAACAGATCGTTACAAATCGCATGCGTCCGGACTTATAGACCCAAAGACCATGCTCAGACATGAGAGCAGACTTAAGCCAACTGGATTGCCTAAATTTGGGAACACTTCTCCTATGAGTTGAAAATTTCTGTTCCGTCTTTCCGTAAGGCCTTCCTAGCTGGACGGTCGGTAACGCCGAGACGGCCGAATACTATATAGGCGTTAAAGGAGGTGGATCCAAATCACCGAACGGAAACATATGCATCCTGACTTACATGCCTGAAGGCCATTCTCGGGTATTAAGGAGACGTACTCCCATAGCTCTGCCTATAATTGGTAATAATCCCAAATGAGTTGGTATCGCCAAAAGAGAACAATACTTTGTCTTGCTTCATTTATTTCGTCTTCCCGTTCCTTCAATTTTAAATCCAGTATAATTGTGACCATGCATTTAATGTGTTTAGTAAACATTTCTCCCGAAATGACACAAGAAGAGAACAAATCATAGATCTGCATATGTAACTAGCTAGCAAAATCCATCGATGCTTAGATTAACAAATCAGTATGTGACTAACTAGCAAAAGCATAGATTAGCAAATCAGTATGTGACTAGCTAGCAAAAGCATAGATTAGCAAATCAGTATGTGACTAACTAGCAAAAGCATAGATTAGCAAATCAGTATGTGACTAGCTAGCAAAAGCATAGATTAGCAAATCAGTATGTGACTAGCTAGCAAAAGCATAGATTAGCAAATCAGTATGTGACTAGCTAGCAAAAGCATAGATTAGCAAATCAATATGAGGCAAATATATTAGCACAAAATTACTCTAACCACAAGTTACAGACGTTGCATATCAAAGATAGAATAGACATGGTTTAAACAAAAAAGAGTCATGAATAACTATCATTATCTGTAGGTGCATATATAGCATTAAATGACTTTTTGAACTACAGAATAGAAAGCAAAGAATAAATTAGTAATTTATCAAGTTGCGTACTCGTTAATTTAAATATATTCCCATTATTAAAAATGGAATCGTAAAGACAGTGTCGCATTCGAAACATTTTGACTAAGCTTTGAACTAATGCATTTCAAGTCACCTTTCTACCTCAACTACACAAGCATTTCCCATTGGAAAGACTCACATCTACGTCAAACGAAAACAACAACTAAGTGAGCAAAGCATCATATTAAAAGTACTATAAAATCAAATCTATAAACAAACGGAGCAAGCAAAAGAATTCACGATGCGCTAACTCGTATTGACCTTGCAGAAGTAAAGAAAAGCATGCTTGACTTGGTCTTGAAAGGAAAAAGTTTATAAATGACCCAAAATAACTCCGATGTGGAAGAACTTCTATAAAGAATGTATACAATTTATAGAAGAATGATTTGTCACCACATTAAATCCAAAATGAACGTTGCATGATCCAATTTGAACACAAAAGTGCCTTCTATTACTGGAGTATACTCTGGACGATGTTGTTGATTACAGCGAACCTAAACACTAGGGATACCAGGAAGTTCCAAACTTTGTGATGGGCAAGACTTATTCCCATTTGTCTACTGAAATAAACACAAAGGGTAATTTTCCTCTTTTACTAAAACTTTATTCACGAGGTAGCAGTTTCCTAAGTATTCCTAACTTAATGTGAATATGTGAATTGGGAACTTATTCAACGGAGAAAAAACAAAGCGTTTCAGATATATATATATATATATATATATATATATATATATATATATATATATATATATATATATATATATATATATATATATATATATATATATATATATGCACGGTTTTCTGCTATGTTATTAAAGCCAGACACGTGTTCCGAAAGAATGATTGACAGGCAATATACGCACCTTCACACGAATCTGCCGGTGTATAAGTGAAACCATTACAGAGCACATTCTTTACACCTTGTCGTGCATTATATCCTTGTGTGCAGGTAAAGTTACATTTGCTTCCATCCACACGCTGGCAATCAGCAGACACTATAATTGCACCCTCCATCACCGGACACTGAGGAACTGAAATGATGCAGATTCAAACTTTATCCTAAGCTATATTTTCTGAATTTTGATTTTTGGCTTAAGAAATTATGTACGAGCTTTCTTTATGCAATATTTTAACAATCAGAATCAAGGCAGAAATGTAGTAACAATTCAAGGGACACTAATGAGAATTATCAACATGTATCCTATATTTTAAACATCATATTTGTAACGAATGATAATGTAAATATTCTTAGAGTATGAAGAAAAGCAAATAAAGTCTGGTACAAAAATTGAGAAAAACATATATACACTAAGTTATATTGATAGTAATGTCTTCTGTGATACAATTTAGAGATGAAACTATTTTTTTGATTATACACTGTTGGTTATATTGTGTAACATTCACATTCCATACCTATGTTAAACACGTTTTATAAATGAATTATGGTTCAATATGGGACGATATTTCACTTGTATGAAATTCAGTTGTATCAAACGTAAGGGTTTCTTAGATTAATAAAGCATGACATAACTTACTGTTAGAACAAAATGTATCACTTCCGTCCTTAAGCTGTACACCATCTTCACAAGCGCATAAACCACCACTCGGGGTGGGGAAACAAAATGTAGAACAACCTCCATTACCAACTGAACAGAACGTATTTTCTGAAATAAAATAACATATATCATATGTAAAGAAATCTAACCATTAGTTTCAGTAATATTAATTGAAATTATGGTCTATCGCATCGAGAACAAAATATTTGTACTTTTCTCTTTTTTATACGGCAAAGCTTCACTTAATAAAATGCTACCTCTGACATTATGAATCACAAATATATTTACCAGATGATGATCACCAGATAAGGGTATATATATATATATATATATATATATATATATATACACACACACACATATATATATATATATATATATATATATATATATATATATATATATACACACACACACATATATATATATATATATATATATATATATATATATATTAAAATTATATATATATATTAAAATTATGATCTTTTTAAAACGATAGTAATTGTATAATACTTATATCAATGTTCTTCGAGAAAGTTTGGGATTGTAAGTTTTGTCAATAGAGTAATGTATCTATGTCTGTTTACTCACTATCTTGGACCATGGAGGAGTAAATGCTAATGTAACCAATACTTCCGAGTTCTCCATAAGCGGCAAACTTCGTCGTTTCATTGGGGTTGGATATCTTCACTTTTATCATACTCCTGATCGTTACAAATGACACAATGTTGAATAATTAGACCTTTAGTTATATCAATTAATTCCAAACTGCTTTGTAACAACAAACAACTGAAAATGTAGTTTTATTTCACTTTTACCTTTTATGTTTGATGAATAAGCTAAGACTTTCTGAAAAGAGATAGCATGCAGTGTAGACATATAATGTCTTAACAGAATGCTAATCAATATCAAGAACCATTTGCAGCAATATTATGATACCCTTATAAATTTGAAAATCATGCAGTGTTTATTATACGAATATGTTGATTATAATAATATTATTGTATACGTAGTGATGTGACAAGGCATCCGACTGGAAGCACTTACTTCTAAGCGAAACAAACATATCAAACGTAAACTTTTAATAGCGATTCATTCATATTTTTTCTTTAATTTTCTATACCAGTAGAAACTATACGATAAAGACAACACCAGTGGAAATAATAAAAATGGAACCATTAACGAGGCCAAACAATATACTTTCTCTTTAGACTAGATTTTCCAGAAGATGCAACAGTAACATTATCTCCCTAAACAGCGGAATAAACTATAAGATACGCATTACTCTACAAATGCGTCCATAGTGTACAAAATTTACTGATATAAACTTTTTTCAGGATTCTTTGGTGAACACAAGTTAGTTCATTAACTACAATACTTACGAGTATTCCTCATTGGTGACATACAGGTTATCCTGGTACAAAGCCAAACCACTTAGAATGGCGTTAGGATAATTGACCAATGTTTTGTAATTCGTCCCGTCCAACTTGCAGTAACAGATGCTTCCCTCCGTATAGTCCAGCCAATACAGGTAGTCATCTACAACCATGCCATCAGGAAACTTAAATGACTTAACACAAGCGATTTACAACGAGACCTAACACAAAAATGCTATAACAGATAATGCCTGAATTTTTAGTATATTAATAGTAAAAGCATTGTTGTCACGGTAGAATATTGTAAGTTACAAGAATATAAAAATAATTGTGAAGTTTTATATGCGTCTTTCTTCGTTTTTGGGTGGTTTGTATATACCTCATACATACGCGTATAGATCGGAACAATTTCCCACCCATTTCAACTTCGATCGTGGCATACTTTTTGCTCGACCTAATATTGCTACAGTCTTATTAGATTCATGTTCTAGAAAATTATAAATGATACGAATAATTATTAAATTCGAGAGGCTCGCGTCATGGTCGGTATATGCATTTATTTCCCATAGGTTCTCGATGATAGTCGCTGAATACCTTTGTTGCTGGTTTTACAAATATTAGACATGTTTTATATGCGTCTGGATTTTTTAAGCTTAAATTGTTAGAGATTGATGTATATTTTGCCAAGACATGTTTAATTGAGGCATGCTAGAAATGTTCCATTTAATATTTCGACATAAGTACACCTAAATTACTTTTGTAATCGATGGTGAGCTCGGTGAGCATTCTATCATTAAAAGTTTCCAGGAGAACGGACGCCTCGGTGCCGTCCATATTGGCCTTCCCTATATACGCATTGTAGCCATTGTCTATGTAGAACAGCAGTCTGAAATGCAAACATTTTAACACTTTGGTGTTAGTATCAGTGTTGTTAAAGCATATAAAAATTCAGTATTAGCGTAAAAGCAAATGTAGTCTGTGTTGCTATAGATTTATTTGTTATGATTCAAATCTCTGTATCATCAAGTCTGTTTTCTACTTTCCATATAACCAACCACAAAACATAAATAGAACAGATGCGGATAAATACTGGAAGTGCATTATGATTTGAACCAAACTACTTTAGATGTGTGATTTACTCAAGGCAGCACCAAAAACGATCGATCAAACAGTGTCGTTTTGATATTGCTTCAGTCAAAATACAAATCTTTGTACTTAGCATCACGGTAAAGCTATCATCAGTAAAGACAAAAAAAAAATAATCCACTTACCCTTTCGATGGATAGACGACGAGCCCTTGTGGAACACTCAGTCGAGTAAGAATTACTTTATGCTTTCCATTCGGCAATAGAACTCCGATGTGACTCTGGTAACCGATAGTATCCTCCATGTAACTTACTGCTGCGTAGTAAATGTTTCCCGTTGAGATGTCCAAAGCAAGTCCATTCGGATAAACGTCTATATTGTCCTCCATAATTACTAAAATAGATTGGGTGGAATGGTCTGAAAATGTGTTTAAGTAACTTACAGATTTCATGTCTCATTGTATGTGCCTAGTGAATCCTTCAATGAATGCATTGATACAAATTTATACTTACGATTACCTATCTACATGAATATTTTTTCCCGGATTACGCTACATAGTTGCAACAATCTAACTTCAGCATGTTTTTTGTCACACTCTCTATCAATCCATATGCATATTTTCTAGACAGAACGATTATACGTAAAGTCCTTTCCCGAATTTGCACACGATCTTTAATCGCTTTGAATTGACTATATTGCATACATACTTGTATGCCTATCGCATGAAACAATTGTGTGTCCAATTAAACTATGGAATGGAAGACGTGTAATGAATTCATGAACGGAATTTGAAAAAACTGCTATATGACTCTAAGATTCAGAACATTGCAAACAGTTCTTCATAATACGACCTTATTGATATACAACAAAACTCAGATTATATTATATGTCACAGGCCTCAATAAACATCCATTCTGTAAACAATTACAGGAAGAGGAACACTATTCACAATTATTCTATAATCTCCTTCTTGTCCAATGCCTACCGCAAAATGCCCCCACTAAAATGCCATGTCTCCTACTAACAACATCAAGATGATGTACTCAGCACCATCTACGTCTGCGAAATCCTAGTAATGGCTTATGCCTACTTTAATGTCGTCCAAAAACACACAAACCAATAAGCATTCATTTCTTTGGAACTTAAATATAAATAGCTATAATATATTGCAAATAAAGAAACATGCATGGGTGAATTATTCCGATTATGGTTGATGGCTTGCAAGAGCATCAACCGCACTAAATGTTATTGATGTAACTGTTACTCGTTTGAATGATTATTTGAGACACTGAAATATGTTCATTAGCAATTATAGTTTAACACAAGGTCGCGATTGTTTCGAAAGTACTTTATCACACATTGTTTTGGCTTTAGTTTGTTCTTATGAAGCGATATATCTTTTCAAGCATCATTTCAAATTTACTCCGCATGGTAAAAGTAATTGTTTACAACCATTCTTCGTGGTAACACATTTTTCACAATTCTTTTTTTATTCGACAGTATGTGAAAAAGTATTTTTATTCAATTTGGCAGGATATTAATATTAAATCCAATTTCTGATAAGAATAAGAAGCCTTGGTTTATCGAAATATGACTTGATGATATACATTACAATAACATTGAGACGATAATTGAAAACATTAAGTGTTAGATCGACAGAACACATGCTGGGAAGAAAACATATATTCAAAATAGTTTCCTGGAATTTCAATAGATATATACTTTGCCAATTGATATACAGCGCAAGAAAACATTTGCATGAATATAGTTCATTTGTAGTGCTATGTAGGGCTTTATTGGGTGCTTAACTTAGGTCCAATGATTTTATAGTGTATGTGGAGATATTAGTTGTTAGAAACAAAATGTTTATATTGCAAGTGCTTGCTCATGATCTAGAGTTGTAAGAAACAAAAATCATAATGACAATTTTTGAAATTAAGAATATTCTAAAATGAGATTTAGTTTGATTCGATTAGCATTTCCCATTGGAAAGACTTACATCTACGTCAAAAGAAAATTTGTATAAATATGGACTTGATATACAAATAAGACAACCCCATATTATGACGAGTCTGTCGTAGTGAATTACTGTTATGCTGTGATTGTACAGGAATTATTTATTTACATTATTCTTTAGAATTGCTAAGAGAACACTGACATTGTACTAACACTTTGAAATTAGAACATATTCAAAGACATTCTATAATACATCATTGTGTTACGTAAGGCCATTCAAGACATTTGGAATAAATTAAGAAGAGTCAATAGGTGTTTACTTGAAATAGGATATTTATCATTGTTTAGGATTTCGTTCACAATACTGAATGTAGCTCATAAATTCTCAACTTGTAACTCAGAAATAATATTATTTGTTAATTTTAGTTATATGGCTGCTTTCAATTTCTTCTCTTGCATGTATTATAAGATATAGTCGTAAGATTGTAAACCACGTTATGAGAATGTGTACAAATTTAAGCAATACTTCATTAAATGATAGCCTTTTCGACCTGCTCTTACATAATGTTTTGCTTCGATGTATATTCGGTCTTAATAAGATGTCTATATGATTCACTCTGATTAACTTAAAACCATTCATGTTGGTCTGTCTATCGGATTAACGTGAACTATGAAAATGTATATTTTGTTCAACTTTATATAGGAGAAGTCTTTCAGATATGTTATTTGATTACTGCACTGAGTTTTTTTACGTGACATGGCAAAAACAATCTTCGATGTTAATATCTGAAATTTTTGTATGATACTCACAGAATGTATGCTGCCCAGTGCCGTTGAGGTGGATCATGGATATTTCATTGTAATCGGTTGCCCATATGACCAAATCGTGAACTGGGCTGTATGTAATGCCTGTCAGAAAGACCGTTCCTTTGGCGTTGATTCCCTGAATAGTCTCATCAATCAAACTGATTTGGTAGATATTGTTGTGAGTCGAGTCTTCGATTAGAACGAAGTTGTCTTTGATAGGATCTTTAAAATGTATAGTAAAAATGATTGAAGTAATACAAAGTACTCAATTGCGATTAAGAGCTTTTTAGTCAAAGTGAGACCTTAATCTCATAGTCAATGTCGAATCTTAAATTTATGTTTGCAATCTACGGATATACTTTGAATCTGACTTAATACTGGTGAATCTTTTTTTTATTTTAATTTTGTTTCATTACATTTTATTATAATGATCATTTTCACGTGATTCGTTAGTTGTTTATAAAATACATGATGTTTGTACAGATTTTAAAAGTGTTCCATTAGCATTAGTTTTAGGTGACCTCGTTCAGAGACTTGACAAACAGGAATTTTACTTGCTATTTAGGAATTATTTTATATTCTCAGGAAAATAAATTCTTCGTCATAAGAGCTTTGAAAAGAGACATTCAGTGCATATTATACAGATTGCTAAAGCTGAAATAATCTTTTGTGATTCATAAAATTCAACGTGGAACCTTTGACATCTATACTTCATTCGTCTGACGTCATCGTCAGCCATCTTCGAAAACAATTCCGAAACTCAAACGTGAATTAATTTAGGACATTTAAGTGATAGGATTTGTGTGTGTTTCAATATTAGGATTGTATATTTTGGATTATATTTACAAACTAGAAGTCGTTTTTTTAATATTTTTACAAAGTTCTCTAGGGAACCAAATTTATATTTGTTAACACGTGCAACGATCGTTGGCTTCACACTTTTCTTTCTTGCTTTCAACGAGAGGAGATTTGTAACTATTTATGTTATTATGTGATATAATTATGATTCTTAACGTAGCTTTAACATATTTTCAGTCATATCGCTACGATGTCTCTCGTATGGCAATCATAAATGATGTCTTGCAATGGGGCATCATGCCACAGACATGTAGCATGATGTCCCACCCAATCACATTATCTTGACACCAAACCGACCAGTCATAACACTAACCTCTTAATGCTGAGCGTTAAGCGAGGAAGCTTTTATCATTTTTGTACGTTTTTGGTATGAATTGATCGGGGATCGAACCCACGACCTCCTGCATCCGTGGCCGACGCTCTAACCACTAGGCCACCGGAGCGGTTGGGTTGTAACTCTCTCTCTCTCTCTCTCTCTCTCTCTCTCTCTCTCTCTCTCTCTCTCTCTCTCTCCACACACACACACACACACATATATATATATATATATATATATATATATATATATATATATATATATATATATATAATTATAAATATATACCAGACAGAACAGACTGTGCTATCCCTGGATTCTGTAGTAGAATCTTGATAATAGTGGGCAGAAATAATAGTTTAATACAAACAATACTATCATACAGGTTAGAGAAATTAAATTCGTACTCTACCGAGTTTCGAACCCAGGTCCGCGAGTAAATGGCACCCATCGCCTTGCCTGCACACACCAACCCATATACCGTCACGACTAAGCACGCATCACCAAAAAATGATGGCACTGAATCGGTGTTATATAAGCTCGTGCGTAGCAGACACACTCGCATGACGACCTAGTAATTAATTCTCATATATATGTACACAGTCGTTCCAGATTCCTATGAAAGAAATCAAGGTATTAGGATTTTTGTATTAGAAATAATTATAAATATATACCAGACAGAACAGACTGTGCTATCCCTGGATTCTGTAGTAGAATCTTGATAATAGTGGGCAGAAATAATAGTTTAATACAAACAATACTATCATACAGGTTAGAGAAATTAATTACTAGGTCGTCATGCGAGTGTGTCTGCTACGCACGAGCTTATATAACACCGATTCAGTGCCATCATTTTTTGGTGATGCGTGCTTAGTCGTGACGGTATATGGGTTGGTGTGTGCAGGCAAGGCGATGGGTGCCATTTACTCGCGGACCTGGGTTCGAAACTCGGTAGAGTACGAATTTAATTTCTCTAACCTGTATGATAGTATTGTTTGTATTAAACTATTATTTCTGCCCACTATTATCAAGATTCTACTACAGAATCCAGGGATAGCACAGTCTGTTCTGTCTGGTATATATTGATAATTATTTCTAATACAAAAATCCTAATACCTTGATTTCTTTCATAGGAATCTGGAACGACTGTGTACATATATATGAGAATTAATTACTAGGTCGTCATGCGAGTGTGTCTGCTACGCACGAGCTTATATAACACCGATTCAGTGCCATCATTTTTTGGTGATGCGTGCTTAGTCGTGACGGTATATGGGTTGGTGTGTGCAGGCAAGGCGATGGGTGCCATTTACTCGCGGACCTGGGTTCGAAACTCGGTAGAGTACGAATTTAATTTCTCTAACCTGTATGATAGTATTGTTTGTATTAAACTATTATTTCTGCCCACTATTATCAAGATTCTACTACAGAATCCAGGGATAGCACAGTCTGTTCTGTCTGGTATATATTTATAATTATTTCTAATACAAAAATCCTAATACCTTGATTTCTTTCATAGGAATCTGGAACGACTGTGTACATATATATGAGAATTAATTACTAGGTCGTCATGCGAGTGTGTCTGCTACGCACGAGCTTATATAACACCGATTCAGTGCCATCATTTTTTGGTGATGCGTGCTTAGTCGTGACGGTATATGGGTTGGTGTGTGCAGGCAAGGCGATGGGTGCCATTTACTCGCGGACCTGGGTTCGAAACTCGGTAGAGTACGAATTTAATTTCTCTAACCTGTATGATAGTATTGTTTGTATTAAACTATATATATATATATATATATATATATATATATATATATATATATATATATATATATATATATATATATATAATCGTAATATTTATATGAAGATTGTGCTGGTTCTTTATACATTGACCTCACCGAAATGTTTGATCTAAAAAAGGTCATTAAAACATACAGAAGTTCTGTGTTATATATGTAATGGTCAATTTAATATTGACCATTACAAATAAAATTCAGGGGTCTTCGTGTGGCCAAGTGATCTAAAGCGCAGACCGTTACGGATCACTGCCGTCTCACACCTGTGTGCGGTGAGTTCGAGTCCAGGCTCGGCTAAAGTGGGTACGTGAGAAAACCTGCCAGTAGCTTCTCGTGGGTCGGTGGGTCTTCCCTGGGTTTTCCAAGGTTCTTCAACCACCATTAATACTGGCCGTCATGTATATATATTGTGCTGAAAATGGCGTTAAGCCTTAAAACAACAACAAAAACAACAAATACAACTCAGAAATGCTCTATATTTTAGAAGTATTCTAGCAATACCATACCACAAATTAAATATTTCCTGTATAGTTCGTTTATTGGACTCTCTAGTAATCCAAAGTTTCAATGGACTACCTTGAATATCATGATTTGCTTTTCCACAGAGATGCAACCTTTATCAAACACATCTGTTGTTTTCACAAATATTGCTTGATTTGACTATGTTATAAAAATCAAACACATATGTTAGCGTTTCGTATTGTGATGGAAACTGAATACCTATACCGACTTATGCAAGCTTATTAGAGCATCGTGTCTCTTCCTTCCTGTCTTTTATTTTGCATACCTGATACACAGTTCTTTCCGTTTGGTGCCAGCCTAAAGCCAAATGTACATTCACATATGCTAGACATTCCGCTGGATAAACAAATCTGCTCACAGCCTCCATTGCCTTTGTAACAAGGTCCTAAAAAATAATTTGAATGAGCAAATACGATCAAACAAACGTGTCACGCCTATATCGATATGTGTTGGCTACCTCACTCTTGAGAATGTATTGCCGCATCTCCACTATGACTGTATATAATTAGAACAAATATAAAATAGCACGGAAATAAGACTGATGTCAAAAAGGAGCATCTAGGCAAAAGATTATACAAAGGGAACGAAAGTGAACTGTTTCTAAAAAAATCGCGTGACACAAGACTGAAATGTCAGGTGCAGTTGTAAGATCCCTAGCTTACGTAATATATTAATATCATCAGTAATATGGCGCTCCTAGTGCGAATATAAATAGCCAAAGGTGTTGGCTTTTAATATATCATTAAGTTGTGCTTGAAGCAGAATGGTGTTCTATGGTGCGAATGGTGTTTTCATTTTAATGAAAATGTTTTATTAAATTCAGCAAATTACTGAAATGTGTTGTTCCTTTTGACCAGAAATAGAACGTTTGTCTTTATTTTGATTTCAAACGAGAGAGAAATAGAAAGAAAGAAATAAAGAAAGAAAGAAAGAAAGAAAGAAAGAAAGAAAGAAGGAAAGAGAGACAGAGAGACAGAGAGATAATTAATGCAGAGTGATTAATTGCCAATCTTTTGGAACAAGTATCAAATGCTCAAATATAGGATCTAGACAATAATTTGCGTGCCTAGAGGACAATACTGGATGGATATTGTAAATGATGGACGAAAAGTGAGTGAATGTTATTTTTGGATTTTACGATACAAATGACGGACTCAGGAGTAGTAAAGACAAAGACTGAGAATACTGCTTTTGTTTACAACCAAAATATACAAGGACTCATGAAGATCTTTCTAATTTTAGCGAAATATAAAACCTTCCTCTCCGTTAGCTTAAAGGAATAGAGTCAAACATTTGGAAATACATTTATTTTGTCACATTGTACATTACAAAGTGAATATTAATATATACTACAGTGCTTTCTAAGTGGTTTCAAAACCTTGGAAGACTTTTTTCCTGCGCACTACATTGATCATAACTGGTTTTATTTGTTGCTATTAATTTCTTGCCAAATCTCAAAGCCCAGTTGACTAAGGCTTCAACACACTCAATTCATCTAACGAACTCTAACATCAAAAGAAAAAAATGAAACAACAACAGGCAAGCCATGTGAAAACTATAATACACTACAATTGGTTATACGCAGTTTAAAGTTAGCATAGTGATATCGCAGATCTGATATCTTGCATTGATTCAATTATTTTCAGTTCCAAATCTCTAATAATCAACTGATGTAAATGGTCGATGAAAATAGGCGTATCAAAGAGAAATGAATTAGATGATCTATTTAGAAATAATGAATTTTGCGATTCATTGAGCATAATAAATATAATATATGAGACCAATAGCAACTGACAGATTTTCGTCAGGTAAATACGTTCAGTTGCACCCATTCTGAAGGATACGTTGGAACTAAACATAGACAACGGATACAGTGTGGCATGTGCGTTAAAAATTAACAATGCAAATAGTGTTTTGATCGCTGGTTCCCACTTGGAAAATTTATCTATACAATTTGGAGAATATAATAATAGCAATTTTTTCAGTCTCTACATTAAGATATGGGATACAGCCATTTATTTCGATGTGGCAAGGACAAACTGATACATGAGACGACACGCCATATCATCAGCCCAGCGTTAAATCCAATATTGATACAGACACAATCACACTGATACAACAATTCCAACAATGCAGCCAACATATACTGATTAAATTTTCACAAGGTTAATTTGTTTAGAGAACTAAAAAGTAGTTCCGTAGTTCATAAATACACTAAAATAAACTTATTTTGATATTTACCTGTTTCATTTTCTCGAAATGTTTCATCAAACACCTTAATAGATGAAATATTTCCAGCTCCAGAAAATTTTCCAGAGGTCGTAATACTGACATGGTCAATAGAATATGACATAACTAAGGTCCCATTTGCTTTTTTTGAAGTCAGAAGCAAGTGGCCCTGAAAAAAAAGAATTGGGGGAGCTATAGGAAATCACGTTTTTCAGTTAAGCAAGAAAAGAAAATAATCCTATATTAATAAAGTAGATTTGTAGCCTATATTCGCATTTTTGAGCATCAAATATGGTTTAAATTATACGTTCTGAATTCAAATTTATTATATCATTATTTAGAGACGACTACTCTATGAAAGGTCATGGCATCCAAATATATAAAATTAAACAAATTTAACAATTTTCTTTACTCATACGGTTAAACTCGTCATGCATGCTATCGATTGGGATAAAAAAATATCATGCTATGGAGTGAATAATTGTACTAAAGCGAATACATAAGGAGGAAAACTGAGAATCCATGCAACTCTTGTACAGGAAGGAGGCGCTTATCGATACCCTTAGAAACATGTCCAAGAGTTTGTTTGCATACTGCATGTTACATGTTTAAAAAGTTTTAAATAAGTTATACTAACTGATATGCAATCTGTGTAATCAAGAAGAGTAAATAATTATTTTGTATTGGCGTTTCTTGACTAGGTATTTTATGAAATATGTGTACATCGAGATCACCGACGCCTATTTTATTTAGGTGATGTATACTATTTTTGTTTTCTGTCAGTTAAGATTTTAGACAAACATATTAAAAACTCTTGTGTATATTATAAGCAAGAATAATGATCATTGGAGGTGCCTTCAATATTTATTAATAACATTTGACTTCATTTAAATATAAATAAACGTTAACGGTTACTTTTAAGAATGTTTATGTCTGAAGAAGCACACATTAAATGCAAAAATAGTGGCACACATTTATCATCATTTGTGTAGTATCTTTATTTAATGCCCTGTCCATTAAGTTTAATTCTCTCTCTCTCTCTCTCTCTCTCTCTCTCTCTCTCTCTCTCTCTCTCTCTCTCTCTCTCTCTCTCTCTGACTCACTCTCACTCTATCTCTCTCTATCTTTATAGAGAGAGAGACATGGGGAGGAACAAACATGAGAAAATTGGGAGATTAAATCAGAGAAAGATAAAGGTCAATAATTTTAATTCATTGCACAAAGCTACGATTATTCCTGCATGCAAGCTACACCATGTTCTGATATTTACCTTGTATAATGCAAGTTTGTCAAGGATCGCAAACGTACTAATGAATTTAGTCAGGTCGGAACCATCAAGTTTGCAAGAATACACATAATTTATGCCAGCGGTTGCCATGTCCAGAAAATAAATCCTAAAATTAAAACCACGCTGATAATATAAATCTCGAAACAATGATATAAAAGATTGTTAGAAAACAATACGAACCATGGACAACTTTCTGGGAACATATATCAATCTAAACATGTCGTGAGTAAGTTTACTACATGCTCGCAGAAACAATGGAAATGTCAAGAAAATTAAATGTATTTCATAAGTTGAGAAGAAAAGTACTGTTCGTACTATATATGTGTTTCGCTGATATATTTCGACATAATTGTATATATATATATATATATATATATATATATATATATATATATATATATATATATATATATATATATATATATATATATGCATGCAATAACCTGACAACGAACAAAACAGTATCTAACTACCCTGAGGCAGTTATGAGTCCTACTAAATGGTATCCTATCATGCTTTTCCTTCTTTCCAAATTTCAGTAGGCCCTACTAATAAAATATGTCTAAAAGGAAAAGGCTGATGGGATACCATTTATCCTGACGTACCATAAAGACAACTCCAAAGTAGGTAAAAAAACCGCGAAACATTGGCCCATCGTGGATTCGTCGTACGCACTAAAGATAATTCATTCGAAGAAACCTGATGTAGCCTACAAGAGACTACAAAATCTCAAGGACATCCGTTTCAACACCTCTCAATATGCAAGACAACCCTAGCCAATCTGGCAATGAAACCTGTCAAGATATGATACAGACTAGGACAATTTTTAGCACAGCGACTAGAAATGTGTATATATATATGATTCCTTTTCCTTCCTGGTTTCGGAACTCCAGCTGTGGTTGATGGCAATAGCGATAAGTATTATATCACTGAAAGTGTGGCCAGGGGAGGAGAAGTGTTCTGCGACCGGGCTTCTGTACAGCTTTTTTGTCATCCAATCAGATCTATGAAGGTTTATCCTTATGTGTAGCTTTTCAGTTTCTCCCACGTACTGAAGGCCACAGATCTTACATGTGATGAGATAAATCACATTCTCTGTTTTGCACGTTTTGTTTGGACCATGTATGTTTACTGGATACGCCGCCTTAGAACATTGAAAGCAAGCGGTCTAAACCAAGAAGACTAGAAAATGAAAACTATGCACTAGTAGAATTTAACATTTTCTAAATCTTATCCTTCAATTTTTACTATAAGAATAACCGGTATAGAACCAAATATCCGGGATATAATCTGCGTTACATATCTACACAAAGTAAAAATAGATGTCGCTTTGGCTTGTAGACTTTTAGGGAATTATACAACGTTTTCAGTTTCCGCAACTAGTCTATACAAGCTGGTTGTATTTATAGTTTTAGCACATGTGAAGATAGAAATGTAGAGGTTTACAAACGCAACGTTTTTGTGTTTATTTGTTTGTCGTAACTATGTTTTGTATTTGCCTTTGAAAAAGACTCATTAAGAGTCGAAAGCGCTTAGGCTAGTTAGTTACTAGTTTCGTACTGTTTGTCGTCAGTTTATTGCATCTATATATATATATATATATATATATATATATATATATATATATATATATATATATATAATCCATAGCAAGATATGTCTCCTTCAATATGTCAGAGACACTGAAAAGCTAAATAATAGGATCAGCCATCATTTATCTGACAGGATGACGGTTGAAGAACAATTTATGTGATATAACATTTATTACAATTTCTAACTACTTCAAATGGAGTTCCGAAGCCAGGAAAGAAAAGTAATCTTACTGGATACACCGCATTAGAATATTGAAACCATGCGGTTTAATCCAATAAGTCTAGAAAATGACAGAAATGAGCAAATAAAATTATATTTTGCAGCTGACATATTTTGGCCGAAATAATTCTCTAAATTTGCTTAATAGTATACAATTACTACTATAACAATGATATATCCGGGCTTTTTGCGCTTATATAAAAGTACATAAATTAGCATGTGCCGTTATGGCTCGTTATTTGTAGGTCAATCAAAATATTTTCCAGAATGCTCAACAAGCTGATATATACCTTTTGAATCCTAATAAATTTAAAGGATTAATTTTTGTAGAAACAGCCATGTAATGTTTTGCACACACTACGATATTTTTATGTTTTATCTGTTATTTTTTGTCTATGTTTTGCATATGTCTTTGACAAAGACAAGGAAGCACTCATGCAAGTTAGATAGTTTGGCATTGATCGTTGTCAGTTTATTTCATTCTTCTTAATCAACCACTGACACACGTGCATCCAGTGCACTTGAAAGGAACTGATATTCGCTATCTGCTATATATATATATATATATATATATATATATATATATATATATATATATATATATATATATATATATATATATATATATATTTATATATATATATATATATATATATATATATATATATATATATATATATATATATATATATATATATATATATATATATATATATATACAGTTATTTATATGTAATTTGATTATTTGTTTGATAGTTTTAAATTTGTTTAATTTTATTCCATTACATGTTATTGTAATGATAATTTTGTCTACTGGATTTGTTTTGTTGTTTTTTTTTTTTAGAAATTGCATTTAGTTGTGTTTGACCTGATAAACAGACGGTAGTTAGAAATGTCATATATTTCACTGATCTAGATTCGGAAACAGTGTCCGCTTTGGAGTATACTGCTATTAACTATATTATTATTCATATTTAGAGTAAACATAACTTTTTTTTACCTAAGGCTATACTGTAGTACGTAATTTTAGACATGTGCATTTTTTCCCAGATGTTCTAGAATGTTGTCAATTGAGTTCATCAGGGAATCTCTTTTACATCTTCATTTGCTGTGTAGTCATTATTTTGAGACGAAGTAGCAAATTATGCTTTAAACCTTTCAAGTTCAAAGGGTTTTTGTGACCCGTTTGAGTTGAAGTTTTAATTTTTTTAGAATTAGTATTCTATTTTGCCTGGAAAATACTATTGCTCATTAGAATGTTTGGACAAAGGAATTTATCAAAAAATGTCTTTTTCATTCAACAAAGAACTGTTCACACATCTTGACAAACTAGACCATCAAAGACGTCATTGCCTTCCATCTTGGAATTTCATCGGGATTCGAACTGTTATTCACTTAAAACTTTCTATTGATCGGAAGTATATTTTTAATTCTTGGATTAATCTTGGAATTGATTCATAAACCATTTGCCCTTTGCCTCATTTTTTATCTTGTTTTTCTAGGGAAATAACTTATTTGTTAAATTTAACAACGCTTCATGGATTCATCCTTTTATTGTTAGTTTTGTACTATCATAGGCACTTTACAATACATACATACATACATACATACATACATACATACATACATACATACATACATACATACATACATACATACATACATACATACATACATACATACATACATACATACATACATAAATACATTCATACATACATACATACATACATACATACATACATACACACATACATACATACATACATACATACATACATACATACATACATACATACATACATACATACATACATACATTCATACATACATACATACATACATACATACATACATACATACATACATACATACATACATACATACATACATACATACATACATACATACATACATACATATACCTACCTACCTACCTACCTACCTACCTACCTACCTACCTACATACCTACATACATACATACATACATACATACATACATACATACATACATACATACATACATACATACAAACATCAGTAGCAAAAACCTACAATAAGAATACAAATTACTGTTCAGTATATGGCCAGCATAGGTTTTTAATGTTTGTAAAGAAACTTTGTCTGGTCTGTTTGAAAAACAATTAATGATTTCAATTAGCATTTCGGACAGATGGGACCTGTCTCATCATAATTCTTTCTTTTATGCATAATTGTTACTAGCTAAGTCATCTTTGCGTATATTTTGTTTTAAATTAACTATATTTGTGTCATAAATTGCGAGTCATGATGTGGAATATGAACATTTACTGGACTTGTATTAATATAAGGTTTTACTTTAATATCACATAAGTATTCGACGAATACATTGTTATTGAATCCAATTATGTTCCTCGTCTTAATAACTATATCGGTCGATATTAGAATGATACCGTTGCGACGTGAACTAAATCTATATATTTTGCTCATGTGTGCGTACAGAACTTTGTCAGCACCACATGAAAGGTGTACATGGTAGAAAGCATACCTATCTCTAGAAGGAATAATCATAGAATCCAACGAAGTACAATTCCATTGGTCCAGTATCTTTTTACATGTATGCCGTTTAAAGACTAATGTAAATTTGTAGTGAATGTTCTCTCACCTTTTAATTCATTTTCTCTGTCCAAGATGTACTGCCGTTAATACACACACTTATATGGTTATAATTTTCATGTGCTAGCATGTCCAAGTTATTTTGGACCGGTCACACAATTGAATAGTCTAATTCATGTACCCTTCTGTTGTAATGCTTTGTCTTTCCTTTTATGTAATGTTCCGTAAATTATTCGTTAAAACTTTCTAGAAATCTACCTAAATGAAATTATCATCGTACTAGGTAATGTAAAGATATATCAAGAAAATAATGTATGCTCAAAACTCGTGTAAGGTGTATCAGATTAGAAACAACTGCTCAATCCTTTTAAACATGAATGAAATGCAAACATCTTTTAGCGGTTTTCATAGAGGAATCTAAACCTGCCAGTTTCATATCATGTATTGGTTTACACCGTACTTGATGCTCCACATGGGCGCTTGCGCATAAGAGCGAAGAAAGAGGCAATTACCCCACCCCCATCGTTTGACTACATCCCAAAAATTTAATAATTTTTTTATTATATTAGTATGCAGTCGCCTATCTTCGTCATTCAGCTCTATCATTCTGCTTGTCTAATCTCTGTAGATTAACTATCTAAAGTTTGCAAAATCATCAACTAAGGCTACAGATTTAACTACCTGAATTATATGTATATGATCATATCACAAATATAAAATAATCTCTGATCCGACAGTACAGTCTTAAGAATAATTCGAACAGGGTCGACGCTGGCATTTTCAATGTTGTCACCATTAATTTTAGTCTGTAAATCTGTATTGTTCCTTAAATACTTTGTATTTCCTTTTCATAGTTATATTTCTAAATTTAAATTTTTGTTCAGTTGTATGGTATTCATCAACACTCCTATCTTTCAGTATTGTGCTATCCCAATCTTGTAAACAAGACAGAATCAGCTGTACATACTGACAATGTTGCCTTTTATTAACTTCGTACAGACGATATGTCTCCTATCTTCAAAAAGTATACATTCATGCTTGTGTATCATTTTGTTGTATGTTTACCTTTAATTGGTTACCTATCACTATATGATATGGTTATACAACAACATAACTGTTTCATCTTCTAAATGTAAACTCTTAATTTATATATGTCCCTTGTTTTGCGGGCTGTAAAAACAAAAATATCACCGTCAATTACTGCATGTATTTATTAGCTATATGGAAGGAAACGAGGCTATTTTTAATTACGATTGTAATATGTTTCATTGCAGCGAGCTACCATCATTTTAAATTCTTTCTACTAAAGCAATAATGCTTTGAAAGTAACAAGCTATAAAGGCCATACTGGGGAATAAAGGGAAAATGTTTTTTCCTCGCTTACCTTTTTTTATATATGTCATATGAGAGAGACTTCGGTTTTCTTAAGTATGTACTATCCAGAAGGACCTGTTGATTACTGCCGTCTAAATTGGAATATTCAATTGTGCTCCCATTTCTATCTGATATCCAATACAGCAGTCTGTGGAATAAACGAAATACATAAATCAACCTTACCATTTCATTCAAATATAAAGGAAATATTTAAATCTTTGTCAGAAAATTATAAATCAATTTGCAAATATTTATTTTCAAGACTTTCAAGACAAGGTTCTTATAAGAACAAACCAATTTCAATAAATAATGATTACATTTGATTTAAGAAAACAAATGTGACATTGTATAGGTCTGTTTCGTATAAATATATTTGCCTAAAAATGACAGCATTACTGATATGTTCATTTTTGGCATCGTTGTCCAAGACGTTATGCCTACAAAAAAATGATATGTAAATGTTTGATGTCACTCACCATTTTTCGCAATGGTTTCCACCTTTGCAGATTTACTTAAAAACGTTTACATTAATTTTGTATATAAATCAAATGAAGGATATCATATTTATCGATTCTTTGACCAATGACAAATATATGATGTAAGTATGAAAGAAGTAGAAAGAAAAGTTAAATATCATACCTCTCATGAGGAAGAATCACGATATCACGTGGTCTTATAAGACCAGATATTAACAATGAAGCAGTGCCGGACTCTCTAGAGATTTTCCAAATCCTACCCGTGTCATTCTCACTCCAGTACACGTTCCTTTCGTAACCATCCCAGGTCAGACCTTAAAAGACACGCAATTGAGAGCAGAATTATTACTACTGCACCTTTAAATGATGAACAAACTTCTTTCTCAGGGGAAAACTTGTCATCCATTTGTTTTTCTTTTATCATAATCGATCTGTTTTATATAGATTTAAGTCGATTAGCACAAAATAAATCACTTATTCAAATAGGCAACAGAAGCAAAACAGTAGCTTCCC
Organism: Potamilus streckersoni; assembly: GCA_016746295.1. NCBI lineage: Eukaryota > Metazoa > Mollusca > Bivalvia > Unionida > Unionidae > Potamilus > Potamilus streckersoni. Next base: position 1,069,130 of record JAEAOA010002337.1, on the reverse strand, counting down.
TTTCTTGTACTTTAACTGGCTTGCACATATTTTTCTGATATGGTAAGCAAAAATTGAACAGTACCCGATGCACATATGAACGGAAATGACCCTAAAACGTGAACTATCTGCCTTAAAGTTCATATATTGTTTTTCATGTTTATGACTGTAACGCTTGGAAAATAACTGGACCCTGGGCATGCATATTATAATGAAACTTAAATAATATGTAATTAATGCAAAGATGTTAAGTTTTAAATGAATGTTTTCACACACACACAAACACACACATATTTAAATATCATACCTCTTATATATATATATATATATATATATATATATATATATATATATATATATATATATATATATATATATATATATATATATATATATATATATAGATGTTGAAGGTAAGAACATAACCTTACCACTGATGGCTCCGGATTGTTTTGTCAGTACATGCAACTCGAGATTATCTACCATAGCCCAGTAAATAGACGTGTCGTTGGCGATTATAATCTGTCTCTGATCGGTATCCATAACCATGTATTTAGTGCCATTGGTGTTCAGTACACACGTAGGGGAGTAGGCAAATTTCGTCAAAACTCGAATGTCCACTATACAAATGCTGCTGTCATTGCTGAACACCAGGCCGCGGTGGAAATATTTGTTACTTACTGAAAATTAAAGCACCAACGTAATCTAGCATTACAAATACTCAGATATTTGTTATATAAAGTGTCTGCTTCCTAATTTATTTAAGTAATTTACAAAACACGTTTAGAGGAAGAATAAGTAAATTGAAGACAATACCAAACGTTCATTTACAAATTATATATCCTCAATACACACTTAAAAAAAAACATCCATTGCTTTACATAATAGGGGATTGTTTTAGTAAATGGCTGTAACTCTATGAGATACCAAAGCACATTACACTACATCTATATTCCTTAGCATAAGTCTTGGAATATCTGAACATTTTGTCATGAGTGGCATTCTTCATTTTTGGGTAATAAAGATCTCAAAATGAATTTTATATTATGAATATATAAACGCATTATTTGGTCTTCAAGATATAAGCTATATAAACATGAAAAAATGTGTGCAAGGATTAACCTTAATTGTAATATCCCAGACATAAGTACAGAAAATATAAGATTATGTATTTACCTGAACAGGTTTTCATGTCTTGATTCAGAATGTATCCATCTCTACAGACACATGAGGCACCACTTTTTTCTGTCAGACATATATGGTCACATCCGTAGTTCACACAGTAAGCTACAGCAATTTGAAATAAACATTATTCAGTATTATATCTTGAAAAACGTTTTTGAACGTTTGTACCTTAAAAAATTCAAAATATGATAAGGAAAGAGATGGATAGATAGAGACAGAGTCAATAGGATGAAAGATTAGTTAGATAAAATGAACAAAAAGTTAGTCGATTGTCTGAGAGGGACAGAGAGACAGACACAAACCTGTTACTGATCTTGGCTGTGCATCTGGGTGAAAGACAGTTACCCCATAGTATGTTGCTCCTCCTGTTGCCATTATTGTTTTTAAATTCATCCCATTCGTTTTGTTTAAGACACTAAGTGTTCCCTGATATGAATCCGTCACATACAAATAATCCTAAAAGTGAATAGAATCATAATTTCAATTTATTTTATCCAACGAAAGGCAAGGAATGGTAACGTTTATGAAAAGATCTATATTAACAATTATTTTACTCTGAGTAGGGTAAACGTAGTGGTTAGAAAATCAACATTCTTTGCAATTAATATGTAAAATTAAACTAAAATATCAAAGGTGCTTTTGAAGTGAAGAAATTTGAAATGTGATTACGACTGTATTTTAACAGCTAGAACAAAGTCTCAAAATTAAGATATGGACAATACAAAACAAGATTATTTTGTCTCATTTATTGTGGGACATGTGCAGCAATGTAAATTAAACATTCTAAACATACTCAGAAAATATACACATGATGTACCTTATAAAGAGCAAGATCGTGAAAATTGTGGTTGCTGTCCCTGAGAATGATTTTTCTTTCCTTGCCTTCGTAAGTGATGCTCTCCAGGGTATAACGACCGGAGTCAACCCAGTAGATCCTTCGAGCCCCGTAATCGGCAGCCAGACTGATAGGCATAACCAGGTTTGAAGATATTAGAGACTTCCTGTTTTTGCCAGATAAACTGGATACCTCGATTTTGGTGAATCTACCAATATCACTCCAGAAGAGCAGACTGTTACAAAATAAATCAGGTTCGTTATAATGTACAATGGTAAAGTCCAGTCTTAACTTGTCCTCAAACCTCCGCACAATTTTCTGGTACGGATTGGAAGAGAAACAAATCCGGTCTTCTTTTCGCATGGCAACTTAAAATTCACAAAAATAAGGATGCATTCATATTACGTATCCCTCGTTTACTCGTTCATCTTGCAAACGAATGAAGTGACTAGGATATTCAACGTTGCTTAGCTTTTCGCTTCGCAAGTAAGAATAAGAAAAACATATGCAGGGGCTTTTTTGGCATATTTTAAATTGTATAACAACCACTGAAAAGAGTTTAATTTCAGGAGGCGCAGAACTTTTGGGCCATATGGTTAGGAAATCGGATGACGACGTAAAGCAAATTATAATTAGACTTACAAAACATTTAGATAAACGTTGCTTCTTTCTCATTGTTATAATGGTAGACGATAAAACGTTTGCTTTTCTGCTTTATATACCTTCATTGACACAACCACTTTCGATGAATTTTCATCGCTTTTGTCAACGTAGCTTTATGGAATACAATATATATATATATATATATATATATATATATATATATATATATATATATATATATATATATATATATATATATATATATGAAACCTTCCATACTTGAAACACAAAACTCAAAGCGTCGAAAACAAAAATGAAAAGTAAACTACAATCTCCACAATTAGAATAACGTTTATGAATGAATAAACATATGTGTGTCCTTTCAGACCGGAAATATTGCAATTTGCTTAAATGAAATGCAAATTTGCACATATTTTACGGTCAAACAATAAAACATCGAATCGTAACATTACATTGGATTACAAGACTTAATCCTATTAATACAAAAACAACCACGGCTGAGATAAAAACATATCCGTACTAATGTTTCAATTGTTTCTGTACATCAGATTATTTTAACGAGGAGCGATTGTGTAAATATGCAGACAAATCCATATATGGCTTGCCTGAAGAATATTCATTTGGTAATTTCAGTAACAAACCACATCATTAGTTTCTTATAATTTTGAAAGTGTCTTATTTCCATATGTAAGCAACTGAAAATGTCATATTTACGAATATGTTTTCCAAATAACAATAATAAACATCTAATGCATCACGTCAAGGTTTCTTTTGTACAAAATAGAGTAATCCACCAGAATTCATAATTAATTCCAGACCATACGATATTTAAGTACCATCGTGAAACTAGTGTATTACTAGTTACGTTTGAGTCTATCATTGTTGTGGCAAGTGGTCAGGCTTACATTGTTACACAAGAATTATGGGAAAAACATTACTTGCCTTGCAGAACACGGAAACTGTGGAATTCATAATAATAACTTTACATTTTAATATGAATTTCAAACAGGATAATGTTGTTTTGTTGGCATCAACAAACATCATTACAACACTAAATCCCAGAATTTATTATACCTTTCGGTCATCTTGAGAAGAAAAAGTTTAGGATGGAATGGTTGATGACGGAAAGTTTAACAGCATTGGAGATTATAACAATTCTAATATGTTTTCTTTCCGAAGAAACCATATAAACCTTTCATAAATCTTCAGTGCTGAGCTCAACGATATTCGTATGAGCTGGTTCATGGACTATGACATAAGTTATACTCCTTTTGAAAAGGCAAAATAATTCACGGGAAGTTTTAAAAACTATAATTTCATGCCATAAAACAACTGGTTTTAGGAGATTCACAAAGTAAATACATTACCTTGCAAAACTCCTATGGAAACATTTTATCCAGAGCAACTCTGTATATTAGTGAATTCTCAGCTCCCGTTAAAGATTTGCTCGTTTTGCTTAATTTAGTAGTACCTACATTATATTGTCCTTTATCTCTTGTTTGATGTGGAATTAACGGGGTACTGTATTCTCGTCCTTACAATAGAATACCCCACTTCACAAAAAGCTTAAATTCTCTCTGGAAATTGTTATCATGACGTTGTATTTTAATACATACACCTTTGGCAATATTTTTTAATATGTTCCAATAAACAAGAGAAGTACGGTTAACGACATTTGTCTTTATTATCTAATTGTGTGACCATTATTAGAATCAAAGTGTGTGTGCGTTGAAAGGCTTCAAACAGTAAGTCAAACTACTTATATATTTTTACAGCCACATTTTTGTCTTAGAGGAACCATTGTCTGTGTTACGAATATGTAATTCAATTGCTTTTGTGCTAGATTTTTTTTAAAAAGAAAAACTTTTTGATTTTAATTTTGTTTCATTACATTGTATTGAAATGATTATTTCTCGGGATTCTATATTTTTAAATACATTTTGTTTGTACAAAACTGAAATGTTTTTCATTAGCATTACCTTTAGCTAACTTCGTTCAGACACTTTGGTTACATTAAATTTAAATGATTGGTCAGTAGCAAGGTTATTCATACATTACTGACGTGACCACCTTGTGTCATCAACATTTGTCCCCACGTGTCAAGTGCCTTGTAGTAAGAGACCAGATGACATATTGCGTGATCTAAAATTGTGTTTAAGACTAAAGTTTCTAGTGATTTTGATTGAGTCGTAAAAGTAACTTTAAGAGATCATGAGTATTTTTGTAGTTACTAATTTCGAGTTATTCGTTACTTAAGAGTTATTTACATTCTCTGGAAAACAAAGTGCTTCATCATCGAATATTTGAACAGACACATTGAGTGAAAATAATTTAGAATGCTAAAGCGGAAATATTCTTCTTAGATCCATGTGTTTCAACTTGGAACGGTTGAGAATTATTTTGTGATTCATAACATTCAACGTGGAAAATTTGACATCAATATTTCATTCATCGGACGTCATCGTCAGCCATCTTTGAACTTCGCCAGGATTCGAATTTGTATATATTTAGGACATTTTAGTGATATGACTTGTATGGTTCTATTCTAGGATTAATTGTTATATCATATTCAAAAACGGTAAGTTGTAGGAAAATAAACTATTTTCGATAAATTTACAAGGCTTATTGGCTTCTTTGTTACTTTGAACGAGGTAAGATTTGTAGCTTCAGTTTCAAATCTTATAGAAACGAACGGTTGGACAGATGATTAGTATGCAATCAATTATTTTTTTTATACATTCAGTCATTCTAGCATTTGGTTATTTGGTGCAAACATACAATTTGTACAAAGTCACTACACACATTTCGATATCAGTATTCCTTTTCAAATGCACTCATTTTTTGATCGCTTGCAATATTTACTTGACCACCCGAATCATATTAAATATCATTCAATGGGTATCTACATGATTTGTGTGTTACAATGTATGCTGAATCATTGCCCAACATAAACTATCGACTGCCAAGTGCTGTGAAGGTGTGAGTATTTGTTATATCAAGATGGAGGCAATAGTGTTTTTTTGTTTACTGGTTGTCATCTATAAAACATGCAAGCGAATTATAACTCTAACATCCGCCACACCAGTTAGAACTTTATGCAGGACCTGCTCGTGCTCATCAAAATGGTGGTGACAATTACAAACTTAAGTCTGTAAAGCTTGTTACAGCTATCATCAGACTAAGCGGATGCGTTTAGAACAAATGTATATGTCTTCATGCAGGATCAAATACATTAAACAAATGTTTCTCTTTGCCATTTTTATAATTCTAGAAGAAAAGATAATTGTGTTACTTAAAGAGAAGTTCGTTATCAAAATTAGTAAAAATACTTTTATATGAATTAACTGGAACAACTGATTTTAATGATACTATAATTATTTCGTTCTCTAAATTCTTTCATCGTATCTGATACTCCTTTCATTCTTTTCCAAAGTACTCAATTTGGCTAGAACAAGATGACTGGTTTTAGTGTAGATCTTTCATTATATAATACGGTATACATCTTAGGCATTGTCAAAGTAACATTGACATATTTTTTCCTGACAGAAACATGGCTGAAAACATCAGGTGACGAACCTAAATTCGCTGATGCTGATCTAATACCCACCGGTTACTCCATCATGTCGTTCTCCCGCCACTCCCACGGAGGTGGAAGTGCTATCATCGCAAGTAACTCCATGATCAACTGTCTTAACTACATTTCAACTTTCAATTTCGACCAAACATCGTTTGAATTAGTCCAAGCAACACTCACACTAGAACAAAGGTCAGTCCATTTTGTCTGCTTCTACCGCCCTTCTCCTAGTTTTAACAAGAAGCAGACACGATGTCTCTTTTTGGACTTGTTTCCGAATCTCCTTGAGTATGGAAATTCTATAGGTGGCAACCTAATTATTCTAGGTGATTTCAACTTTCATTGTGACTGTAATGAAAACCCATGTACATCGAGACTCCTAGATTCCATTTTCGTTTTCAACCTCAAACCCAGACATAAACATAATCACATTTTAGATTGTATTCTTTATAGACCTGATGATATTATTCTTCAATCCTCCCTGGTGCCTCACCACCTTTCATCAGACAACCTCTGCATTATATGCCATTTTGACGCATCAGTCCAAAACCCTTCACCTTTATTCGCTACTAAGACAAACCTCCCTATGATAAACCAAACTAATGCATGACATCCAAGCAAGCCTAACAACTAGCTTATCTACTACAGCAGAAAAATTTAATAACTGTCTGCGTTCATTGCTCGACAAACACGTCCCAGCAACCAAGTGCAAATTAGAAATTCAGAAGTGTTCTCCTTGGTATGGCAGTGTTAGGGACCAGCTTCGCACTGCTAAAAGAGACCGTCATAAAGCTGAGATAATTTGGCTTTCCACCAAACTCACTATTCAGAAGCAGATTTATGATGCCGCTAAAAAGAACGTCTCTAACGTCTCTAACATAGTCCATGCAGCGAAATCTGGCAACTACAGTAATATGATCACCAAAGTTTCAGCAGCAAAGAGCTATTTGAGATTACTAACAAGCAACTGTCGAAGAACAAATGTACACCACTTCCAGCTACATTCTCTCCCGTGACAAAGTACGAACCATCAGTAATAAATTTAACAACACAATTTCAGTTGAATCGTCATCACCATACAGTTGCGATACCGAATTTCAGCGGCAACCACTAGCAGCATTTGATCCTATCACTACGGATTTAGTACGTACAATCGTGATGAATAGTGCACAAGAGTCATGAGAACTTGATCCGATTCCGACGTCACTGATGCTAGAGTGCTTTGATCCAAAATTGTTCTCACTCACTGTTGTTATTAGTACGTTCAGTTTCTAGTCTCCCATTCATGTTAAAAATCTTAGAAAAGGTTATTCTATCCCAACTTGTATCTCATCGGAATTCAAACAGTCCTTTTAGCAATGTATAGTCCGCATATTTCCCAGGCCACAGTACTGAAACCGCTCTTCTGTAAGTAGTCAACGACCTTCTCTCTGCTTTGGATGGCGGAAAGACTACAGTCCTTACTCTCCTTGACTTCTCTGCAGCATTTGACACTGTAGACCATGATATATTACTTCACCGTCTCCAGCTTGTATGTGGTATTCACGATACGGACATAGTACAGTTCAAGTAACACTTGGTCAACAGGACACAAACTGTGTCCTCAAATAGAAAACAATCCAGCTCATTTGATCTATGCCATGGTGTTCCAAAGGGGTCTGTTCTTGAACCCGTTCTATTCAATCTGTACCCTCAGCCACTCCCATGTGTCATAGATTATCATCCAGTATCTCGCCAATTGTATGCTGATGACTCCCAAATAAACAAATTTTGCCATTCAGCTGAAGTTGAAGTTACCATCCAAGACATAGAAATCATAATATGAAATCATGGATGACATGTAAAAAGCTGCAGATAAATGATTTTAAAACAGAAGTCATCCTGATTACAACAGAAATACTTTCTCTTAGACCTTCTAAGGATTAGGCCTTATATAAAGTCTTTGTTATTATTATTATTATTATTATTATTATTATTATTATTATTATTATTATTATTATTATTATTATTATTATTATTATTATTATTATTATTATTGACTAAATCTGGATAGATCAAAGCTAGTTTATTCAACACACACAAACACACACACAGAAAAAACACGCACACACACACAGATATATATATATATAAACATACACACATACATACATAGAACGAGAGAAAGAGAAAGTTGCTTTTGTTACTGCCGGATTTTACACCATTTTTAGTACATGATAACATGATATGGTCATGGCATCAATCCTTTTTGCTGTGGAAAGAAACAGTAGAACAAGAGGGAAACAATAAATCCACGAGGAGCTAGCTACCGGTACGATTTCCTATAAACAAACACTGATCTAGAAGAGACTCTAATTCAGGTTGACAAATGTGATATTAGTTGTTACTGCCTTAGAATATTCGGCCACCTGTTGCCTCAGAGAAATATTATACCATAATAAATATTATTATATATGTATAATATTATACCATAATAAATAATATTATATAGGTCAGAAAGATATTTCGTATCCGACATACACATGATTATTATACAGCTTAAAAAACATAAAGAGAAATCTGAATTGAGAAACTGTTAAAGGAAAGAAGTATAATGCAATCGAAATCGCAAGTCATATTATTGAAGAGTAAAAGAACCAAATGTTGCACGAAACATCCATGTTTAGTTAAACATATTGTGACTTCAAAACTGCAAGAACTAACAGAAAAGCTAACATATATACATGATTTGGTTGCTCAGGGTACATTACTTGCGGATGTACACGCATGTGGATTTTTTGAAAAGTAATTTAGAAGATGTATAAATAAAGTAGATAACAGAATCAACTCCTTAATATGTACGGTCTGTTGTGGATTATTTATGTATTCTATTTCAACATCATAGTCAAAGATACAAAAAACGTATAACGTTTCCCACCAAAGGCTACATTTTCCTTACGAATTCAGTTTACAAAATACTTCTCATTGTATTATATATTTTGATGCAAAAATTAGATTATGTTATCAGATGTTTCACTGTTTAGCTGACTTCAAGTTTATTGTGTTCCGAAGTAAAAATGTGTTATTACATTGTACCACTTTGATTCAAGATGGTATCTTCTGCAAATGTTCATTGCTCTTTAATAACTGATATCTTTTCAAACTTTTAAAATGTTAATGATATGTTCTAACATAGATGTACTACATCCTGAATATACAAGATATTTAATTCCCACATCAATTCTAAACGGTATAAAGATAATGACGTACCCTTCCATCGGGTCCAAAGTCAAGGCATGAGGTTTCTCCAGGTTGTCATCAATGAGAATACGGAACATGGATGTATCATTGCCAGCAAGCGATTGAACCACAATCCACTTATAATGTGGGTCAGTCCAGTAGATATTATGACTGATCCAATCCACCGCCAGTTTAACATAATCCTTTGATAGTCCTATGTGGACAGATGTCCTTATAGCGCCTCCAGACATGTTAATTGAGAAGTTGGAAATCTTGTATATGGTGCTTGAGTATAACTCATATGCGTAGACCTGTCGTAATGCATAGTCTCCGCCTACACTGGATAACCACAAGTTAGCCGCAAAGTTAAGTGTTTTGGTGGAATTGAAGTCCGGAGCACCATTCGCGTCTGTGGGTACAGCCTTAATATACGCTCTAGTAGCAGATTCAAGCGGGCTTAACGTAAGAATTAAACCCCCGTCATAGCCTGTAACAAAATATATACTCTAAGAGGAGTTGGTACAACAACTGAATTATAGTATGATGATCATGTGTTGTCACGCTTAAATTGATAATAAATGCCTTTAAATCCTACTGTAAGATATACGTTGATATTTTCTAAACCGTGGAAAGTAAAACTTATAAATCACATCATATATATATTAGTATTTGAGCTTCTAAAAGTATGCCAGTACAGCGAAAAATGTTCAAACACTGGTCATAAAGAGACACGATGAGTGTCCGGGTGCGTAAATATAATGAATAGCGATAATAATATGCCAGATAATATCCTAGATTTTAAATCCAAATGACCTGAACGATATCAACACTAAATATTAGCATCACCAACAAAAAACGAAAATGCATGTAAAAATCGAAATATGACAGTTGATGTCTCGAAGTATTCGGTTTCAATGATAAGGACATCAATCATTACAACAACTTACTTTGATTCTGAAACTCAAATGCAGTCACATTTATTTTTGTGTATTGATAATTTTGAGTTCCGACAGATGTTTATAATTGCACGTGTTGTGGTTGATGATCGAATCTGAGACAAAGAGACGTGTAAAGCAAGTATTTTAGTATTGAGATAAATTCATAGAAAGCTACTTGTGCACAGGAGCGTGGTGTCATAATTACATTGTCAGTTGAAGTTATGTATAATGTTGAATATGACGGGATTCCTTTTGAAGTGATCATTACAGTAATAAATGCAAGACGTGCCTCATGGCAGTTTGCAATCCATTTTCCGGATACCCATTGGAAAATGGTGGCATAACATGTAACTTCTGTAATCAAACATATTTTTGACAGTCACTATGCAGTGTGACAGTTTATAATGTTCTCCAGCACCGGGGTGTCATGCTGCAGACTGTCCCACATTATCCTGACACCATGTAGACCAGTTACTAACTTTAAATGTTGAATGACTAGGGAGACAGCTGCTAGTACCAATTTTACAAATGATTTGGTATGATTTGACAGGGGTTCAAACCCGAAGTTCACTCGGCATAGCACTTTCTCATATGAGAGAAATGAAGCCTTAGTTCAAAACTACATAAATGGCAGAAGTACGTATTTTACACTAATTTCTGCATAATTCCACAGTTATTGTTTTCTCTTTTTGCTTGTTTTTTTTTTTTTCTTATCTTGATTTGTTTCGTCGTGTTTTCTTTTATGGTTAGAAGTCAACTTGGGTTAGTTTGTTAGTTTGTTTTCACAGCATGTTCCCAACAAGGTATTCGGAATCATCTCACCAATATATATATATATATATATATATATATATATATATATATATATATATATATATATATATATATATATATATATATATATATATATATATATATATATATATATATATATATATATATATATAAAGAGAGAGAGAGAAAAAAGATAGATAGATAGATAGATAGATAGATAGATAGATAGATAGATAGATAGATAGATAGATAGATAGATAGATAGATAGATAGATAGATAGATAGATAGATAGATAAGCAATCGACTAAGACCCAAAGAGCATTTTGCCCACATAAATAAATCAGAGGATTATATAAGCTGCGACCAACCCACATTCAGAAAGAAAATTTATTGGGTCCCACCAAAAGGTTAAATTCCAAATCTAGAAGGCTTTATCAACTCAGATGAAAACGACACATCCAAGCGCTTCTATTATGCAAACATATACTATGCGTTTGACAAAAGAAGAAACATAGGCCCTGCACGGAGTGAAAAGCAGAACATACATCAAAATTAAACTTGCAGATAAGAGTTCCGCTGTAGTCGTTTTGAACATGTAAGATTATAATAGGAAAGCAAGTAGACAACTAACTGGAGCTAGGATCTTCCAAAAACTAGACAATAATACAACTTAGAAAAATGCAAAATCGATCACTAACATTATTGACGAGGCGTACCAAATCGGGCACATAAAACAGCAAACACGAAACTAATGAAGCCCAGAAAACTCAAGGGGAGATATCTAGACTCCACAAACAAGGAAACACAGACAGACCTATAATATCCGGTAACAGAAAGAATATCAGAACATTTGGATTATTTTATGAGACCACGTGTCCACAAATTACAATGATATCTTCAAATCAGGCGAATCATTACTGCCAGATACAATGCGTGTTTCCTAAAACGTCACATCTTTGTATACTAAAATACCGCACTACGAAGGGATACAGACGTGTAGAGAAGCACGAGAAATAAGAACTGTTTACCATCCACTAACACATTTCCTAGTCCAACTCCTGGAGCTTCTTCCAAAACCTAATAACTGTATATATTTTATATAGTTTGTGAATCTTTATCCTACTTGACTTTACAATTGAATAAATCATTCTATATAACATTAAGATACATGTTTCTTGCCTTTTGTCCAAGTCCAGTCCCTAGCTTTACAAGTGAAAAAGGAATTACCTAAAAAAAATTCCTGAAGGAAAAAGTATTTCTCAAATCTAAAAGTTCATTATATTCTCAATATAGTGTGTGTATGTGTATGTGAGTGTGTTGTGTGTTTGGATTGAATGGATTCCATTTTGTGAATCGCATATTTGTGGCGAACATTACAAGTAAATAATATTATTTATAATCATTAGGAATTATTTATACAATATTCATGACTAGCGTAAAGTTTAACATATACTGTGGTTTGTTTATAAGAATTATATTAAACTTGGTCACGTGATTAACGTGAACACCTCATGGCGACAATTACAGCTTAATTCATTTTAGTTATTTCTATTCTCACTGTTGCCATTTTTAGTGAAACAAATAGTTTGATTTTCTTGCTACTATTTATACTGTAACGTCATTACAGGAATTGTGTTTGAAACATGAATAATTTGTTCATATAAATATCATTTGAATCCAAGTTATCTTTTAGTATTATTTAAACAAATCTACAATTTATAATATATATATATATATATATATATATATATATATATATATATATATATATATATATATATATATATATATATCTGTACATACATGATGTGTCCAATCAATACCTCTTGAGGCAGTATGACATTGAAATTTTCTGCGACACGAGTTTCAGCCCCACAGCTTTACTATACATATTTGCTCACCGAAAATCATCATGGATAAATTAGTAAAATTAATAATTTAAACGACGTAATAACCATTATCGAACTGATCGTTAGCTCGTCGTATCTAGTCGCATGACGCTAAATGTTCAACAACGAACAAGGCATAAAAAGATTGGAAAATAATCATGTAATAATATTTACCAAAGAAATGGCCATACATTTAATCAATCAACATTCAATTCAATTCAGTTTAAAAATACATCAGAAAGACAAAATAATGTAAAATATGCATCTATTGTAAACTGCAGTAAATAACCTCTGAACGCATTAACACAAAAGCAACTGAGTCAAATTAGTAAATGAAGTTAAAATAAAGCAGCAACATTTCGTTAGTAATCATATTTCAAACGTTGCGTTTTGTATTGGTGCTAGATGCACTTTAGAGACATTAGCGAGTACATCACACTCATGAAAGTAGACCTGAAGGCCTTTTCCGATGATGCCAGGGCTGGCCTCGACATTCATCTGGCCTCCGTTAACTGAGCTACCGCCATTCCCTTAATGGCATAGATTAATACCCAGCAGTAGTCAGGCAAAACGTTAATAGTTGTACCTTGATCAGAAAATTTCACCTCAATTTTCTTTTTATCTTTGCTACAACAAAAAATCATTGTTAAAATTGTTATTTGTCTTTACACTGGCAGTAACCAAGCCTTGGTAACAAAATGAAAGAATGGCTATGAAACATCATTTTTCAATGAAAACAAATTTGCTCACCGATTGCAGTCCCAAATAATATTCCCCACGTCACAAGTAAAACCCTGTTTTGTAAGGATCTAGTCATTTTGGAAAAGAATATTTTCAAAATCTATTTAAACTGAAGTTCAGATGTGATACTAAGTTTCGTCAAATCAGCTGCATTCACCTGTACTTCTGAAATCGGTTTGGAATTGCGCAGTACTGAGACGATTGGTAGATATGAATTCGTAATGAGGCTCTCTAGCGTGAGCCAAAATAAAACCCCGACACGTTTCTCAAATACCCTATGGGCATGATGGAATCAACGTTGTACCTGTGATTAAACCAGTCAAAGATACTGGTTGCTGAGTTATTACATCAAATTATTTTCTCTCCGTACTGTACATATTGGGCAACGTAGCTGTTATAATAACGACACTTAATAGCCATTATATGAATGTTGACCACGTGTATTAGTTGAAAATCTATTCTTGAAACAAACAAACAAACAAAATGATATAATCACGTTCGCCAGTTCATTAATTACGACAGTTGCATAGCCCTTTACAGGGACGACAAAGGAGACAGGGAGAGGGCGTGCAACATGGAATATATCCTCGGGGGCCCCATCATGGGGCCAGGGCCGAACAGCACTTTTTTAATTGTATAAAAGAAAAAATATTGTTTGAATAAGAACAAGGAGAGGCCCGGATGTTTCTTATCCAACAGCCGGTTATCGCTCTCTACGACACTGCCTTCTTGTTCCTTGGTACTTTTTTTAACCATCCGCCTATTTCATGCATTCAAGTTACGCGAAATTGTTAGAAATAAACTCACTACAATTTTTACAATATCTTAACTTCTCACACACAATTACTCTTCCCATGATAAACATCCTTTGCACAAGTAATACACTCTATCTTGTTTGATCATCTAATGGGAAAATTCACTTTTCTTATACCAATAGAATAATCTATCTTATTTTCATTGACTGTAGTCAGAAAATTCAAATAAATCATATATTGTAGTCAGAATACTCAAATAAATCTTATATGGTAGTCAGAATATCCAAATAAACAATATATGGTAGTCAGAATATTCAAATAAATCTTATAATGGTGCCAGAATGTCCAAATAAATCTTATACTGGAGTATCAGCATATCCACACAAATCATATACTGGAGTCAAAGGATCCAAATAAATCGTATACAGGAGATATAATATCAAAATAAATCTTATGCTGGATTCATAATGTCAAACTAAATCTTCCATTGAAGTCAGAATATTAAACTTGCTCTGAGTCTGAGTTGTATCAATGTGTGTATCTGTCTCTCTCTCTCTTTCTCTCTCTCTCTCTCTCTCTCTCTCTCTCTCTCTCTCTCTCTCTCTCTCTCTATATATATATATATATATATATATATATATATATATATATATATATATATATATATATATATATATATATATATATATATATAATTGAGTGCCAGAAAGACACAAAAAAAGTTGTGAAACCAATATCATTTTACATTTTCTTGAATTTTAGCACTTGCATCGTTAAACCGATTGGCCATTATAATTGTTTGATAAGTTAAGTTTCGGGTTAATGCCTGTGAGAGGTGATAAAATAGCCAGCATTATAGCCCGAAACGATATTTTCTTGGTTATTAGGTGTTGGTATGCGATACGCGGTAGACGGTCCAAACAATTAAGGGATTTAGGACAATTTAGCTTTATTGTTATTCACGCCTAGATATTTCTTGTTGTCTATACTGGTTCCCGATCCGTTTAGATTCATCTCTTTTATATTCATTATGAAAAAAATTATATATAACATCCACGAGTTAAAGTTCATAAACATAAACTGGTTGGAGAGAGAGAAAGACAGAGATTGAGGGGAGACTGAGCAACCAACAGAAGCTTATTTTCCGAGCTCGCTCGTCATTAGCAATATTAATTAATAATATGTTAATACTCCAAACACTGAAATATGGCAATGAAGAATGAAGAGAAAATAGACATGTAAGACTGCAACATGCACAGTTTTACAAAAATGCTAATTTGTAAATAACCAATGAAAACAAAACGATCGACCGAATACGAAAATGTTTAATTGTTTGAATGGTAAGGGCAGACAAATTTTTTGTAACGTCAACTCATTATGTTACCAACTGTACAATAAAATCCTACCAGAGATATATCAGCCTAAGGTAAATTCACGGACAATGATAAAATAGCTATGTATTTCGACCACCTTCTATTTCTCGTTGATCTCAGACAATCGCATGTCCACTAATAGTAGAGGTCTGTATTCCTATTGTTCGGTTTTTGAGCATAACATTTTGTGCAGTCACAAAATGCTTTCAGATTTATTGTCCACAACATGAACATGTATTTTAATGACGTTTCTATTTGAAAATATAGTTGCTTGATACACACATCTGCACCGGATGCATAAGTGGTTAGAGCATCTGCCTCAATTCGATTAGGTCGCGGATTCTTACCTCGACCGAATCGCACGAAAGACATAATAATGGTATTTGCAGCTGCCTTTCTTGGCTCTCAGCATTAAGATTTTAATGTCATCACTGGTCGGCCTTGTGTCAGGATAATGTGCCTGGGTGGGGAAAGATGCCAACGTGTCTTCTGCATGATGCCCCATTGGAAGACAGCACAAAAAACTGCCACACTACCGCAAACATCTTAGTTATGTGATTCAAATTGTTAAAATTACATTTAAAATCTAAATCGTACACACACTTAACGCCAATCACAGTTTTGTAAGCATAATATTTGACAGCTTTTCTGTTTGATAGAAACAATCTGGGACTTCTTCTACATTCATATTTCGATGTGATTTACTAGAGTACATCATATAGACTTAGTATTCCCTTCTGCAAAGGACTTTAATAAATATGAACTTATCTGAAGAAGAGTATTTGCAGACTTAGCTCGGTCAAGAGAGCGTTGAATAAAGAAATTAAGCACAGTTCCCGTAGTAAACCTATGCAAACACCATGATATTAAAATTCATTAACTTAAAATTGATGAGTGTCCATGATGAAATCTACATCTATCAGTATAGACGAAGCTTGGAGGTCCCCTTCTGTGTAGAGGAAAGGACATGAGCTGCAGCATTCTCTGGACCTGCATGAGTTTGCTACCTGTTTTCAATTCCGCACCAAAAAGTAAAGTGCTAAGTTTAGTGATGAGTGTTCCAAGCTCAAGACTAGAAATCGATCAATAAAACAATGTCTATATTTTGTTTCTCTTACACCTATTATAAACTCTCAAAAGATTATTTTTCCTAAGACATAACTTACATTATTAACCAATCCTGACCAGCCAAACCCATATATGCTTTATTAAATGATCATTCATTTCCAGGCTGATTCTTATTTTTCCATACCATTAGTACCGTGTGTCCTGAAGGCGAGCGACGTCAGTCTACAAAACCCGTATGATACATGCATACATTTACAATCTATGACCTGGTCAACTCTCAGGAGCAACGAACAAATTACAATATGGCTGCCGCTGGCACACGAGCAGCCACTTTGTCAACCATTTGTACTCGAGTAATTGAAAATCGCTCTCGAGAATACATCAGATTAATTTTTAAATCGTATGTTGATTTATAATCGCGTTTTCCTGTAGGCGTAATTGGTGATTTCATCTGGGAAGTTCATTGCTTAGTGTCAAACGGAACAAACTCCCTTTGGTGCATCGGTGTAACACTGGTGTTACACGATGTTTCTGGACTGGATCATATTGGCTGTGTTTGTGAATTCGCCTCTCTTAAGAAGACATTTTACATATCCTGCCGGAGATCCATTACAGCAACAAATCGGGAAAATGCATTACCCTCCAAAATATCGTACCTGAACCAGTCACAATTAAATACATGTTTATGTGCAGTCCAGCAGTCCAGTACACTCTACCAATTAGCTTCATGTTGCACTCGTCTTTAAACTTACTAAAGCAATCTGCACGGCAGCTATGATCTATTTAGTACGAGCTAACGTGACATTTGTTTACCAAACGCGGTCATGTCCACATAAAAATCTTCATTTCTAGCAGAGAATATGTATCCGGATGCAATATATTGATGTTTTCTCCGTACTGAGGTTTGATATCTTTGTAATAACACTCGTATATGAGCAGCTTAAAGAGATACAGCATTGGCTTGCCAATGACATTGTCAGCTTTGGATTTGATTTTCTGTTTTACAGTTTATAGTAATGTATCCACGGTCAAATAAAGTTTGTGACTCAATCAGGGGGTGACAACAAGCCTGCTAAGTGTACTTTGCTCGCTGTCCCTAACAACTCATCCCGCTTTTCCAGGTTCTCTAAATTTTCCTGAACACAGCAGTGTTCGTTTATTTAAAGAAATCCTTTCAAATCTAATTAGATTTTTTTCTGCGTGGCCTTGCAACATTTTTATGACCGAGTGCATTGTATACTTTCTCCATGCATAGCTTTACCGATATGTAATTTGTAGTTTCTTGTCTTAAGTGGCGTTAGTTCTCGCTACACATGGTTTTCTTCCTTTCTATTTAAGCCTGAAATTATGTCATATTATTTTCTTTTCTTTTTTGTTTATGGCCCCGATTTAGTCTTTATTACAAAATTCTTTGACTATAAAAAACATTTGCAGTGATTACCCAGCATAAAATAAAAACTCGGTATATACAGTTTATCAGGCTTATCATCCAACAACGTTCGTAATTATTTCATTGGGTAGTGGTTTTTCTTTCCTTGTAAGATTGCTATATCGCTCACCTTTTTAGCTCGACGTTTCTCTTAGATGTCGGTTTTCTGTTTATGAATAGGTACCTCTCCGGTGGCCTAGTCGTTTGAGCGTCCGTCTTGGCTGCGAGGTGTCGCTGTTTCCATCCAGGGCCCAGTTATACCAATGCGGTACTAACAGTTGCCTCTCTTGACGTTCAGCTTTAACAGATTGGTTCTTGGGCTGGTTGGCCTGGTGTCAGAATAATGTGACTGGGTGGGACATCATGCTACATGTCTGCGGCATTATTCCCCAGTGCTAGACATCACTATAGACTGCCACACTGAAGACATCGTATCGATAGGACTGTAAAATTGTTGAAACTATGTAAAAAATCCAAATCTCTCTCTCAGGTTTAGTACAGCCTTCGCTTCAACATAATTACATGGTAATATGGAATGGGGTATTCCTAAGGCCAGGACAAGTG
The DNA here is from genome assembly GCA_016746295.1 of Potamilus streckersoni. NCBI lineage: Eukaryota > Metazoa > Mollusca > Bivalvia > Unionida > Unionidae > Potamilus > Potamilus streckersoni. The sequence goes on along the minus strand of JAEAOA010002337.1, from coordinate 1,050,182 downwards.
CCCATACTATTTGATCCAGAAGACTAATGTCATTTTTTTTCTCAGTCTAGTTGTTGTTCTTCTTCCTGTTCTTCTTTTGTGCGCTTTTTGAATACCGAAGAAAAAACAACACGTTTATCGTGACTAGATGCCTAAACCTATAGGTCTTGATGGGTGGTGAATTAATGGTGTGGTTGTAAATATTAATAATCCTAACGTTCTCTAAGCAAACTATGAGATATTTCTCCTTTGTGCAAAGCCGTATAACTGTTATACCAAAATTTAGTTTCTTCCTTCATCCGCCTACTTAGTTTGCTCTGGTGTAAGTTTTTACATTTTACATTGGCACAATAGATATAACAGGAAAATACTGAAATTTAGAACTATGATTATAGTGAGAGGCATTTTTGTCAAGCTACTTGGAATCTCAGCATGCAACACGAATATATTTAGTACGGGTGTGAATGTACAGCATAGGACAGGTATGCATACTGATATTTTGAGGGAATTTCTCATTCGGCGTACCTCTTATTCATCATGGTACAATAACGTTGATGACATTAATTTGAAATTCTTAACATAATCTATCCAAAAGCGAATATTTTTACACATTAGTGAAAGGTGGTGTTCCTTTAACTAATTTTGCACAATTAATGCGAATTTTTTTTAACATAGAGTGAATAAATAATTCAATTTCAAAGTGTGGGGTAATCAGCGGGAAAAATCTAGCAATTCAATGTTCCGAATGAGGTGGTCTATTTATTGGAGAGCGCAAAGATATGATGATGACGTTGAGAAAGACATACGTATTGCGCTGTAACATTTTATTCAAAAGTTAATCAAACCTTACATTTGTCGTTTACATATGCACGTGTCAAGTTGGTAATCTGTAAATGAATACCGTTCGAAGCAGTCGCATGGGTTTATCTAATGACTAGAGTTTTAACGAGTGAATATCTTCAAAGTACAAACTTTTGTTAACATTTTGTAACAGTTTAAAATGTCTAACAATAAATTATTTCCTATCTCTATAATTTGACTTTTATTTGATATTTCAAGATATCAATGGCGCCCGCAGAATTTGTGTGGGACAACATATAGCAGTCAGCTATTAAGTTTAACGGATGTCGGCTAACATATGTTTAGAGACGAAACCATTTCCCCCTTTATGTGCGGGTACCCATGCAAGTTGCAAAAGTAGTTCCAGGTTCAGTGTGGGTTACAGAATGAACGAATGCATATTCCTCCATAACTTTACCAATTCCACCATGAAACACTATAGAAAAAAACAGAAGCAGAAACTAAGGGTACCATGTAAACATACAAGGTGAAATGTGAGCAGCTTGTGTGACCTAGATAAAAAGATTCCTGTTTAAACTACTAATGACGTTGCAGATATATATTCCTTCGTTTACTAATTAAATAGAGTCTACCCAGGTCTCAAAAAAAGAGTGCTCATCATACGATACAGAAGTGCAATATACACATAACAACTGACCTGACGGGCAAAAGGTAACTCTGTTGTTACGAGTTTAACAATAAAATAAGATAAGTATTCTTGATTTTAGACTGCATAGTCCATACATCTAAATTAAAATAAGGATATAGGGTAGCAATTTGGACACTGTGTTTAAAATGGTGAATAATGTCTTCAATTCAAAACTTCGAGTATAAATTTGCTAAACCCCAAATGATTTTATGAAAACGACCCATTTAGTAATCCGTTACGATAACTTACCAATAAGGATCTTGTACATAATACATACAATCCCAGGCAATCACTGTATTTCTTGATGTATCTTTAAATGATGATCAAAAAATAGATCTAGAGATAATAAATAATGATATCGGCACATGTCATAACAAAACATAATTTCTGGTCCTAGCCGACGAGCGAGACACGCAGCGATCAAGTGAGATAATATCTGCATGATTGCTTACGGAATCAACAACCCAGTGATCAAGTGAGATAACTCTTTCAGGGTCGATTACAGAAACTGAAGCTTGGAGTAAGAGATAATGAGTATATCAAACGAAAATATCTTGCAGATAAACTCGAATGTAACGACCAAAGAGCACAAAGAAGGAAACTCATCTGTAACACTATTTGGGGGTAAGTGGTTGTAATAATCGCGAAATGAAACACATACCCAACGGAACAAACCCTAAGCAAACATCATTGCTTGGCAGAATTTTTTCTTCAAATCTATGGATAAAACGGTTTTTTTTTCTAAAATACGGGGAAAATTGTCAAAATCGAAACAATGTTATATGTACAAGAGGTTTTAGCATACCCTTTGAAAACACAAGCGATTACCGTATAAGCAGCAGGTAGAGTAGTATTAGGAAATGAGAATTTTGGCTCACTTCATTTTTTTAACCCTCCAAACAAGTATAAATTAAATGAGGGTTTCCAAAACAGGGAAATGAGGGTTTTGGCCCACCACCCCCTCCCACACCTATTAGAACGTTTAAGTTAACAAGGTGGAAATTAAATTAGCATTAGAATGAAAATGATGAAGGTAAGAGATATTATTTTAGTTATATTATATCTTAAGTTTAGATAAATTTTTACGTTACTCATATTTTTTTAGATATTTTTTTTCATACTTGCTAACCCTCATTGGTAGAATATCTGTTAACATATTGTCAATAATACGAAATTCACGTAAAAAATCATCCATATTATATTTAACTCCTCGTAGGTAAGACCGGATCTGATCAAGTAGTTTCTTGTAAGTTTTAATTGATGTTAAACAACCGTGCTTCTTTATCAAAAGTCTTGGTTCTACTTTTTTTACACGCCGCTGTAAGTGAAACACCAATACCAGATATAATTAACAAAATGGATTTAATGATACCCCACTTGAAATTATACCAGAACTGGTCATTAACAAGGGTAGATATGATATTACTCGAAGGATCTTGTTGTAGTATTTGTAACATTTTTTAACACACCAAAGTTTTTTTATGATAATATTTATAGTATTGTCTTAGTGCGTCCACATCCTGTTCTAGAATATCTTTTGAAATATGATTAAAATCAACTATACTTCTTTGCATTATAATATTTGTTTACATAGTCATGATAAATTAGCTACAAATTCCAAACACCACACATAAGGACCTATAAAATTTTTATCAGTTGGTTCAAGTGTAAATTTCTCCTCAGAATTTTTGTTTAATATTACATATAATATTCCAAATAAGTCATTATCTAAATAACGCCATGGAAGTGTGGTAAATATTATTTTAAACTTTACATTGCTAAACACTGACAATCTATATATACCAGTAACTTCTGCAGTGTATTTTAAAGAATCATTTTCCTTCGTCCATGTACCAGATCCAGTTGCAATAGTATATATAATATTTTTAATCTGTTTGTGAGGAATTTTAATCATATTCGTTTTCTCAACAATATTAGGAATTTCACTAATAATATCATTGAGTTTTGTGTTAATATCAGTGAGATTTGTGTTAATATTAGCGAGTGTAATGCTAACATTTGATGGATTTCCAAAAAATTCATCTCTAATTTTGTTTATGTTTCTGCGAAAACTTAAAAATGTATTCACGTGACTGGCAAAATCAGTTTTGAGCGCTGTGATTTCATTATTAATTGAAGCTTCCCAATCATTGAGGTATTTTTTGGTGACAGCATCCCCATCCTCAGTTGGGTTTCCAAGATCTGTAATCTTGTTTTGTTTCATAACAATATTCCCACTTGGATTTCATACAACTATATCTGGCAGTTTTACATCACTCGTTTTTAATCGTCCTTCTTTAGCTTGGAAAATGACGACTTCATCTGGTTCTACACTGGTAAGATTTAGTAAATTATTGATTTCATTTTTAAGCTGATCAAGATTGCATATTTGGATAAGTCACCTTGGTAACCTTTTGTGGATAAATCTGATAGTGTTCCATATTTTGTATAGTAGCTCATTATTTACTGTCCTAGATAAAATTATCAACACTAGTTTAATATTATACAAAATGGCAAAATCGTCGATATTAAACTTTGATACAGAGAGACTGGTGAAACACAAACATAACAATGAACTTCCTGATTGTCATTATCTTATTGTTGGGCGAACTGGATCGGGGAAAACAAATTTGCTTATGAACTTGCTTCTTGGTGATAATTTTAACTACGACAGAGTTTATATTTACACAATCAATCCACAGCAAGATAAGTATGAGTTATTAAGCGAATAAAATAACAAGCTTCGTGATGATCTTAAAGCTGGTGAAGATTTTTTTATAATTAGGCAGCCAGAAGATCTTATTCCAGTTAATCAACTTGATGCAGATGAACATAAGATAGTAGTTTTTGACGATATTCCTCTAAATAACATGGAGATGAATAAAATAAGATCATATTTCTCACTGTCACGTAACAAACAGTGTAATTCTGTTTATCTCGCTCAAGGATTTTATAATGTTGACAGGTTTATTAGGCGAAATACGGGTTGTTTTATATTATTTCCAGGACTGAATAATGTTGACGTTAGAAATATTGCAAGCGAGCAATGCGGTGGCGTGACAAAAGATAAGTTTATTGAACTTTACCGTAATGCTACAAAAGATAAATTTAACTTTTTCTTGTTTGATAAACATACAAATGATCCAACTAAAATGTTTCGCTGTTGTATTGACACTTACTTACAGTAAAGCGTTTCAATTTTATAAAATTTATAATTATAATAATGGACAAACGAGCAAGATACAGACAACACATAGAAGATCTAAAAAAAACTTGCTCAATCTCAGGCATCACTTAAGCGAAAAGTACAAGAAGCACGACGTGGGCAAGTAACTGCTACAGAAGCAACAGCTACAATTTTCAAGCCAATTACTGAAGCATTATTAGGTAAACAACCTGAAACTAAACCACTGTCAGAAGAAGAACTTAAACAACTGCAGGAAAAAGGTTTGGTTGGAATTGTTAGAGAACAACAAGAAGCAGCTGCTGCAAAACTTGTTACTAGATCTGATGAAGAAAAAAGAAAACTAATTGAGGCACTTACAGCAAATATAGCTGATCCTGCGGCTAGACAAGCTGAAACTGATCGATTGATAAACAATCCGCTGGAACTTGAGCGAAGATTAGCAGAGTTAACAACGCAAGGAATAACAAATATCATAACAAATGTATCAGGAGATATAAAAAATATCAAAGAGGAGCAACAAAGAGTTGGTGAGCTTACTGTAAAGTTTATGGAAGTTGGAGATCAAAGACTTTATTTTATAAAAAGAGCAAATGATGAGATAAAAGGTAGTGAATATGATGATTTTTTAAACAAAGAAAATATAAGTGATATTGAAAATATAAGCAGGTGGACTGATGTAGAATATCAAGAATTACTCGAAAGATTAGATGTAATATTTAATGACGGAGTTACTGCTAAAGATGAAATAAACACGGTTACAGAAATTGATGATATCCTTCCACTTTATGATAGAATGAGAAACAGTGTCATTGCTCTCACGTTTAAAAAAACAACAGAAAATAGTAGAGCAAAACCTTTTGGTTGTGGGTGGAGTTTTAGAAGGAAATTTTTTTACTTTTGATAAATCTCGTATACAAAAACGTAGAGTAAGAACAGGAACTGGTGTAAAAGTATTTACTTCAAATACTGAAATGATAGGTAGATTAATGTTATTAATATCATCAAAGGAAGCTGGAAATGTTAGTGATGAACTTGATAATGAAATCATTGACATACTTGATCATCTAAGATCGAGTGAATTATTAACATCTGACGAATATGAAACTTTACACCGCGACTTAATCGCGGCCACTTAATTTTGTAAAATGATATAATATTAAAGGAATGCAAACAACATTATTACTAAACTGTAGTGAGTCTGCGATAGATAGCGCAAATTTTTCAGTAAATTATATTCCACCTATCCAACTAGATCCTACAAAACAATATGAAATTGGATTAATTTCTTGTACTTGCTGGAATGCTATACCTAACGTGAAAAATGATGTTAACAATGAAATGTATTTTACTATGATTACACCATCTCCAATATCTACAACAAAAAAAATAAAAATTCCGCAAGGAGCTTATAATATTACTGATCTAAACAAGACAATCAAAGAGCTCATCACAAAAGCTGACGGTGTGGCTGATAATTTTGAATTAGCAGCAAATTATAACACATTGCGAAGTAGGATAACTTTGAAAAATATAATAATCAGTCTTGAACCAAGAGAAAGAAGTATTGCACAACTGTTATGATTTACTGAAAAAAACTTACACTGCACGTGATCAGCCTATTACATATGACAGTGAATTGCCAGCAAATATAACAGAAGTAAATACAATATTAGTAAATTGCTCTATTGCTTCTGGCTCTTATACATCAAAAGGTAGCAAAGGTCAAACGATTTACAATTTCTCACCAGAAGTCCCGCCAGGTTCTCTCATGCAAATAACTCCACGACATATTATATATTATCCTTTAAACGTTGAAAATCAAATATCAAGTATAATAATGCAGTCGACAGATCAATCAGGTAAACAGTTATATGTTAATAATGAAGTTGTAACTCATTATTTACATCTACGCGAGCAAAAGTAAAAATTATGCAACATCAAATATAATGAAACAAAGAAAAAAAGTTTATCGAAGAAAAATAGTAGGAGGATTTTTTGGAAATATGTTCACTAAAGTTTTTGAAAATATTCCGGGTATAGCACGTAAAGTTGCACCAATTGCTATTGACGCTGGTAAAGCTTTTGCAACTGGGGCTGCATCTACCGCTGGGACTGCGGTGGGACAAAAAATAGCTGATAAAATAAAAGGTGATCCACCGACTGCATCTGAAATAAAACAAGTTATCTCGGAAATCGCTCCAACAAAAGAAACCCAGCGAGCTATGATAACAACAACAAAAAAATTATCATCACCAAAGGACGAGCAGATCATACAAAAATTAATATCTAAAGTAACAGTGCCGCAATAAAATTTTATATAATATAATAAAATAAAATGTCTGTTAAAAATTATCTCGAGTTAACAGAAACTTAGGACATCGACAATGATGTGACAGAATTTGAGTTTGTTGAGTACCTTGATGAAAATTCTAACGAACCAATTAAAGCTGGTATCAGAACCTTTAACACCAGAGACGAAGATGTATTCTACTGCCACATAAGGCTATGTTAGAAGTTCGTGGTCAGGTTATGACACTAGCCAATCCACCTGCTGTAATTGCAGTTGGAGTAGAAGTAGCTCTTATAAACAACGGCTGGAGTTTATTTAAAAGTGCTAGATATCAACTAGCCAATCAAACTATAGAAGATATTTCAGGTTATCTACAAGTTGCAAGTACAATTTTAAATATGATTTCGTTTACAGATAATTACTCGAGATCAACTGCAACTAACATGATGTGGTTTAAAGATACTGGACGGGGTATAGCAGAATCAACTGAATTTTTAAAGAGAGGCGCTATAGTACATGGAGCTAATGCTGATGAAAATGCTGTAATTGTGAGAAATTTTCTCATTGCTAATACTGCTGCTCTAGATATTGCCGCACCAGGTGCAGCTGCTAATGCAGACGCTACAAGAGTTTCTCTTACAGCAGCTTTTAATAATCTAAATATAACGACACCAGCTGCAGATGCAAATGGTACTGCGATGTTAAATTTACTTCCTAACACACTTGACGTGAGAAATCCACGTTATAACGAAGGCTTTGCTAGGCGAAGAAAACTTGCAGCAGGATCACGTCAAATTACAATGATGCTTCCGCTAAGTATGATTTTCGGCTTTTGTCGCGATTATGATAAAGTATTTCGCGGAGTAAAACATACTCTCATTTTAGATCGAGCAGACCAAAACGATTGCTTGTTTAGATCTGGAGGGGTTGATGTACAGTTTATCATAAATAAACTTGCTTTGTGGATGCCACGTATAACACCGTCGATCACTAAAATGTCAGAACTAAATAGCATTCTTTATAAGCATACAAACAGAATTTACTTTAAGCAGCATAAAATATATCAGACAGCGGTTCCAAATACTACTGACTACACGTGGAGGGTCACAACAACATCAATCGAACAACTGCCGAGACAAATATTTGTCGTATTTCAACAGCAAGCCCGACGAGATAACCAACAACAAAATAATGCAATATTTGACCACGCTGATGTTAGACGAATATACGCTAGATTAAATTCAAAGCAATATCCAGAACGAGGTATCGAGTGTAATTTTGCTGATGACGTTAATAAAAATATTTCTCGACCGTACATGTACCTGCTTGACGCAATACAAAAATATCAAGATGTTGAAGATGGAACTCAAATATCAGCAGAGGAATTTCGTACCCTTTATCCTATATTTCATTTTGATGTTAGTAAACATAACGAGCGAATTGTAGGCAGCACAGCGGATATTGAAATTGCCTGGACACTTGGGGCGGTTCCATTAGCGCCGTTGTACGTATACGCATTAGTGATTAGTGATAGATTTATCACGGTAGATTCTATTGGAGGTAAAATGACAGTTCAAGTTTAATCTACAGTTGTTATATAAAATGGCAAAATATATTATAAAAGAAGTGTACTTAACCGATGGCCGAGTTAAAAAAATAGTAGCTGCTATTGCAAAGCGAGAACAGGTATCATTAAAAATCAATCCTAATATTTCTGATGGTGTTTTAACAAAATTAATGCTAACAAAAAATCAAGTAAAAAAGTATGATCGTAAAAAAACTTTTGTTTTACATTTGAGTGCTGCACAAATGACAGCGATGGCAAATGATATTGCCGTTAAAGGTGGTTTTCTTGGTCCGGCATTATCTGTGTTAACTAGTACCATAATACCTAAAATTTTACCAGACTTAGGCACATTAGGAATAGCAGCAGCGTCTGGAGCAATATCTGGCGCAACGGAGAAAGCAGTCAAAGGTAATGGTATCATTCGTGGAAGTGGAATACAAAAATTGTAAATTTTATGTAATGATATATTATAATGCCAAAAAAGTAAAAGAAATCATCAACAAAAAAAAGAAAACAACAAAAACAAAATCGCCAGCACCAAAATGCAAATGCATAGGCAATCAACCAAAACAAGGAGGAATTATTCCGATCGCTCCACTTTTGGCGGGACTATTGGGAAGTCTGCTGCAAAATCTTTTATGAATCGGACGTGGTCTAACATTACCAGGAACTCGACCACCCCGTTGAGAAATTTTGATATCATTGATAAGTTAAAAGCAGTTCCTGGATTTCACGGAGTTTATTCTAAAGATGAACTCGCAGCAATAAAATCGGCGTCAGCTGTAAGTTCGTGTGTTATTAATATACAAGATTTTAATGACGGATCCGGCACGCATTGGGTAGCAGTTTATAATAATAATTATTTTGACTCGTTTGGGACTTCCTCTAAGCGATGTAATAAAAAAAGTATATGAAGAAAAAATTTAAAAAGATATATTATTCGTCAAATCAACTCCAACCTGTTGGAACATCTGCTTGTGGATATTATTGTATAATGTTTATCCAACAGATGAGCAGAAATCTTAACTTTTTAAAATTTATTTTACAGTTTGACAAGCATCCTTCTCACGCTAATGATGAGATCGCAATAAATTTTATCTAAATTTAAAAATAGAATAATGTCAACATACTGTCTCAAGTGTAGAACTAAAACAGAAAATATTAATGAAACAACAGAAAAAAACAAAAAACAATAGGATAGTATTACAAAGTTTTTGTGCAGTCTTTGGAGAAAGAAAAAATATGTTTTTTATAGAAAGTGTCCCCAGCGACAGTATCCTCAGAGATGTCGCCAGCGAAAAATTCGCTAGGATCTGGTTATCCTAATATTATTTTAGTCGAAGATTAAAAATATAGAATGATATGCAACTGTGATTCTGACAGAGATTTGTGTATTGAGCAAAATAAAATTGTCGCATACTGTCAATGTTGTAACAACAGAGAAATAATAGGGTCAGGATTAGATATACATAAACTAATTGGAAAATTGCCAAAACCAAAAGGCGGTTGGACTTTGCCAGGTCATAAGTATACTGGTCCGTGGAATCCACTAGATCAACAACTAGATGAAAACGACAACCCGTTCCCAGGCCAAGAACCTTATAATCGAGTGGATGCAATAACAATGCGTCATGATATCTGTTATCGTGATCATGAAGCCAACAAATCTACGAAAACGTTTTGATAGAAAATTTGTTCAGTGATTGATTGGAGCAAAATATAAACTTGGACTTGGAAAAAAAGTATACGATGATCTTGCAGTCGAGCTGCACAGACCTAAAAAAAAAGTTTCCACGACGTAAAGTTGTCGCTAATGGTGTAGAAGATATCTGGGCAATAGATTTGGTGGATGTATCTAATCTGGCTCAGTTTAACGTTGGCGCTGATGGCGCTCCAAAAAGGTATTTGTTTAATGTTATAGATGTTTTTAGCAAATACGCTTTCAGTGTACCTCTTTCGGATAAGACAGGGACTTCAATGATTGATGCGTTTAAACAAATAATAACGAGTACAGAAAGAAAACCAAATAAAATCTGGACTGATCACGGATCCGAGTTCTTTAACAAAAAATTTGAGCAGTTTCTAGAACAAAATAATATAAAAAAAATATGTTACAAAAAAAGAAGGTTAAAAGCGTTACAGGAAACGAAGGTAAAAACGTTGTTGTTGGGAGATTTAATCGCACGCTAAACGAGAAATTACACAAACATGTGACAGCTAAAAACAACAACAGGTACATCGATGACCTTTCTCAAATCGTAGGTGAATATAATAACACAAAACATCGAACCATCAAAATGATACCTAAAAAAGCTGTTAAAAATCCGATATTAGCAAATGAAAAAATGTACCGCAAACATAAATTTAAGGTTGGTGATAAAGTTAGCATTTCTTTGACAAAAAAGGTATTTGCAAAAGGATTTACTCCAAACTGGAGCGAAGAAGTATTTGTAATTGATAAGGTACTTTTAACAGTACCTGTAACGTACGTTTTAAAAGATCTGGCAGGGGAACCGATCGTAGGTAGGTTTTATAAACAAGAACTACAGAAAACTGAGCAGGATGTTTTTGTTATCGAGAAAGTGATTAGAAAAAAAGGAAATAAAAGTTTAGTCAAATGGCGTGGGTATAGCGATAAATTCAACAGTTGGATCCCAACTAAGCAGATTATGATATAATGCTATTATAAATTAACTCATACTTTTGTTTGACAGATTTACATTTTACTGGTTTACATAGCGATATTAGATACTGCTTACGATCGTTAGAGATCGTCATTAGATTAAAAATTTTAACGAATATGAAATCGAATTTGATATTTTTCTGTCGGCCTGGAATCTTGATATTTAAGAAAGGTTTGATTAGCTGCCAAAACAGTTGTTGTTCGGCAACGGTAAAATTAAATTTTATTATTTGTTTAGCAATGTGATACTTGACATTATACCGTTTAGTTGTTGATCTGCTGTAATTTAATCTGTCAGCATCAGTGACTATTTCACCATCATCATCAGATTCATTGTTATACAAAATATCATCTTCACTATAACCAATAGATTTGTCTATAAAATCTTTGGAAAATGTGACCTTATCGCTGGTGACTTTGTCGCTAGTATCTTCTTCGTAGAGTTCAGCAAGTCGTTTCATCAAGTCCATTGTTATAATATATTTTTATCTAATTTATTATTATAAGAGGACTGATGAGATAAAATATCACCAAAAAGTTAATACAGTAAATTACATCGAACTAGCCGAAGCGTAAAGAAAATGTTTGTTGGGTTATAGTGTTGATGTTATTGTAATGCAAGGTGATTCTCATAAAATATTACTAACTGAAGCAGAAAAAAATAAAATTAATGAAAGTGCAGTAACGACGCTAAAATTTAATCACGATGATATCATAGCATTTGCTCATCATTGCTTAACTAAAACCGAATTACAAAATATTATTGATCATCATATCTAAAACCAATCTTAGCATCGTATTCTCTTGAAAAAGCTGATTTTGTTACTCCATCGGCTATAAATTTTATTGTTCTGGAATTTATCTTATAATATTTCGCCGCAGCTGTAATCGATTTAAATTCAATCTCCTGATCCGTTTCGAGGTTTTTTGAAATAACAGGTTTTATTGGGCATCTAAAATTAATACCATTACTGTTTTTTCCTTTTCTCACATTTTCCTGTTGCGTCACTATCTCCAGATTTTCCAATCGATTATCAGTTTGTATATTATTGATGTGATTGAGAACTATACCATTGGGTATAGATCCGTTGAACACCTCGTAAACAAACCTATGACCATTATAACTAACAAAATCTGTTTGTGTTCCTCTAACAGTTACCCTGATATATCCCATATTGTTCATAGTACCAAGAACTTTTTTAGTTTTTCTGTTTCTTATAATACCACGATCGTTAGCCTCGTATAAATCAAAGACTGGATGCGGCTGAAACTCATCTTGTAAGGATAAGTTTTCAATGTTGTCATCAGTGACTTTACCGTTATAATGATATACACGCTGTCCCTCTGGAATATCATCGCAGAACAACGTGTAAATAAAATCTTTTCTAAACATTGCAATCCTCTCGGCATTATCTCCCTTTACACTAATATTATAACCCGCTGACGTTAATTTGCCAACAGGTATTCTAGTTTTAATGTTAATAACCGAACCTAATACATTTCCAGCGTATAAGTTATACTTTGGGTGAATTTGATATGCTTCTTGCTCACGTGCACTTGTCAGATTTACTGTCATTATACTATAGGTAATATTTTTTATCTTCAATTGATTTTTAGCGCATGCGCAGTGTGAGATAAAGTTATACTTTGGGTGAATTTGATAAATCTCTTGCTAACGTGCGCTTGTCAGATTTACTGTCATTATATTATAAGCGATTTTTTTTATCTCTAATTGATTTTTAGCGCATGCGCAGTGTGAGGTAAAGTTATACTTTGGGTGAACTTGATATGTTTCTTGCTCACATGTGTTTGTTAGATTTGCTGTCATTATATTAAAGGAGATTTTTTTATCTTCAATTGATTTTTAACGCATGCGCAGTGTGAAAAAAATTATCAATTATATATTACATTATAATAAAATAATGTTAAAATTACGTGATATAGCAAAGAAAAGCCTTATGGGAGAACCTAATAAAATAGCGACTGCTTTTGCAGGTTTTGATAATAGTTATCAGTTTGATAATCAAAATGTTTTAGTAAATTTTAATGCAACGAATCTTTACCACCTACTACAGACAACTGTAAAACGTGAGCTCGAAAAACACAAAAGTATTAGATTATTTGTGCAATATCATGTTATATTTTCAAAGTTAGTTATAACGGAAGAATCAACTAACAAGGAAATTGCAGAACCTTATATTAACGCAAACTCAAGACGTGCTTTGCTTGGGACTGATCTGTTATCACTATCTGATGAAATACACCAAGAAATCTGGAAAAAAATAGAGGAATTCGCTCAATTAGGTTCGGGTTGGAAGTTTGAAATGATCAAAGGAATATTGTTTCACACGATGAAATATAATGCATTACGAGGTAGTTCATACGTCGACCTGCCACCAAAAATAAAAAGTAAAAGATGTTGTATAAACATCAAAAACGTAGATAATAAATATTTCCAATGGGCTGTTCTTTCCGCACTATTTCCAGCAGAAAAAAACGCTACTCGTGTTGAAAAATATATGAGTCACGTGTCTAGATTAAATTTTAAAAATATTAACTTTCCTGTGGCAGAAAATCAAATACCAAAATTTGAAAAGCAAAATAATGTTTCAATTAACGTTTTCGGACTAGATGAAAAAGAGGATGTATACCCGAGATATATTTCAGAAAAAGCTTCACAATCGACTATAAATTTACTGTACTACAAAAATCATTACGTTTGGATTAAAAACTTTAACGGACTAGTTGGTAAACAGTACAGTAAATATAGGAACAAAAAGTTCTTTTGTTACCGCTGCTTGCATGGTTGTACTAACAATGAAACATTACAAAAGCATTTGCAGTACTGTAGTGATATGCAAAGAATAACAATGCCATCTAAAAGAGATAGTGTGTTACAGTTTGTCCATCATAATCACAAACTAAAAATTCCTTTCGTTATATACGCTGATTTTGAGTGTTTACATCAACCTGTACTTGGCGTAGAAAATAATCCTAATCAATCGAGTACAAGAAAAGTTCAAAATCATGTTCCGTGTGGAGTAGCGTACAAGGTAGTTTGTTGTGCTGATTCGAGATTACCTAAACCGATCAAATTATATCGAGGTAAAAATCCAGCTGTTTGGCTTCTCAAGCAGTTGATTAACGAAGTTGATAATATTACTTATCGTTTGAAAAAAGTAACGCCAATGTTAAAATTAACACCTCAACAAGAATCCGCTCACGAGCAAGCAGAAATTTGTCATATTTGTGAAAAAGCTTTTGACGATGACAAAAAAGTACATGGCCATTGTTATTTGACTGGACAGTATCGTGGAGCGGTTCATAATCAGTGTAATTTAAAATTTCATGCTCCAGATTTTATGCCGGTTATTCTTCACAATTTTCGAGGATATGATAGCCAAATTATAGTAGAAGCTTTTGGTAATTCTGATATAAAATCTCGTCTAAAACTCGATAACATCATCAAATGCATCCCAAATAATTTTGAAAAGTACATGTCAGTTACGCTAGGTAAATTGCGTTTTATTGACAGCCTGCAGTTTATGGCAGCCTCGTTAGATGAGCTAGTGAAAGGTTGTAGTAAATTTGATAACCTAAGAGACTGTTTTGGAGATAAATTTAATCTACTAGCTAAAAAAGGAGTTTTTCCATACGAATACCTCGACGACTGGAGTAAATTTGATGAAATATTTTTACCTGACAAAGACAAATTTTACTCACAACTTAAAAATGAAAATATAACTGATGATGAGTACAGGTATGCACAAGATATCTGGAAAGAGTTTGATTGTGAGACTTTTGGTGATTATCATGATTTATGCCTGAAAACTGACGTTTTATTATTAGCAGATGTTTTTGAAAGTTTTCGTGAAGTGAGTTATAATAATTATGGACTAGATCCTTGCTGGTATTATTCTGCCCCTGGGTTGTCATGGGATGCTTTGCTAAAGTTTAGTAAGGTAAGGTTAGAATTACTGACTGATGTTGATATGTTCAATTTTATCGAAAAAGTTATCCGAGGTGGTATTAGTGTGATAACAAAAAAATATGCTGAAGCAAACAACAAATACCTGAAACAGTATAACCCTGACCTTCCTTCGAAGTATATAATTTATCTAGATTGTAATAATCTTTACGGTGGTTCGATGGCAGAACCAATGCCTTTTAGCGGATTTTATTGGATCACGGTTGATCGATTTCTATCAGAGACAGAAAAAAAAGATACCTGATGATGTTTCCTATTTCGTTGAAGTTGATCTTGATTATCCAAATTCGCTACACAAATTACATAATGATTACCCTTTCTGTGCGGAATCGATGGTAATAGATTATAGTTTGTTATCAAAAGAACAACAAGCGTTAGCATCACCAAGGCAACATTCCATGGTCAAGAAACTAGTACCAAATTTACTTGATAAGAAAAATTACGTTTTGTATTACAAAGTTTTAAAACAAGCAGTCGATGCTGGTCTTGTGTTGAGAAAAGTTCATCGTGTACTAAAATTAAATCAGTCGCCGTGGATGAGAGGTTATATTAACTCAAACACTTCAAAAAGGGCTGCAGCAAAAACAGAGTTTGAGAAAAACTTTTTTAAACTGATGAACAATTCCGTTTTTGGTAAGACGATGGAGAATATTAGGAAACGCGTTAAAATTGAAATAGTTAATGATGTCAATCGCAGAAACAAACTTGTGTCAGACGATGATTTTGTGAGCATGAAAATATTTAATGAAAATCTTGTTGCGATACAAAGAAGAAAAACAAATCTAAAACTAAACAAGCCGATCTATGTTGGAGCTGCCGTGTTAGATTTATCAAAGTGGCTGATGTACGATTTTCATTATAATTTTGTTAAAAATCAGTGGCCGGCTAGTGGATTATTGTTTACTGATACTGATTCGCTCGTATATGAAATCGAATGCGAGGACATCTATCAGGACATGTACAATAATCGACATCTGTTTGATCTTTCCGATTATCCACGTGACAGTAAATTTCATGACGATACAAATAAAAAGGTTATTGGTAAGTTTAAAGATGAAATGAACTCGAGCGCTATCAAATACTTTATCGGATTACGCAGCAAAATGTATGCCATATTGCTAGATAAAAATAAAATAACGAAAAAAGCAAAAGGTCTGCCTCGTGATTTTGTTAAAAAGTTATGAAATTTGATGACTACAGGTATGCGATTGATGGTGGTGTTAGTTTTATTAGAGCTATGGCAATTCGAACTAATCATCATAAACTTGAAACAGATTTTATTATCAAACGTGGATTGTATAATTTTGATGACAAACGCTATTGTGAAAATGGGGTAGATACATTTGCCCTTGGGTATTGTCATGATGATAGATCTATACTCGACATTATCTTTTCCAACTGAACTTTTATTTAAACTTATAATATAATTTTTGAAAATTTGACAATGACAAATAGCTACAATAGCAACATCAAATATCTAATAATGGATGGTAAACAATTGACAGTTGAATTTAGTAATGAAACGTCAGGTATATGTTTTAATGGAACATGTGACAAGTTAAAACTTTCGCTCATCAGATCTGATAACAGCGTGTATTTCAATTATATCGAACAATTGTATCAAAAGTTGCTTAAAAACTTTTACAGCCCCATTAGCCAACAAAACTATACTAAACTCACAATTGATCTCGATCGGTCAAAGGTGTATTTTATCAACAAAAAATATCCTCTGAACAAAACAGAAATGAAAGATCTGTTTGAGTCCCGTCGCTGTGTGAGCGGTAAAGTAAAATTTAGTATCTATAGTCGTAATAGTGAAGTATTTTTAATATCAACAGTTGAAACATTAATCATTGGTAATGAGATATAAAATAATATCATTTTCATTCTAATGCTAGTTTAATTTCCACCTTGTTAACTGAAACGTTCTAATAGGTGTGGGAGGGGTGGGTGGGCCAAAACCCTCATTTCCCTGTTTTGGAAACCCTCATTTAATTTATACTTGTTTGGAGGTTAAAAAAATGAAGTGAGCCAAAAATCTCATTTCCTAATACTACTGGTAGTGCAAATCCTACAACGTTTTTAATCAGAGACTTCAATGTAAAAAAAGAACCCAAAGCTTTCTACACAAATCAAATACAGAAGCAAACTGAAGCTTCTAACCGACCAGAAGCTTTCTATTCGGGTTAGCACATTTTTATTATTTTATTTGTTTGGGTTTTTTTTGTTCTTTTTTTTTCATTTTTATAGCATGTTTGTTTACCCATCCGACACTATCTTTGTCTTCGCCCTCCCTGGTACTTTGTTTGTCAGTCAACAGTTTAATCGAGACCTATACTATATCCTGACTAAGCATCATTTAATTTATCGCGATAAAGTAATGTGGAGTAGCTGTCACTTTTGAAAAAAAAAATTTCACTTTAATCATCTCCATGTCCCATGAACACAAAGTCTGATGAATGTTTCGCAGAGTTTGTGTATCGACTCCATTAAACATAACTCAAATATTGCAGTTATATCTGGGTTGGATTTGATTGTTGTTCCAGCATCCCATCATCATATACTACGAGATTGTTAATACGATCATCGAGATCATCCACAGATGAAGCTTCATCAATATCGGTGATAAAGTCTTTCTCATCTTCATTTTTATTTTCATCCAAAGACATAGCTCCTTCATTGCAATATATAAGCACATCGTAGTATCGCTGATAATCTACAGATGATACCACTAAATACAACTTATACTACTTGAGCCACCTCATTATGGGATCATGCAACAACCGCTTCTCACTAGACCAAGATGGACCTATTATAATTGCTTTGAAAACAATTTGTAACACTGAAGGAAGTTTGATTGGCTCTTGCTCTCGTGTAGCTGAGAAGTTAATGTCATAAATGTTGTACAAATATAATAAATAATATTAATTTATATTGTGTTTGATGCAGAGCATCCACCTCCACTAGTGGATAAACAACAATAATAACAAAAAGATCGTGCGCGTACAGGCTAATGTGCAAACTTTGGTACAAACAAATACGGATTTATTTTGTCTCATACGAAGATAGGGGATGATAGTGCTGCTTCACTGGGAAAATTACCATATATATATATATATATATATATATATATATATATATATATATATATATATATATATATATATATATATATATATATATATATATATATATATATATATATATATATATATATATATATATAATTATTGTGGTCCTGGAACTCAACTTGATATCCCACTTGATGAACGAGACTAACCAAGACCTGGAGAGTATCCAATAAATGCGATTGATCAAGCATGTCACATTAATGATGTCGCGTATAAAAAATAAAAATCTGGATTTATAACAACGATATCTTGCAAAAGAGAAGTTGATACACACGTTAAAATTTGCTAAAAAACAAAGATCTCTCAGAGAATCATTAGCTAATTGGGTGGTAAGGTCAGCGATTAAAGATAAATTAGTGTTATAGGCCAAAGGGATATTGGAGAGGTAGAGCAGCGATTAGTAAACTTGCTGATGCAGCAGCGGTCGAACGTTCTGTAGGTGCAAATAGGTTAGCACGACAGGCAATATGGCAAATTTATCTACCAAAACCTACACAATTTCCGTGTGCTCATTTTCATGTCAGCACTATTAATGAAGTTCATCAGGCAGATATTTTGTTTTTACCTCATGATACTATTAAAATGGTAAACGATCAATACGTTCTTACAAGTACGTGTTAACTACCTTTGACATTGCAGTACCACTATCACCAAAAGCAGCAACTGAAGTTTCGTCTGCATTTTTATTATTTTATTAACATTTGCAGTCAGAACTACTGTGATGGGTAATTCTTCTGGTCAAAGTCGGATCGTTGGTTTTCGTCGTTTTAGTCGAGTTAGTCTATCCTTGATTGCTGAGAATGCTTTACCGGCAATATCACCAAAGCATAAATACCCTTTTCACGAACATCAGTAATTTTTTATCCCCAGCTGCTAAAAAAATAGTATTGCTTTGGGGCTATCATTCTGAATAGATATTGAACAAAAAGCCTAGTTCATCTCCGTTGTACGCTATATATGTAGGTAATCACGAATTTATCACCCAGACCATGATCAGTCCACGGTGAACAAATGTATGAACATCCTATTTTCTTGTCACTGATCTAATTGCATACCCTTAAGCAAGCACTGTAGTAATCATCAGGAATATAATTGGTTTAAATAACTGTTGTCTACCCTCTGTAAATTCCAACTGAGCCTTCTCACGAGCTTGCTTGACAGAATCACGGGCTGGGAGATATATCTTAATTGCTCCTGGTCGCTGTCGAGCAAGTTTAACTGTGTTATATCCCATAATTGATATAATAATGATTTAATTACAATAAAGAAACACAGCAGCTGGAAGGTCGATGAAAAAAATTGAGTGTCCGATGGGTAATCGAACACGTCATCAAAAGTTAAACACAAATGTCAAAAATAAAGTAACAAAAAAGAGCTAACCCACATAGATAAGTTTTTGGTCGGTTAAAGGCATCGATTTGACGTTATTGGTCCTGTATTCTCATTTGTGCAGGAAGCTTTATTTTTCAGAGAAATTTCTGGTTGTTTCTTTTATCAACGTTTGCTTGTTCAGCATTGTTTTCACACATTCCAAGATTTTATAGCAAACGATTATTGGCGTACTCTCATTGGTACGTCACATAAGTCAACACTCAGCGTCTTGATTTTCGAGCACAAATACGTTCATCACCACACGTGCATTACAAAACAATCATCCAGATAGAAGTTTGTATTTGAGACAATCATATCAAGTTTATATGTATAAATTAGCACTGTGTCATTTTCAACTTTAAAAGCCGAATCCACGATCAGACTTTCCATATGTACTTCATTGAAAGACCTATGCGTGCACTTTGTACAGTAACCAGGGGTTATCTAACACCTATGAGTCGACTTTACATGACTTGTTTGTAAACTAGATCAAATATCATTGAGGAGGTTACATAAGTCAAAATAATCTACAAAAAAGGGTACACCTATTTGCCCTTTATTCCAGATGGCAGATAATGCTATCTTTAGTCTTGCATTCATTCGGAATTTGCATGGATAAGGTAGTGTCAAAAAGTTTGCAATTACCTTTCATGTTCAGAGCAAGATTACAGGATATAATTTGAAACTGTATTATCATTCTAGGCAAGATAGTTCACATTTAAATTAGAAAAGCCTGAATTGCATTTATTGGCTACAGTATGACCACAACACAGACCTAAAATGATGGTAACAATTATAGTAAATTTAATGCTATGCATTTTTGTCCGTCTGTCTCTCCAGCATGGTTATATGATTGATCCTCCTCAACGCTCAAGCATATGGAGAGAGGGCCATCCGAATGAGACGGAAATTAACTACACGGACAACGAGCTATTCTGCGGTGGATTTTCGGTAAATAACTAATTCTTTTTGTAAATTTTACAATATGAACTAGATTTTATTAATGTAACCAAACGATCGTTCTGATTATCTGGACGTAAGTCACACGTTTTCAAGTGAACATTCGTGTTTATATTATTATGAGTATGTCGCATATTTCTATATTTACATCAGCCCATATTCTCTAAATTTTAAGAAATGCTCAATAGTTATATTTATTTGGAACTTTTCGCTCATGTATTCTCTCCATAACTGTTCATATTTTTTTTTATTTCCCCTATGTTTTCCTTTACTTTTCAAATCATCAAATAACAGCGACAATGGAATGTCAACGATGGAAAATGTGGCACATGTGGTGATCCATTCGACGGACAACGTGAACACGAAGCTGGTGGTCGTTACGCAAAAGGTATAATTGTTCGTACGTACGAAAAGGAAGCAGTGATTGACGTAAAAGTACAAATGACTGCAGTTCACTTGGGCTGGTTTGAATTCAGGTATTTAAATTGATTCATAACATTTTTATATCCTTTTAATGTGACTTTTACAGGTCAAAATACAGAAAAGTCATTGTTAACAGTTTATTCAAACATTTTCTTTATAGATCTCGCCAGGCTAACTTTTCTTTTCTGTCTTTCATTTAAAAGATATCATCTTTCATTGTATTCAAATATTAGATGTTTTAATTTGTACAAATAGCAGTCTTAAACCTTAGCATCGTAGTATAATAAAACGTAAATTAATGAATTGAAAACGTTTTACTTCTGTGTGCTTCTCACAAAATTTTTATAGCATACTAGATGGGCTGCGAATGGTGTTTATTATTTAACATGTCTAACTTTATACTAGATTTGCTTTCCACGTAGCTAATATTAAGGCAATAATGTACTTCTGAATAAAGCACAATATCCACAATAATAGTTTTGAGAAAATTACGCCGAGTCACAATTAGCATATTAAAAAGTGTTTTTAAAGTCCCAGATTAGTGTTATTACAACCTTTACGCATACTTCCAAAACAGGGACATTATATGTATACTAGAGCGATGGATCAAATAAGCAAATCCAGCAAGAACTATTGATGTTTGAGTGATAAAAAGCAGGCCGACATTAAATTGGCTGATTTGATACGTACGTTTACGCATGACTTTTTTAATATGAATCGTTCATCTCAGTTTCATCTGTTTATTTTTCTTCCTTTCGATGACAATATTTTTCCACTTTTATTTTTAAGTCAGGTACTATTTCGAATATGTAATTAAATTGCTTGATTATCAATTTTAAATTCTTTTTTGTTTTGTTTTTGTTCCATTATATTTCATTGTAATTGTAATTGTCATTGGATTCAAATCTCTTTTCGGATAATTCACTTGACCTGATTAGAACATAACAGTTGCTTTATTACTATTTTTAGTTCAAATTCGTTGAAAAGTTTGTAAACACTGAATGAAAATGATTGGCTATTACTAAGATCATGATAGGCCCATTACTCATTTTGTAAGAAGTGTTTCATTTCTAACTTTCGAATCTGACTGTTTTAGATACAGCAATTCTAGCCTACGCGATTAATGGTATTTTGTATTGCGCTGTTCAAAATAGTGAACCATCACATGAGCCACCATGTGATCTAAAATCACGGCTTAAAACAGTCATTTTCTTCTAGTAGATTATACAGTTGTATTCCTACACTTAGAGCTCAATGTATTTTTATTTCCTGATGCAAAATTTTTCTTAAGTTCATACTTTTGGGGGGATTTAATAATTTATATTCTCTGGAAAATAAAACAAGTGATTTTCTTTATCAAAATGCAGAGGTAAAGACACTTAGTGGACATATATTCTCGAATTATATACGGAACAATATAAATTGTGTTTCATCGAAGAACTGTTGCCATCAGTACAACGACCTCAATTGACGTCATCGCCTTCCATATTGGAACTTCATTGAAATTCGATCCTGTATTTAAATTAGAACTCTTAGATTATATGATTAAATTTTCGATTATATTCACAAACAGTCAGTCCTGTTTCATATTATTTTTACCTTGTTTTCTAGGGAAAAAAATATTTTGCTAAAATTTACAAAATTTGTTGACTTCACTCTTTCCTTCTTTTCCTTTTGAACGGTAGGAAATATATTTGTATTACTGTGGTTATTTATAATGTTAAAGCAAACGCAAATGTTTACAGAAAGCATAAATGAACAGCGATTAAAATAGATAGAGCTTTTCGGGACGAAATTAGTATTTATGACATATTATGTTTTTCGAGGACATTATTGAACATGTACATCATTTAATTAATTAATTAAATAATAATAATAATAATAATAATAATAATAATAATAATAATAATAATAATAATAATAATAATAATAATAATAATAAAATAATAATAATAATAATAATAATAATAATAATAATAATAATAATAATAATAATAATAATAATAATAATAATAATAATAATAATAATTGTTATGGACCTATAGTTAAATTAATTGTGTTATGATTTGAACTTTTTTATTTTATTATAATTTTAATTTTATTTCATGTATATCATTAAATGTAATTAATCTTATGATGATTATGTTTTCATGGGTCTCATGTTTTGTTAGAAGCATTCTGTTTACTTAGAACATAAATGTGACTCGAGTAAGCACGATTTTCGCATGAAGGTTTTGTCGTTGCAAGTAAAGAGTCATGAAAAGATATGTAAATGATTCGCTGTGAGGACCGAAGTTATTTCCAAATTATGCTTGTTTACGTTTTGTAAAGACAAGGTTTGCTTTCGAAATAATATGTGTACTTCGTGCATGTGTACATGAAATGACGTATTAGCTTGCTTTAAATACTCAGTTACCTGCAAGAAATAGTCGTAGTCGGTCATAGCTGAGAGTTACATTATAACATCAACGATGTTTCTAATACCTTTAAAGGGTTTTCCTGTGCTGGAAACAGTTGTTCTTACGTACTTATGAGCAACATGTGTTACGTTAGTCGTGGTAGCCGTACTTCATCTACTTTCTAAAAATTATTTTCCCTGGAAAACTACACAGCTGGCCTTGGACAGAGACATTTTCTGAAATTATGTCTATATTGGAGCAGAACAATGCAATTTATTATTCACTGTGAAAATTCTCGAAATTTTGTGTTAACCTTCTTCTGACGTCATCGTCCGCTAACTTAAAACGAAACTGAGATTCGGACTATATCGATTTATAACTGTTTATTCACAGGACTTGTATTTTTACAACTTTAGAAAAAAATTGGATCTTCTTCGTATATTGTAAATTATGTTTCATATTTTTACCATCCATCGTGTTTTTAATGAAAATAAATTATTTTTGTTAAAATTTACAAAGCTTGTTGTAGTCACTCTTTTCTTAGTGTTACTGTAAACGAGCCGATACGTAACATAATAATAATAATAATAATAATAATAATAATAATAATAATAATAATAATAATAATAATAATAATAATAATAATAATATCTAATTCATCTTCTTGAAAATATTCTTTCGTGTCTTCAATCTAGGATCTGTCCACATAACGATGTGACAACACCCGTAAGTCAGGCCTGTTTAAACCAAACGCTCCTCTATTTGCCAAGTGAAAAAGGTACTAGGTACAGCATGGACAACAACAACTTTATTGGCTTGCATACAATAAAAATACAGCTACCGGCGAACATGAAGTGTTCCCAGTGTATTATTCAGTGGCATTACAATACTGGTAAGTTTTAATGAAATTGCAATTTCTTCGCATTTCTTTGTATTCTTGTGACGTTTCACTGCAAGAAGATAAATTTTAAAACATTTAAGAATTAAAACTGTCTGGTATGACTCAGCGAAATCTCCATTTCCCTGAATCTTCCATCTCACTAGAAAATCTACATGGATAGCCGTGTTAACGCAGACGAAACAAATGATCTGATTAGGATTTCGTTTTCTCGCATTGTAGGACCATTTTAGGGTGGTATAAACTATCATCTCTCTCTCTCTCTCTCTCTCTCTCTCTCTCTCTCTCTCTCTCTCTCTCTCTCTCTCTCTCTCTCTCTCTCTCTCTCTCTCTCTCTCTCCATATATAGACAAATAAATGCAACAACGTTCCTTGCAGCCTTTGACTTAAATGCACACAAAGGGTAAAGGCGAAGACAATATATATATATATATATATATATATATATATATATATATATATATATATATATATATATATATATATATATATATCTATATATATATACATACATATATATATATATATATATATATATATATATATATTCTTAACATTATTTTTCCATGGATAAACTAATGAAGAGTTTGAGAAATCATCATACTTGTACTATTAATCGACTAAGAAGCACTTTTTTTTCAATCAAACTAATACATAGGACTCATGTAGTCAACAGCTCCATCGACGTAACTATTTTCAAAATTATCTGTACTTAACATATAGAAGCATCTTGTCGTTTTATTATTACTTTTTATAATTAAAATCGCAATTGTTTACCTAAGAAAATATTTTATAAAAAGTGAACAACAAAGTGTTATCCCCCTTTAATGACCCCGTCTTAATTGTTATCACTGGTATATAAGCATCAGGAAGGTAACTGTTCTTCACAGTATAAGGAGACTTATATATTCCTACATACAAAGGCAAGCTGTCACTGATGTTTATGTGTGTGTATGTGTATGTGTGTGCGTGTGAGAGAGAGAGATTTGGATTTTTTACATAGCTTTTTTACGAAATCTAGTGTCACGAATTGTGATGAATCTGAATTGTGACGAATCTGAATAATGTTTTCGTTAACACTTAGCAATGGTCTACTGCGTTGCTTGAAGGGAGGATAGAAAGAAAAAGGTGAATTCAGACTCTCTCAAAGACAAGGTGTCATGCGTAATGGTGTCGATAAAGCTACATCTTTTGGGGTGCTCTGGCAGCAAGAGGCAGCGGAGATCGCTGTAAATACAGACAGACACTCTTCTCTGAATGGGACTTGAGCAATGAAGTTTTCAGATAGGCTCGACCTTTATATATCTCGAAAAAAATGTGGCATATTTACGTGTCCCAAACTGAATGTCCGTCTTGAGATATATATTGTAACGAGCCTATAGCTTTTGTTCAACACTTAGCATGGATTATGGCCAATTTTGGTAAATTGCTTTTTGTTCCACTCCTGGCATGGATTACCACTCGTAACATTGAGCAATAGTTGAAAAGAAAAAGAAACATGATTCGTTCGGCTGATTAATTTCGTTACAGTTGAACAGAAAGCGAGTAAATCGTTTATTGTTATGAATTCTGAACCAGACTATTTAGGATTAGATTTGTAAAAAGCGGCCTCTAAAGTAAATCGGTTATTATGTCATCCAAGCCATGAAATTGAACCAAGCTATTCAATTTGTAACTAATCTCAATTTGTAGGGAACAACGTAGTCCTACATACTTCTTAATTTCTATACCCATATTTGATATCCTATTAATACCTTTTGGGTCTCTTGGTACGAGTCGTCGAGGCGCGAAGGAAACAAAGTTACAAGACAAAAATGTAAAAACAATACAATGAATTGATAAAGGTTAAAAAATTGCAAAAAGGCAATGAAGAACATTTCCTTTGCGGTACATCTTGTGTATTGCAAAAAGATAATGACACCATGAGAAACACTATAATATTCAATAGACTACAAATACAATAGAGCACTGTAATAGTAATTATGACAATGGACATATACACTGAAAAATGCTCTACATAATATGTAATTAAATACAAAATTACAATGAAAAGTGTCAGATCGGACATCAAAAAATAAATTGAGAAAAGGTGAATAATCAATGGGTAGGGATTAGTCTTCAAGTTACTCTGTTTTATTATTATTATTTTTGTCAGTTTGTATATCGTTATCAGAACATACTTATTT
This sequence comes from Potamilus streckersoni, assembly GCA_016746295.1. Taxonomy (NCBI): domain Eukaryota; kingdom Metazoa; phylum Mollusca; class Bivalvia; order Unionida; family Unionidae; genus Potamilus; species Potamilus streckersoni. Next base: position 1,023,631 of record JAEAOA010002337.1, on the reverse strand, counting down.
GTGTCTACGGTTGTGTTTGTTTTGATTTATAGAGTTCATTAAAACATGTTGTGAAATCAGTATAGCACGTAAACTTGTCTGCTAAAAATTCCGTTGTGTAACTTCACGATTGTTTTCGACAATGGGAAGCATACTTTCCTCTAATACTAAAGAGTATATATGGTTTCTCAGTTTCGACCAATAGTCGTTAAGATTTTTCTAACTGGATTATCAATTTGTCGGTATTGGAGGAGAAATCACCTTGATATCGAACAATAGCTCCATAAATATAATTTCTCTGATAAGTCCGCATTTTTGTACGACCTAGTAATGTTGCAATGTTTTGTTTGGTAACATTCCAAATAGGTGTTTACCTATTTTACTAATGAATGGTAAAACTTCTCTCAATACGTTTTAAGGTTGAAAAACACCTTGCTGAATTAATTCATTCATTAATGAGATTCCTATATTAAAATACGTATTGACTTTAACTGTGAACGTATGTCATTTATATAACTAAATTTGCCATAGCTGCGACAATATTCGATAAATTCGACTGAATAATTTCGTAAAAGTCTGATTTAAAATTGCGAATCCACTTATTGGTTGAACCATAAAATAGTGAGAGAGGTAAACCATACTGCAAATTGTTCTTGTTCTGATACTGTGGATCCTGAATTCAGAGTTAAAAAAATGAACAAAATCCTATGAACCAAATCCATATTCCATACCTTCAAGAGAAGGAAAAAGGTTTGCGAGGTTTGCCGGCAGAAAGAAGAAACGAGATAGATGGTACGAGGAAAGAATGGAATGCAGGATATGACAATCATTATCTCTCCCATAATACGTAGAAATATACTTCAGAGTAAATTATTTGGCTTCTGAGTCGTTTGAGTGACAGTGTCGGCCGTAATTGGTGTAGGGGGTCGATAATCCCTAGGATCTCTCTAATGCTTAAGTCTGTTGGTATGTACAAGTGATTTAATATCCCTATTGTCAGAACAACGGCGTAATCTGTAGGTTTATTTGGACCTAAATCAGTGATCTAATATGAACCTTCCCATTGGGGTTAAAGTTTTGTTGATAACCCTACGGGTATATGTGCGATTTGTAGGTGTACATAATATATGCTAATACTAATCCATGTTAAAAATAATCCTGTTAGACGATAATAAAAAGTTAATATCAGCATGTAGTTCGTGGTTTCTTCTATGTGTTATTTTATTCCTTTTTATTTCAATATTTATGTTGCATAACATCATCATTATCGGTGACTACGATTATTATTTTGCTGCAGCGAAGTGTGGTGAAAAGATCTCTCATTATTATGAATAGTACTAGTTAGCCATTATTGAGTTTATCTTCTTATTGCATACATAATATCATTAAATACGAGCGACATTGAGGTAGAAAGGTTTGCTTAGATAAATTTGTAAGAATTTGGTATTAATCAAGAGTAATGAAAGTGAAAAGTTTAGTGCTGTATTAGCCCTACTCTAATAACCATAACGTCTGTTCACTTGCAATCAAACCTTGACCTGTGTGTGCATGAAATAAACATTGCATTTAATCTAACCTAGGAGCAATAAGTGAAAAACATTGAAATCGTAAATCTGATTCGACATGGTCTAGTGCATCATTAAAATCGTAAATCTGAGCGTGTATTACTGACAATACCTAGGACATACGAAAATAAATGTATCGCCGTTATCGTTTCAAAAAACCTGACACAGAAGTTGATTGAATGCAGGGCAATAGCTGCTCAAAAATTCAATATACAGGGCAATGGCTGATACAAAAATTCAATATGCAGGGCAATAGCTGTTCAGAAATTCAATATACAGGGCAATAGCTGCTACAAAACTACCATAAAGTATACAGTCATATGAATTCATATGAAACACATGAGAGAAAATCTCAATAACATTATCGAACACCATTGAGCTGACAAACAACATCATCTGCATCAATATGTTTGACACGACTAGGCAGAAATTACAATTCTCGTAAAGATAGGTAAATACGGTAAGACTTGGTTCTATGTGCTAGTAGTAAACGTATATACGGTGGTTTCAAAATTCAGTACGAGCAGGTTTGATGTTTGATATAAATGCTTAATGTATGAAATGAAACTCAGAGGTTCATACACACTCTCTATAAAGGAAATCTTAGCAACTCTGATGTATGTTACCAAAGTAGGCATAACAAGGTTATCTACTCAATGAAAAATTAAATATAGCATAATTTAGATTAGTTTTTGTTAATCGTTTGAAATTCACGAACTAACTCTCAATTTGTATCTAAAAAATCAAAATAAGATATAGCAAAAACATACCTTTTTTAGAATCTAATGTTTTGCAGAGAAAATTTGCACTCCAAAAAATGTAGTATTATGAGTTACATTAACAATTAAACGGCTAAACTCAGAATGTTCTAGGTACTGCAATCAATTTGCCATGTAAGAGTACTAATATGATTCTTGTAGCACTGTTGCGGCTGTGTTGGTCTGTGGAATTGGTAGTCGTCTTCTTCCGTTACTGGCGTGTGTTATCAGTCATAGTCTGCATAGGATCAGAGGAACCATAAACTATTGGAGTGTGAGTCAATGAAACTGGACCGGGCGTTGATAATTGCGTATACATGTTTACTAGCGATTTTCGGATAGTTGATAACATTCGAACAGGAGCAGGACAGATTAATGACTGATTAATTAATTAACAGGTCATGTAAATATGGCAGCGCTGAACTGTTCTATACGAGGCGACGGCATAGCTGAGCGGCATAAAGTCTACTGGTCGCAAAGGTTTTGGTGGGAGTCTCTCTCTCTCAAGACATCTTTATTCTTGATATTCCTCCGTCATTATGCTGTTTATTCTTCACCAACTTTTACGATACCTTTGTTGTTGTTGTTGTTGGGCTTAACGCCATTTTTCAGCACAAGATAGGCTATTAATGGCGGCCAGTATTAATGGTGGAGGAAGAAACCAGGAAATCACCGGAAAGAACCACCGACCCACGAGAAGCTACTGCAAGCTTTCTCACATATCCATTTACGATAACTAATTTCACGAACTGTGATGAATCTGAACAATCTGTTTTCGTAAACAATTAGCAATGTTCTACTGCGTTGCTAGAAGGAAGGATAGAGTGAAAAATGGGGGAATTCGGACTATTTAAAAGATAAGGTGTCATGCGTAATGGTGTTGATACAGCTACATCTTTTTGGGGATGTTCTGGCAGCAAGAGGTAGCGGAGATCGCTGTAAATACAGACACTCTTTGAATGGGACTTAACCACTGAAGTTTTCAGATAGGTTCGACCTTTTGAAAAAAGGTGGCGTATCTACGTGTCCCAATCAGAATGTCCGTCTTGAGTTAATTATTGTTGTTGTTGTTGTTGTTGTTGTTGTTGTTTTTGTTGGGCTTAACGCCATTTTTCAGCACACGATATGCTATTCATGGCGGCCAGTATTAATGGTGGAGGAGGAAACCAGAAAATCACCGGAAAGAACCACCGACCCACGAGAAGCTACTGGCAAGCTTTCTCACATATCCACATTAGCCGAATCCTAGACTCGAACCCACGTAGACAGAGGTGAGATGGCAGTAATCCGTAACGGACAGCGCTTTAGACCACTCGGCCACTCGGGGCCCCCAGGGTTAATTATTGTAAAGACGCTATCGCTTTTGTTCAACACTTAACATAGATTATGACCGATTTTGATAAATCGCTTTTTGTTCCACTCATGACATGGATTACCACTCGTAGCATAGTTGAAAAGAAAACGAGACCTGATTCGGTTGGCTGATTAATTTCGTTACAGTTAAAAAGAAAGAGAGTAAATTGTTTATTGTTATGAATTCTGAATCAGACTACTTAGGATTACATTTGTGAAAAGCGGCTTCTAAAGTCAGTCGGTTATTATGTCATCCAAGTCATGAAATGGGACCAAGCTATTCAGTTTGTAACTACTCTCAATTTGTACAGAACAACATAGTCCTACATACTTCTTAATTTTTCTACCCAAATTTGATAGCCCAGTAACTTTAGCAATCTTTCAGTCATATAGCTACGATGCCTGAAGTGTGGCAGTTTGTAGTTTTGTCTAATACTGGGGCATCATGCCGCAGACATATAGCATGAGGTCCCACCCAGTCACATTATCCTGAAGCCGGTCAAACCTGTCCTAACACTAGCCTCTTAATGCTGTGCGCCCTGCAGGGCAACTATTGGTACCATTTTTATAAGTATTTTGTATGACTCGGTGTTGGCTAGAACCCGCGACCTACCGCTTCCAAGTCGAACAATCTAGTTAATAGACCACCGAAGCGGTCATTTCTCAATTGTATTTATATGTCTAAATCGCACATATTTTTGAAGAAGAAGGCTCTTTCCAGCTAGGTATAAAGAAAACCTTAGTGTACCTCTTATATCCAAAATAAAGTCATGAACCATACATGTCTTTGGAAGAACAGAAAAGGGGTTGTTTGCATTTGTGTGTGTGTGTGTGTGCGTGTGTGATCTAGATTTTAAGATTTTAAAGTAGGTTTAACAATTTTTCAGTCTGAAGTGTGAGTTTATAGTGATGTCCAGCACTGGGGCATCTTGCAATAGACCTCTTAATGCTGAGCGCCAAGCGAGACAGCTGTTAGTATCATTTCAAACCTACATTCTCCCGCATCCAAGAAGGACACTCAAGCCACTAGGCCACCGTATATTTTGTAAAATTCATCTCCCTGGTTTGTGTTTTGCTTTTATTTTTCTTCTTTACATATTTTCTTATTTTTATTTAATTTTTATTGCGTTATTGTTTTTTTTTTGTTTGTTTGTTTTTTTTTTTCATTTCAGGCAACTCATGGGGCTGCGAGCACGATAAGTGTGGTTTAGGACTTGGAAAACAGGAAACTTTTGTCAATTGTGCCGATGTTGCCATCGTTGATATGTCATTACTAAGGACATCAGATACACAATCATCTATAACAAATTCAATTACGTCAGCTCACGTGTCATCATCAGTGTCATCGACAATCCCGACATCTTTCCCAACAATGAATTCCTCGATCTCTACAGATAAAATGTCGTCTTCGTCATCTTCAGTTACCACAATAAACAGTGCAATAAATACAACAATAGCCACAACGACATCATCTGGAAACAAAGTCTGCACAATGGATAAAATCATCCGTTGTTCAGGAGCTGGGCTGTTTGGAGGCTTATCTAACATAAACACTTGGTGTCTAGCAAATTGTAGAGTAGGATTTTGTCCCTCCACTCACTGTCAGTGTCAATGTTAACTCCCGAATGATTATGTTTATAAGTCTATTGGCCAGATTTATCATTGGAATACAGGGATAAATATTTCCACCGCTGTTGAATTATATATTATGAGAAGCATCCTTGTCTAACCAGTGCACTTTACAATCTTGTTGTTTAGGCTCATTTTATTCGGGTAATATCCAATTTCATTCCTGTTAAGAGAAATAACCGGTCTCTTGAAACAAAGTAGAGAATTACAAACAAACTGACTTTCTTTGTGTCATTAAATCCTTGAAAGAATAAACTAAAAAGACGATTATTCTTTTCGAAGTGAAAACTAAGCAAAAGTACTGTATGCAATGTACCACTCTGTGATTAGTTTTCGAGACTATTATTTAATATTAAAAACAGGCAAGAAATATTACTTGAGTCAGGAAATTCGAAAGGACCTATTGACCTAAGGTTAAAATTTGTAAGCTAATATTTTAAATTTATACATTTCCTTTCATTTTGCCTACAAAACTTTTACCATTCTTATTAAATTGCAAAACTATCAAAGACATTACATTTATAGAAAGTTTGTTAAATAATTTTTAAGAGGATGGGTGACATACTTGAGAATTCAAGTATACATGCTCGATACACTACTTGAGACTTCAAACACACACACACATACACTCACGCACACACATACACAAAGAGACAGATGCACGCATACAGATCAACGAACACATCAATCTGTCGAAGAGGTTTTGTGAAAATGATTTATCTGAAACCCTAGAATTCTGATCTATTAACACTATTTTGGGCATAACATAATTAAAATAAAAAAATTAATTTATCTTTATCAGCTTTATCGTCGTCTTTATCATTATCATTATCAAATGCGTTTAATATATTCAAATAGTTTTTGTTTAATTTACAAGTTAAAAACTTTATATATATTTGATTGTTTTAGTATTTTTTATCGATGTGTTTAATCCCCAATCTTTGCACAACTGTATCTCTATAATGCCATTCATCCATCAGTATATTACACAGAGAATATAATAATTGTTCAATTGGTTTGTACTGTTTTGCCGTAACCATACGTACACAATGGATCCTCAATGTTTATTATAAAAATGTCAATTTATCGATTCATACTTTCAATGTTTTACTTTACTTTTGGAGCTAAAAATTTAGTGGGTTGTGCATATAACAAAATTTCTGCTTGCTTAATGAGTGAGTTTTGTGTATATCAGGGCCGGATCAGGTCAACGTTTTGGGCGTGGGAGTTTTTATTTCTCCAAAATCTCAAAAGGCCCCTGACTCTTCTCGAAAGGACACCAAAGCAAAGGTATATGTGTCTATTTATTCAAACTATGTACAATACCCAATACAACTGCGTTTTAATTAAACGATAATTAAATTTCAAGTGAAAATTGACTCTGTGTGCATGTGTGTGTGTTTGTGTTTGTGTGTGTGCGAGCATGTCCAGATTTACTAGGTACATAGGTGTGCTTAAGCATAGCCCCCTCCTATTGGCCAGGGAGCCTATATTCTTGGCAAAATACAAATTACGATACATTTTTCAAAAGTCAGTCGCTACTTTAACTACTAAATTTTCTGAGTATATAAGCCTGTCTGCCTGTGTAGATTTACCGGCCTACCTCCTTTGGGGTCCAAGTAAGGGGCATCATAACTTAACTAGCACAAGACCCGATTTGTCCTAAATCCGGCACTGTGTCTGTGTGTGCGTTTAAGATGTTAAATTTTAGCACATGGGATGGGGAGTCCGTAAACCCCCGAAACCTTTAATTCCTCGACCCAACCGTGCATCTCAAGAGGACTTTAGAATCAACCTTGGGATAAGCGCATATTGGATGTTACGAAAAGTAGTGTATGGAAGTACTTGATACAAGCTAGGCCAGGGGTTGCGAACCTATGGCACGTGTGCTTAAAGTGGCACGTGAGATGATTGTGCGTGGCACGTAATTATGCTGATATGGAACAAATTATTCATCTTCCTAAATCACTGAAATCTCAATTTAGTATAATTGCTGCTGAAAACATATTTTAAAAAGGCTTAACTGTCATTGAAGAAGTCCTATCAACCTACTCTATCCTATTCAATCTTATGTTATACAAGTTTTGAACGAGATCTCACTTGCTCTCGTCTGCCATGTTATTTAATTTTAAAACTATTACAAATAATATTTTAAATATAAGCCTAAAATGTCGTTCTCAAAGCCAAAGAAGTCTAAGCTTGCCGAAGAATGTAGTGGCAGAGATTTCCAAGAGTGGTGTACTCAACGATATAGAATGATGAACAAACGGAATAGCGTCTTTCGTGTCATGTATTCGGAAAATGTTGTTTGTCGAACGTCTTCAGTTAAACGTCATTATGAGAGCAATTGCGGCTGGCTTCTTGGCAAAAGCGAAGATAAACAAAAGAACATATACCGCGTGACATAAAAAACTAACTTACAAACCAGTTTTTGTTTGTCAAGTTTGTTAACAGAACATCTAATTTAGTGGCTGCTAGTTCTGAAGTTTCAAAAATCATAGCTAGGCATGGCAAACCTTTCAGCGATGGTGATTATATAAAAGAATCGAGGTTAGAATGTCCACCTTATTTGTTTGAAGATTTTGAAGATAGAGACAAAAATTATTCAAAGAATACAGAATTTGCCAATTAGTCGAAATACGGTTAAAGAAGGTAAGTTATTACTTTGAATGCTAATATTGAAGAACAAGTAAAAAAGATATGACTTCATGTCAAGCCTACTCTTTTTGTCTTGATGAAGGTACTGATGTGACATTGTCCGCTAGGTTGGCCATCATTGCTAGATATCACAAAGATAACGAAATGCATGAAGAAACAATAAAATTATCAACCTTATCGACAACAACATGTGCAGATTCATGTTGTGACAGAACTTAAAAGTACATGTGTAGATATAAACAAAATAGTTTCTGTAACAACTGATGGTGCTCCAAGCAAGACTGGAAAAGACACAGGTTTTGTTACATTATTTACAAGACATGTTGGGCACCCACTGTTAATCTTTCAATGCATGGTTCACCAGGAAGCCCTATGTGCAAAGTCCGGCTTAAAGGAACTTTAATTCATTATGAAATATGTCACGAAAGCTGTAAATTGCATTATTGCACGTACTTTAAAAAACAGAAAATTTGCACAGATTTTAAATTAAGTTCAGTCAGCTTAGTCTGGTTTACGAATGTATAATAATGTACGTTGGCTTAGTAGAGGTCGGGTTTTTGAACGTTTTGTAGAATGCCTTGATGAAATTCGAATGTTTATGGATGTTAACAAACAGAAATGCTCAGAATTAACTTATGTTGACTGGCTCAGCAGACTAATGTTCTCTACAGATTTTTCATTACATCTAAATGAACCTCATACTAAATTGCAAGGGTGCGGAAAGACTGTTGATGAGGCATTTGAGAGTGTGAAAGCATTTGAAATAGCTGAAGATTTATAAACGTGATCTAGAGAAAGAGGAGTTTCACTATTTTAAGAAACTTGAAAAATTTTACTCTGATCTAGAAATTCAAGAAACTGTTGTCAATGATTCTTAGATGAGGCGGTTTTTCGAGTAAATTGATGCAACTTTAGAACAATTTTCGTCGCGTTCTGACCAATTCAAAACATTTGAAGACACTGCAAAATTTATAAAATATCCAGATACATTCGATTTTGAAAATGTAGATCTGGTCATGTTTTCTTGGATGGAATTACACGATTTTGAAATGCAACTTGTTGAGTTACAGTCCAGGGCAAATTGCAAACAAACGTTTGTTGACGCAAGTGAAATATTTGAACGTGATCGGTTAAATGGATCATCAGAACCTCAGATATCGGCCGATAATTAGGTTCTAACAGTCAGGAATGACCTGCCTGGAATGATCAACTCTGATAAAAGTAGCAAGAGCGATTTTGTCAAGTTTCTCGTCTACTTACTCATGTGAATCGCTATTTTCAACAATGAATTACATAAAATCGACTACCAGAAATTGCTTGACTGTAGATTTGAGTGCAACTTGTATATGCTTAAAGAATAAAAAAATACTCCAGATATCAAAATGTTATCGCCAACCACACAGCAGCAAAAGTCATATTGATTGACTTGTCTATGACTCCTATACCGTAAGCCAGGCTTAAGTCACGAAATAACAATAAACACTTTATATTGTAATTATTATTTTAAGCTTTATTTTATCACAATAAAACACTTTTAACAGCTAATGGTGTATGCAATACCAGTTGAAGAAAAACAGCAGAGTATAATTATATTTATGGTAATTTTATTATGACATTATATATGTAATACCATTCAAAAGTCTCCCTAGGTTTTGGCATAAAGTCAGCACATTTAGTTTTAACTGGGTCTATGACCACTACCCCACCCCACCCCAACCCACCCCGCCAGAATAGTTACGTCACTGGGAGGCCTCGTTTGCACGCAGCAATAATTTTTGTTTTAATTGAAAATATTGGCACGCGATCTAATAAATATTCGCCACCCCTGAGCTAGGCTATAAGTGCAGTTAATCGCGTCATGGGTTAGATTTATGCTTGGAATGATTTTGGTGGCGTGGAAAGGTTTTTAGGTTGGTATATATGTTTTTGTATATGTATTAACATCGTTCCTTGATAGCGAATACAATTTTAGAGCATTCAGCGACAAAGACATTTTTTAGGAACCTAGTATCGATTACCTTTAATGAAACACATACTATTGATATCAAAGGTTATTCCGCTTGTTTCATTGATCGTATTAGTTAGTAGCCACGGCTGTGTTCTTCAAACATACACAAGTTTCACTCAAATCTGCAGTCAAGCAATTTCTGTTATTCTATTTCATATAATTCATGGTTAAAAATAGCGCTTCACATGAGTAAATAGACGAGACAATTGACACAATTGCCCATGCTACGTTTATCAGAGTTGAAAGTTCCAGTTGAAAATCCCCCCAATCAACCAACTTATCAATCAGCTCTCTCTCTCTCTCTCTCTCTCTCTCTCTCTCTCTCTCTCTCTCTCTCTCTCTCTTTTTTCTATTTCACACCCAGATATACGCACTTTTTTCCTGGAGTTCTCTTTACGTTGCTTAAACTTTTTTATTAGTATTGATTATGTGTTCTTATCTTATTGATTTGGTTCAAAGAGTGTTTATTTAATTATATCATCATATGAAATATAGTGTGTATATCTGTTTTGATTTTTGACTTAGTTTTAAATATTTTCAGTCGTATCGCCATGATGTATGCTTTGTGGCAGTTTATCGTGATGTCTAGCACTAGGGCATCATGTTGCAGACATGTAGAATGATGTCCTGCCCAGTAACATTAATCTAACACCGGTCTGACCATTCCTAACATTAACCTCTTAATGCTGAGGGCCAAGCGAGACAGCTGCTAGAACCATTAATATAAGTCTTTGGTATGACTCGGCCTTGGTTCCAATTCGCGACCTCCCGACCAGTTCGCGACCTTTTATACCTTGAAAACAACTCTCAGAGGTGTTACCCATTAGTGCATTATAAATAATAAGAAGCTGGAAATAGGGTTCTTTTTACTACGATATAGTATTCATGTTTAAATTTCTTTCAGCATGATCCATGGATGGAACGGAGATTGACGGGTATTCAAAGATGAGACTCTGAATAAACGGTAACTCTCTTAAAATATAAAAACAAAACATACAACAACCACATCCCATTTATAGCAATCTACCAGAACAATGTCATAGACTTATAACATCCATCTCGGAAACGTTTGCACCAGATAGAACTTTCCAAATTTCAAAACCGAATATTAGAATAGGTCCCTTATGGTTGAGTACCGAAGATCTAAATATATCAAGGACCATGCTGTAAATTCTAGCAGAGCCACTTATGTAGACATGTCATCGCATAAAGAAGTGCTTCCTAATTTGAAAACACTTGCCTCAAACAATATAAGTTCTGAAGTTTAGCTTCAGGAATTAAAAGTTAGGACGTCGATTGTCAATCCAGAATCTTCTCGCTGCCATGTAAACGTTGTGTTATGAAATATGTCGGTGAAGCAGTTTGTCTAATGAAAACAAATAGGCACGAATCACATTATTTGCAATTAAATGTTCAATGTGTAACTCACCAGACACTAAACTTCAACGTGACGTTCTTTGAAGAATTTCATGCTTCTACCCCTCATTATGTGTAACCAGGGGATGTACCGATATAACAAAACTGTAAAAAAAAATCATTTAACAAATGGCATTCGTTGGTTGCAAGTTTACATCCGTACGATGGTCTTTAAGGCCATTTATGCCCATTAAAGTACTGCTCAACCCTTCGTATGATTAGTATCATTATTAATAGCAGAAGAAGTATCACGTTTTCATTATCCCTACGCAACATTCTCGTAATCCACTGTATCGATTACCTTCACAATCAATAACCTTGCCGATATATAATTTCTTACATACCGTAAAGTCTGCTTTAAAATTGTGTTGTTTCTCGCATACGTATTCGTCTGGTCATTTGTCTTTACCATGGAATTAGATGGGATTAAGTCAATATCCAATAGATATTTACCTCTTATCAGCTCGTAATTTTGTTTTGATTAACTTCTGCAGTGGCGACCTTAACAAGAATTACAAATGCAATTTAAAAAATTTATATATTTTCATCTGTCAACTCCGTTATTTGTCGTCCTTTCTGGAAAAAAATTATTTTCTGTTTGTGAGTTATTTCGTTTCACGAAAATTCATGACTAACCCCCTCCCATCACACTTCTCTCTCTCTCTCTCTCTCTCTCTCTCTCTCTCTCTCTCTCTCTCTCTCTCTCTCTCTCTCTCTCTCTCTCTCTCTCTCTCTCTCTCGATTGACATTATTAACACATTTCTTCTTTATCTGTTTGTTTGTTTGTTTGTTTGTTTGTTTGTTTTATGGCGTTTGGGTTATTGATTGAAAGCAGCAAGCTAATCTGAAGTTAATGAACAAAATTATAGGTCATGATAGAAAGGAGAGATAAAGGTGCGATTGGAATTACTATTGATCATTCTGTTCACTCTAAGCAAAATATAAAACGCGTTTCTATTTTTTGTCATAGTCCAACTCCATCGTTGAATTGTTCTACATTCATCTACTCAATCCGCTCCCATGTAAATTCTATATCAATTAAGAGTGCACAGCGGGTGTAGGCCTACAATAAGTACTAATTATAAAAACTGAATTTTAGAACTTGCAATTACATAGTATATTGCACAAGTCCGGCAATGAGGTATTATATCAAGTTATCAAGAAGTCACAATATAAATATTTGGAGGAGCTTAAATGGAACAGTTTATGATTATCCCATTCTTCGTAACTGAAATTCAGTCTTTAATCATGCAAACAGAATCCGGTCCCAGCTGGAGTGAATTCTTAGAATGTAACAATAGATAATCTACATCATTGCATGAGACCTAATACTTTCAACGGCATGTAAATTGCGCCAGTAACTTATTGTATACACAGCCTTGGGCGTATCTTGATCCCCATTTCGTCCAACCATACACTCGTCCTTTAACTTTTCGTAACGTTAATAATCCATGAAAGAATGCAGCAGGAGGTACTTGCTGGAGGGTGTTCTTTCCTGGTGGATCTTTGCAGACCATTTAGGGAGACCCTCCTGCCTTACTTGTGATGATTGTGCTACTGCATAAATGGTCATATTCTTTATTTTTTATTACTAAGACATTTCTTTTATTCAAGGCATTCGTCTCCTTTAAGGGGATTTTTTTTCTCATGTCGTTTTCTTCTTTCATCTTTCTCCTTTTCACGCTTCTTGTGTTCCCCTTTGGGTGTCCCTATTTGCTGCTTCTGACTGTTCATTCTCTCGTGTTCCTATTGTCGCTAGTGTTAGGGTAGTACTTAGATTTTTATTGAAGCCCTCTTAGATGTTCTTATGTTGTTGGTTGTTTCCTTCTTAGTAGTGCTCTTGGATTCAGTATTTGTTGTTGTTGTTGCTCCATACTTGAGGGTTCTCTTTGTAGTTTGTGTTTTATCATTGGTCCTTCATTTTTTGTTGCTAATGTTTCTGACTTCCGGTCTGCTGTTCTTTCCTATTTATTATTGGGTTCAGCATTTGTTGTTGTTGTTGCTGCTGCTGCTCTATCTTTGGATCATCTCATTGCTGAAGTTTCTGACTGTTTATTGTTGCTAGGCTTTGCTGCTGCTACTGTTGTTGCTCTTGGTTTTGAATGTTTATTGTTTACTGACTGCTTATTGTTGTTGGGCTTTGTTGCTGCTGCTGTTGTTTATGTTGTTGCTCTTGGTGTTGAGTGCATCTGTGTGACGTATGACCTATTTTCCACATCTTTTACATGTTTTCTGGTAAATACATCCTTAATACCATGATTTGGTTAAAAAAAAGGTAGAAGGCCTTTTATATCTCTACCAGCTTAGTATTTTCAATTTCAAAAATTATTGTACCATTGTGTATACTTGTCATGGATATGGTATACAAACGTGCTGATATAACCTTCATTTTGAATTTCTCTTCAAAATTCTCTTTTTGTGGCTTCTAACGGTATTTCAAGTAGGATGACAGTTAGGTGTAATTCCCCTGTTTGTTTTCTAAATTTTATCCTGTATGGTGTAGGTATGTTGACAAATGCTGGTAATCATTTGATTTGTATGTCCCCGTATGGTAGTACTGGTTTAATTCCTCTTGGTCTAAGCATGTATCCTTCATACCCTTTACGGTTGATGGAGTATATATGACTTATGTTTTCCGGGTTTAACACCTAGAGTGTCACCATTACATATACAATTCCTGGTGTTCTATCTCTATGTACATTTTTCAGTTCTATTTTTTGTGTCCCTTCTCTATATATACATTCGATGAAAGAACCTTCTGGTGTTTCTATTATTTGTACTTTAAAAATATCCCTCTAGATCCCATGTTTATTGGCTTTATGCACCTCTCTCTCTCTCTCTCTCTCTCTCTCTCTCTCTCTCTCTCTCTCTCTCTCTCTCTCTCTCTCTCTCTCTCTCTCTCTCTCTCTCTCGTGCTCTTTGCTATTCTAGTGAGTTGAATTCACTTGACATTTCCACTGTCTATTCCTGCATCTCTTATTAAACGACTTTTCAAATGTCCTTGTTATCACATCTGTTGTATTCTCCTTTTCTTTTTTACGCATTTGTTTTTATTTCATGATTGACTGTCGTTTAAAGTAGGGGTAGGTTAAAGCTGCTTAGTCCTGGCCATTTTAGAGACTGAAAATCCGTGAGTTAACTCTGTTGTAAATGACTTGCGTGCGTTAGATTTATAATTTATTCTTTTACAAAAACGAGATTATATCCGAAATATCTCAGAACATCCAGATGTTAACTTATTCCACTATGCATCAATTGCTGTCGGCGGATATAACAATCACTTCATTTCCGTCTTTAAAAAAAGGGTTAGTAAAAGTTATAATAAAAATATATGAATAGAAGCACGCATACACAAGGAGCCAGAGTTCACAGCAAATTATATTTATGTATTTGCTTGCCGGCACATACGTTGTATTAATACTAAGTTACTGAAGACATACTAATACTATATGTACCATTGTTGTAACGCTTGACAGTGCAAGATGGTGTGCATAGCGAAACAATTTTAGGATGGTACATGCTGCATGGCTTTTTATGCAAAACTAACTGCCTTCCTCTCCTCTCTTCGTTTAGTGTTCCTAATACGGGCCTTATGCTGAGGGACCCAAAGAGGAAATGCATATTTTAACTTTCATTTGCAAGCCAAGCCAAAGGAGACAATTCGTTACGCTCCTTTATCACATTTTGCTGCTATTTGTTGATTTCCTCCTATTGCACGAGCTCACATAAATAAAATACATCAACAACAAAAAATGCAACAATCTGCAATGAATAAATAAATGCTGTATCGATCGTCCTGGAAAGAGAAACTTTAATAGTTGGATCATTCAAATGGCACGAAAGGTCATGATGGGTTATGACGGCAAAATGATGTTCAATTTCGCAGTGACTGGTTAAGCACTTTTATGCATATTCATTTGAGAAGGAAAGTGTTTGTAAAGGTAGTGATAAAGAAGCTTAGGTCTTACACTGCTGTTTAAGTTTTCCAGTCAGCTAGTAAGAAAACAAGAAAACGAAGTTGACAAACGTCAATAATCCACTTTTATGGAGGGGCAGCACAGGACAGATCCACCTATTTAGCCAAAAACAAAAACAAACACGAAAGTGTTTCATCTGTTTGTTTTCCTCGAGGTGCGTAGAAATGTATTTTCTTATATAAAAGAATTTTCTTCAAAAATTTATTTTTTTATAATTTTTGACGTGTATTTTCCCTAGTGTATTTGAAGGTTCGTTCATCTTATCAAGTTTCAATTACCTTTTCGGAGTTGCTCCCCTTTTCCAAGCATTCTGTAACCTATGCCAATGTCTCCTAAGTCCTGTGCATGCTATATGTATTTTGCTATATTGTGCCTTTGCTATATAGTGTTTTGTAAGAACGGCCGTTATACCAAATCAAGAGATCCCACGTTTTCTAATGCATTGCCTGTACATACATACATACATACATACATACATACATACATACATACATACATACATACATACATACATACATACATACATACATACATACATACATACATACATACTTACATACATACATACATACATACATACATACATACATACATACATACATACATACATACATACATACATACATACATACATACATACATACATACATACATACATACATACATACATACATACATACATATATACCCACTTATAATTACATTACATACTTACATACATACCTAATTATACCTATCATTTTTTCATTTATGCATATATATATATATATATATATATATATATATATATATATATATATATATATATATATATATATATATATATATATATATATATATAATGTGCAAAAACATTCAGGCGGGTATATTTTATTCATTTTATTATTTGTTTTTTAATTAGGTAATTTTGAATTTGAAAATTATTTTTATTTTGAGAGTGAGACGGTGCACTAAGTTGAAAATAAACATTGTTTTCTGTGATTTTGCGTACTGTGCCATCTCTCTCTCTCTCTCTCTCTCTCTCTCTCTCTCTCTCTCTCTCTCTCTCTCTCTCTCTCTCTCTTTATATGGATAATATTTGAATTTATTTATGGCTAAATGCGGTCATTTTCTTTCTTTATGCAGGGTGTAACATTTCTTTTATTTAATTATGTTATCCCCTCCATTCATCTGCATTCACTTATAGCAGAGTATAGATGAACAATAGCCACATTTACCTAAAAGAAATTCTTTGGTATTAGTTTTCCGTTAGTTGCTTGTTGTCAGTACGATTCGCCATTGCTAGTTTTGCTTCCTATTTCCCTTTGGTATATATTGCCTGTCCATGTGCTACACATGGATTTTTCGAAGGCGCTTTCGCGAACCTGTCCACTTCGCGTACCGCCATCTGGTATAACCAAACGCCGTTTACGTCTCTTACTTCTTGCAAGAGTAGGTTCCCTGTCCCATAATTAGAAAAGAAATAAATTAGTGACCCGTTTGCATATTGTTAGTTTTTGTTATTTTCTAATCATTATTACTTGACCACATTTTTTCATTATTGATATTATGTATTATGTCAATTTCATGTACGTTTCTTTTTTTTTGTTTGCCATCTAAAAAAAAAGATTATATTTGTTCTGTATTACTCCGTTTTGGTTATATGTGCAATTATGACCTTTCTATCTTTTGATGTTTTTTAACACTGTTATTGCATGGACCTTTGTATAGTTGTTTTCTACACCTGGGGCATTTTGGCATTTGTTGTATAATATGCCTTCTCATGGCTTCCTCCACAGTAAGCCATGTATTGTGTAGACATTTGAATCTTATGCTCTGTATTTTAAGAGGGTTTATTTTTTCCCACTGTCCCATGCATTTTCACAATTTACTCCCCATACTTCCTGTTCTATTTTATTTCTTATGTTGTTTTTGTACTTATATCTCTTATCCATTCAGTGGTACGTTTTGTTTAAGTTTGCCATAGTTCTTTGTTATCCCTATATTTTAGCATTAGACATTGTACATATCTGAATTTTCTGGGTACTTTTATTATATCACTAAGCGTGCTGTTTTTGGATATATCTCGCATATTCCTTGCAGCGAACCCAAACCAAGATATATATATATATATATATATATATATATATATATATATATATATATATATATATATATATATATATATATATATATATATATATATATATATATATAAAGAGAGAGAGAGAGAGAGAGCTTCCCATGCCATATTGGGTGTTGATTTCAATACCTTGAACCGATTTAGGCTGTTCGTGTGTTTAATTAAAATTAGATTGGGCAAGTTTAATCCACATTTATTTTTTGACTTATACAAGGTATCT
Organism: Potamilus streckersoni; assembly: GCA_016746295.1. Classification (NCBI taxonomy): domain Eukaryota; kingdom Metazoa; phylum Mollusca; class Bivalvia; order Unionida; family Unionidae; genus Potamilus; species Potamilus streckersoni. Next base: position 1,005,946 of record JAEAOA010002337.1, on the reverse strand, counting down.
TTTTGAATGTAGTGGCTTTTATATCCCCACATATATTTTATAATTTCTTTGTCTAGTATCTCTATTCTTTTTTCTATGTCATTGTATTTGAGTATATAGTTCATATTAGAATATAGGTAGGTTTTTGCCACTTTGGCCCGCTCCATTATGCTAATTGGCGTTTGCGGCCAGATTTGTGTACATTTTTTAATTTATGTCAAGTATTTCTTTGTAGTGTTCGACCTCTTCATTGTGTTAAAAAATTCCCTAGTGATTTCACTTTGTTCTTTACATAATGGGACAGTAATCTAGGGTGATTTCCTCTTCGGTTTCTTATTTTGAATATTTCAGTTTTATCATTTCCAATTTTGACCCAGATGCTTTTCCAAATGTATCTTTTTTTCGAGGGGGGTTCACCATGCATATCCCGCCCGCCTAAATCAGAAAGGATTTTATGTGTTTATGTGCACTCCCGATGTGTTGTAGGTGTATTATTTATAAAAGAATTTGCAGACACATTTTTACTGGGGTATTTCCCATCCCTAATGTATCTAAAGGGTGACGTTCCTTTCTGATTTTAGTCATCAGATTGGGCATGTGCACTAGTATTGATGAATTTATGATCTTTTATCAGAGACCCCCGGCCGTCCCAAAACGTTGTAAGTTAACATTTTGGTCAGCAGACTTTGTTAGCTCAAATCGATGCCTTTACGTGATAAGATTTTTCTAACACATTTTCTGACAAAAATATGTTTTGTGGCCGGAGGGTCTCTGATAAAGGATACATCAATCCTCAATACTACTAAGTACTTAGTGGTTAAAAATGTTATAATAAACAAATCAAATATTATATATATATATATATATATATATATATATATATATATATATATATATATATATAATGTCATAATCAATACGATATGTTAGATTCCATCTAACAAATAGATTTTGTGAAAGATTTAATTCGATCAAAGCAGCGTCAGGGTATACTGGTATTAAACCTAAAATAATAAGCAATTGCATTAAAAAGGTGGAATATTATGTATCGCCGAAATATGGATCAGTCGAAAACGATATAAGAAAAACAATAAAAATATTTGTCCTCATATATTGGACTTTTTGAGATGACGATGGTTATATACAATGATTTTTTGGATGTGTGATTTTGATTGGGACGGCACATGTTGCCCTATGACATCAGAGCAGGTTCAGAGGTCACAACCAACGATTGTATGCGCATGAATATATTCACAGATGGTCATGTGGTTGATTTGTTAATTAAGGGACGGCAAATTTACATAAACTGATTGATGAGCATGAATATATACACAGATGGTCATGTGGTTGATTTACTAATTTGGGGATGGCACAATTTTACATAAACTGATTGATGAGCATGAATATATTTACAGATGGACATGTGGTTAATTTGTTAATTAGGGACAAGGTGGGGAATCTTTAGTTGATCAGATAACCTAATGAGGTTCTGAATTTTGTTTAGATATTACCCCCAAACGAAGTTTCTAATTATAAGACGAAATGTTAGAAACTTCAGAGAGCTATCTGCGGTGTAGGTCTTATTTTGCGACCATTTATTGCCCTCTCAAAGAGATCATACATTATTTATATATCGAAAGTCTAGAAACTCAGAAGGCCTAATGGTCTTTGTGACCTGGAACCTCATTAGGTTAGTTTTAGTTGTTTTGAATAGCCCCTGTGTGGATACCCATTAGCAGGTCACAGGGTTAAATTACCTCCTACTGGTCTATTTTTGGACGGTACAGACGGCACAAAAACATAACATATAATGTTGATGATATATGATATAATGATAATGAAGGCCTTTTCTACCTGTGAACAGAAACTAGCACATCACCCCAAATATCAAATCCGTTGGTGTGAAAACTATCACTACAACGTATTGACGTTGTGGGTGAATTAATTTTTGTTCACAAATTTCTGTTCGGCCGGTCCCCGCACTACAAATATAATTTTTCGTGGGCATAAAATCGCCCTCTCCCATAGACAAATTTTTGCCTTTCATAAGATTCAAACGCCAATCGCAATTTTCGCAGCCATTACGTCCAACTAACTGAGCTACTAACGCATTATATAAATATATTGAATTAGTTAATATATACCTAACAAAAACATCATTATACATTTTCTGACTGTGAAAGCACGTAATTCTGCATTATATTTTCTGTTTTTAAAACCTATATTATTATAGAGAAAATGAATATTTTGATTTCGCATTGCAATAAAAAAGAGAAATGTAATGCAGTACTCTCTCGCCAACAACGGCAAGGCTAAACTAAGTGATAAAAATGTCTATTTTGAAAACATTATAAATAAAATTGACAAATAAATGATTTTATTTTGTACATATTAAACTACTTTCTCATTACAATTGTGCATTACATTTGACATCAAGTTGTATACATAACCATTTTCCCAATACCATCCATGACCTAAATTATATAAACGATTAGGTATGCGTAGCTAGATTAGCTTGCAACAGGCTGTTGTTATTACTGAAGAGAATATATGCAACACACACGCGTACCACTGACTGCTGCGAGTGAATATGCAAATCAATAAATCGTATAAAGATGTATATGCGTTATTACAAGTTGAAATATATACTAAGCCAAGCAGATCCAAATGTAAAAAATAGCAGATCATAGATTTTTTGTTTGTTTCTCTAATTAATTAATAACAAAACTGCACAGATTTAAGTCCATAGAAAGATATATATATATATATATATATATATATATATATATATATATATATATATATATATATATATATATATATATATAACCAAAAATAAGGCAATTTATTAAGTTAGTACAGCTTTGAGTTTAGCTACATAGGGGCATTAGATCATTTTAAACAAATAAAGAACTTCACAGGTTTTAAAAATGCTATTATATGTTTATATTTAACTAATAAACAACAATTAACTAATTAAAGTCAGATATAAACAAAAAATACGTTAAAAATTATCACCTTTTGACTTATTTATTTCAAAGTCTAGACATATGTTCGACAACTCGCGAATGATTTTAAACTAAATACTAACGTTATTATCTCCCTTCTTTAAAACAATTAGTAAAATAATTGGGAGCTAAATCTCTGAGCCTATTGATGATATATCAACATTTACGATTAAGTATCTAATGTTTTCATGGAAGTATAACATAAACTTAATTCTACCAGATACCTTGCGGCGACTTTCGAATAGTTCTTTCGAAGCTAATTTGTTTAATAAATACTTGATACCTTTTGCAAAAACTTTTGACCTGTCCAAATCTATTATAACTTTAGTGTACCTACTTTGACTTATGGGATTATGTATATTTTCATATTTTGATGAAAGAGCAACTCTTAAACTTTCGAGGTATGGGAAATACTTGCTCTCGTCTGTTCTAATAAGAGAAAGTTTTATTCTATCAAATTTACTAAAACAAATGCCTGATACTTCGTCATCAAATTCAAAAGAAAACTGTTGGTTAGACATCATTAAAAGTTTTACTTTATTACTAATTCCGTCCGCTAATGTCAAAATTTCAAACATTATTTCTAAAACTTAGACAATATTACTTAAATAATGTCCAAGAGTGAGAGTATTAATTCCGTCTTTGCAATACCTTTTATCATCAAAATTACTTAGTCCACGTTTTATAATTGTATTCGTTTCAAGCTTATGATAGTTTGTGCGAATGACATTGGTTTTAATAAAGGTAACGCTATTGTTAAGAGCAGCTTTGAAATCCTAAAAATACATCATCTTTATCACATATCCTCTAGGGATGCCTTTAGCTTTCTTTGTCAGTTTATTGTCGTCTAATATAACAGCATACATTTTGCTTCTAAGTCCAACAAACTCTCTAACCGGTACAAACATAAACTCGTCTTTCATTTTTCGTATAACTTTCTTGTTAGAATTGTCATGAAATTCACTAGAAGTTGGATAATCTGATAAGTCGAACAGATCTTTATTATCGTAAATATCTTCATAGGCATTTTCACATTTTATATTGTACACCAGAGAAACCGTATCAGTAAATAGCAACTCCGAATCTGGCCACATCTTTTTGGTAAAATTATAATGACAATCGTACATCAACCACTTTAATATATCAAGTTCAGCTGCACCAACATAGACTGGCTTATTTAACTTTAAATTTGTCTTTCGTCGTTGTATTGCGGCAAGATTTTCATTAAATATTTTCATACTAACAAAACCATCGTCTCTAACTAACTTATTTCTGCGATTAATATCATTGACAATTTTGAGCGAAACTCGACGACGTACGTTTTCCATAGTCTTTCCAAACACTTAGTTGTTCATTAACTTGAAAAAGTTTTTCTCAAATTCGGTTGTAGCTACGGCACGACGTTTCGTATTTAGGTTAATATAATCCGCCATCCATCGCGATTGATTAAACTTTAGCACACGATGGACTTTTCTCAGAATTAGTCCAGCATCTACCGCTTGCTTTAAGTTTTTGTAGTGCATGACATAATTTCTTTTGTCTAACAAATTTGGAACTAACTTGTTAATGATAGAGCATTTTCCTGTTGTCATAGCTTGTTGTTTAGGCCATAATAAACTGTAATCAATCGTCATTGAGTCTGAGCAAAATGGATAGTCGTTATGTAGATCGTGTAACGAACTGAGGTAGTCTAAATCAACTTCAACAACATATGAAATATCTTTGGGAAGATTTGTTTCAGTTTCTTTGAGAAACTGGTTTGGAATTATCCAGTGACCCCCCCCCAAGGCATTGCCTGTACCATAATGGCACCATACAAATTCACACAGTCTAAATAAATAATATAACTCGACGGAAGATTTTTATCATAACTTTGTAAATATTTATTATTAGCTGCTGCATATTTTTTGCTATGACGCTAATTCTACCTCTGATGCCTTTCTCAATAAAGTTAAACATATCGATATCTGTTAAGAGTTCTAATTCTATCTCGCTAGTTTTAAGTAAAGCGTCCCAAGACAATCCTGGAGCAGAATAATACCAACAGGGGTCTAATCCGTAATTTACATGATTGACCTGACGAGAATTCTCGAAAACATCTGCTAGCAATATCACATCAGTTTTTATATATAAATAGTGATAATCGCCAAATGTTTTGCAGGCGAATTTAGTCCACATATCTTGCGCATATTTATACTCGTCATCGCTGATGTTTTCGTTCTTGAGCTGCGAGTAAAATTTATCTTTGTTAGGTAGAGAAGTTTCACTAAATCTGCTCCAATTGTCAAGATACTCGTAAGGAAAGATACCTTTTTTTGTCAGATGGACATAGTTTTCTCCGACGCTGCTGCGGAGATTATTGAAAATACTGCAACCTAAAACGAGCTCGTCTAATGATGCCGCCATAAATTGCAAGCTGTCGATGAAGCGTAATTTGCCAAGGGTCACCGATATATACTTTTCAAAATTATTTAGAATACATTTTATCACGTCATTTAATTTTAGTTTGGCTTTAATAACTTTATCACCAAAAGCTTCTACAACGATGTGACTGTCGTAGCCGCGAAAGTTGTGTAAAATTACTAGAATAAAATCAGGAGCATTAAATTTCAAATTGCAACTGTTATGCGCAGCTTCGCGATACTGACCGGTCAAATGACAGTGATTTCGCACCTTGGAGTCCTCAAGAGGTTTTTCACAAATATGGCAATTAACCGCCTCATCAAAGTCGAGTTGTTGTTTAGACGTTATTTTGATCGGAGCTGTCTTAAGTAATCTGTTAGAAATTGTATTAACTTCGTCTATTAAATTTTTTAATAACCAGACGGCAGGATTTTCACCTCTGTATAACCTTATTGGAGACGAAAATCTATCGCTGACGCAACAAACTACTTTGTAAGCTACCCCGCAAGGAATATGCTGTTGTATCTTTCTTGTACCTAATTTGTTCGGATTATTTTCTGCTCCAGCTACGGGAACGAGTAGACACTCGAAATCGGCGTAAATAACAAAGGGAAAACTCAGCTTATGATTATAGTTTTTAAATTTTAAAATTTTATCTTTTTCGCTAGACATAGGTATTTTTTTACATTAACGCAGTATTTGAGATGGACTTGCAGTCTGTCATCGCTAGAAAAACCGTGCAAACATCTGTAACATCTGTAACATCTGTAACATCTGTAACATCTGTAACATCTGTATTTCTTGTTTCTGTTTTTACTGTTCTGTCCGCCAACTAAGCCGCGAAGCATTTTCAGAGATGTATCTAGAGTAAACGTTTTCTCGCTCGTCTAGTCCGAAAACATTTACTAAGATACCGTTTTGTTTTTCGAACTTTGGTATATGATTTTCTGCTACTGGAAAGTTGATGCCATCAAAATTGAGTTCGTTCTTGTGCGGAAAGTACTTGTTGACACGATCGGAATTCTGCTCCTTGGGAAACATTGCGGAAAGATTAGACCTTTGGAAACATTTGTTATCGTTGTATTTATATTTATACAGCACTTTTTTCTTAATTTTTTAGGAAGATCGACATACCCAGTGCCGCGAAGTACGTTATATTTTGATGTGTGAAATAAAACTGCTTTTGTTATTTCGAATTTCCAACCTGAACCTGACGAAGTAAATTCTTCTAGTTTTTTGTTTATTTCCTGGTGTATTTCATCGGCGACCATAGCAATATTTCTTCCAGTTAATATTTTTCTCGATTTAGCTGTCAAATAGGGTTCCGAGATTTCGATTTCAAAATTTTGTTTCTTCAACTGAGTGTAACTTTGATAGAATCATATGATATTGGACTACGAGTTTGATACTTTTATGAACTGCAAGTTCTCGAGCTATAACGGGTTGTAAAAGATGATATAAATTTGTAGAGGTAAAATTAGCTAATATAGTCTGATCGTCGAGTTTGTAACTGTTGTCATATCCTGAAAATGTCGAAGCAATTTTTTCGGATTTGATAATGCTCTTTTTAGCGACGTCGCTCAATTTCAGCTTTATATGTATATGGTAATATTTTTATTTAATTGAAATTTTTTCTACTTTAAATTAAAGATATCAAAAGTTGTATATATATATATATATATATATATATATATATATATATATATATATATATATATATATATATATGTATATGTATATGTATATATATATATATACATAAATATATATATATATATATATATATATATATATATGTATATGTATATATATATATATATATATATATATATATATATATATATATATATATATATATATATATATATATATATATATATAATAACAGAAATCTTGAGATATATACCACTGACAGCTGAAGAGCAGGAAACGTATGTATACACGAAATACAACCTATATGCTGGAAATGCATTAGGTTCTATCATCAACATAGCAACTGGAAAAGCTATTGGCGTACCAACTCCGGCTGGTATGTTAATATCAGTAAATGATGATAATGTAGAAATAATTGATATTTTTAGAAAAGATTTTATTTATACCTTGTTTGTTGGAGATATTCCAAAAGGACAGCTAGTATATAGATAATATGGTGCAGTTGCAGATGATAATATCGAAAATTTGGGATTACAAAACGAATATCAACCCCATCCAGTATTTGATTTATACGAAGCAAATGATAAAGGAATTATTCGAAATATAAAAACTAAAAAAGTATTAGGAAATTCACATAATACTGGTTATTTACACATAACGGTACGTGGATCTAAAAGAGACTTTGTTGGTTATATAACCATCGTTTTGCTTATGAAGTGTTTAACGGCAGCATTCCTAATAGTTTAGTTATCGATCATATTAACAAAATTAAAACAGATAATTGTCTTGAAAATTTAGATTTGGTTACGTCAAAAGAAAATAGTCGACTTGGAGATGGTTTTGATGGTAATAATTTTGAAAACCCAACCAAACAAATAATTTCAATTAATCTTGAAACTGGAGAAGTAATGAGATTTAAATCAATTTATTCTGCGGCAAAATATTATAAAATAAATTCACGCGTAATAAAATTTGTAGCTGACGGTAAAACGAGATCAGCAACGTCTATCATAACATTTAATAGATTTAGTTTCAGATACGGTAACTAATAATGTTGTTTATATCATTACGAGAAAGACAATAATGACCAAATTCCATTACATCGTCGCGATTTAATCGTATTGTCATTATTTTGTTTGCATCAAGTTTTATTTTATCGGCCTCTGTTAACAAAAATTTATCAAATTCGCCTGATTCTATCATAAAGTCAACGAAATAAAAATTATATCCCAGCAAGCAATTTTGAACTGCTTCGGCTAATTCTTTTTTGTTTAGAATATTAACTCTACAATGATATTTTATTTCCATAATATATATTAATTAGATAAAAGATTATTGTTATAATGAACTTAATCGAGAGGTTGGCTCAGATATATTTGGAAGATTTTGTTCCAGTTAATAATGTCACCGATGACAGATTTGCTGATTTCATCGATCATACTGAAAATAATATATTATATAATTATGACGATGACGATGAAGATGATGTTGTCGTTAGCAAGAAATATTTAAGCAGACCAACAACTGTGTGATATGGTGTTAAGTACCACATTGCCAAAAAATATTAAAATTTAATTTTAGCGTTGCCGAGCACCAAATATTTTGGCAGTTTATTAGACCCCTTCTACACTTAAAAGTACCGGGACAACAAAGAAACATAAAATACGATTTTATTTTTGTTAAAATATTTAATTTAGTGACAGTCGATGATGAGAGAAAATTGCACTTCATTTTTTTATGTAAACCTGCAAAATGCAAATCAGTACTAACGAAATACGAGCAAATTTATAATAATATTATACAGTCGATGCAATCGAATTATTTGGTACCCAGCTATTAAATGTATCGCTATATCCGCGCCATTTAACTAAACTTTTGTTGCCGCGCTTCCTAATAACTTTTTCGATAACAAATATATATTGATCTGATTTTTTGAAGTTCCTGTTCGTAAATTCTGCCAGTTATAGATTCACATAGCAAGTCTTTCAGCGAATGCGTAACAGGTATTGTTAAAAGTACTTTATCAACAACAAATACTTCTTCGCTCCAGTTCCGAGTAAATCCCTTTTCAAACGTTTTCTTGGTCAATGAAATTCTAACTTTATCGCCAACTCTAAATTTATGTCTGCGGTACATGTTTTCGTTTGCTAGTATTGGATTTGAAAGCGCGTCATTTGGCGACATTTTAGTGGTTCGGTGTTTCGTGTTATTATATTCGTCAACAAGTTTCTGTAAGTTGTCAATATATTTATTCGTGTTTTAGCTGTCAAATATTTATGAATTGTTTCTTTAAGCGTGCGATTAAATCGCACGACAATGACGATTTTTCCTTCATTTCCAGTTACGTATTTTTTAATGTTATTTTGTTCCAAAAACTGCTTGAAAGTTTTGTTAAAAAACTCTGCTCCGTGATTGGTCCAGATTTTGTTGGGCTTTCTTTCTGTTGTTGTTTTTATGTGCTTTAGCGCGTCAATCATTGAGGTCCCCGTTTTATCCGAAACTGGTACACTAAATGCATATTTACTAAAAACATCGACAACATTAAAAAGATATTTCTGCGGATCGCCATCAGTTCCAACGTTAAATTGAGCTAGATTTTACATATCAACTATTATCAACGGCATCTGCTACAACTTTACGTCGCGGCAACCTCTTTTTTTTAGGTCTATGTAGTTCAGACGCTAGCGACGCTGGGTCATCTTATAAGTCTTCGCCGAGTCCAAGTTTATATTTTGCTCCAATAAAACCCTGTACCAGTCTTTGGTCAACACGCTCTCCTATATTTTCTGGTTTCATTTCGCGAAGTTCGTCTAACATCACTTTCTCGCAACTGTGTTTTGTTTTGTTTCTTTTTTGTTTCGCCACTAGGAAGATCAATCCAGTACACCAAGTACACATGTATATATATATACATACATACATACATACATACATACACACACATACATACATACATACATACATACATACATACATACATACATACATACATACATACATACATACATACATACATACATACATACATACATACATACATACATACATACATACATACATACATACATACATACATACATACATACATACATACATACATACATACACACACACATACACACATACATACATACATACATACATACATACATACATACATACATACATACATACATACATACATACATACATACATACATACATACATACATACATACATACATACATACATACATACATATATACATAAACACATACATACATACATACATACATACATACATACATACATACATACATACATACATACATACATACATACATACATACATACATACATACATACATACATACATACATACATACATACATACATAAAGATAGATAGATAGATAGATAGATAGATAGATAGATAGATAGATAGATAGATAGATAGATAGATAGATAGATAGATAGATAGATAGATAGATAGATAGATAGATAGATAGATAGATAGATAGATAGATAGATAGAATCTGTGTGTCATTTCCTATATACAATTTGAATATAGAAGGCTGATCATAAAGCCCGTTTGCAAGGAACTATGAGTCTTTATTTGAAACTGACTCGCTTCTCTTATCATGACCGAGCCTTAGTCCATGAAGTACTATATCCAAATATAAAATGTATAAATGTGCAAATATAACATTCATTAAATGTATTAGTCCCTTTCTTCCCCCCCTCCACCATGTTTCATACTCTTTTTATACGTTTTTAATAGAGTTTGGGTCTTTTATTAAGTTTGTGCAGTCATCAGCATTTTGCATCATTTTAATTTCGTCTTTTAGATTCGGTATTTTTATTCCCTCTATTTGGTTGTTACTTCTTATCTTTATAATTAGTACTTCTATTGCTCTTACACAAAATAGCATATAAAGTGAGCGCCTTTGCCTCGCTAATCTTTGTATTTCAAAGCTCTCCGTTACTGCCCTATTTACCTGTACTCTTGCAGTGATTTTGTTGTACAGGATTTCGGTTCATTTTCGGAAGTTTCTCCGAAGCCAATTTTTTTTAAAACGTTCTGTATATGGTTTTGTTCTATTCTATCGAGGGATTTTTCTTGATCAATTAGCACAAGGGCGCCCATTTTTCCAGTTTCTTTAATATAATCGATTATTATTTTGATATTACTGGACAAGAAAGATTTTGCTTCTTGGACACTCTTGTGTGTATCTTGTAGATTTTCGCCTGCTGATCATGAACATCACCTTGAAATTTATCTACCACGTACCGTCTTTTTAAAAATCTTATTTTTTTTATTTCGTGTCATTTTGTAAGTCTATATATTTCGTTCACGTTACACGATGCCTTTTGTAGCTCAGGCATGCCCAGGCATGTACTCAGGGCAGGTTGCGTAACTGTTGTGGAACTGATAAAGCTAGGGCATGCCTGGACATGCCTAGGCTGGATAGATGCTGCCTAAAAAGGCTATAAAAGCAACGCGCATACGCAGATGATATCCTACATATTACGTTGATATCACTTTCTATGTATTGTATTGCGACTGTTTCAAATCATAGCATTGCCTAATGTAAGTTACGTTAGAAGCAAGCCAATTATAGATTTAGGATGATAGGTGACAGCAGAAATGTCTCGCCAATGTTGCAATAGCCGTGATATGTTCTGCTACATTTGTGGTGAGTACACGCGTAAGCCTCAAAGACACACAATGACTGGACTTTTTAAGAAAGCATATAAACTCTATTTTGGTTGTAATATTGGTGATCAAAAAAAGGTCTGGGCTCCTCACATTTGTTCTGTAAGATGTGCCTTCGATCTTAGAGCTTCTTAGCTCAGAGGTACTCAAAAGTCAACGCCGTTTGCTGTCCCGATGATATGGCGAGAGCAGAAGGATCGCGTGACGGACTGTTACCTTTGTCTGACTAATGTTTCTGTTTTTTCTGATAAAAATAGGAAATCAATTGAATATCCAATTCTGCCTTCAACCATAAGACCAGTGTCACGTGACGACAGTCTTCCGATACCAGAGCCACCAGAGAAATGGAGTTTAGACGAAACAAATGAAGATGCTGCAATGCACAACCTGAGCACGGATAGTGACATGGATCCGTATTTTGAACCACACGTCTGGTGAACTTCATCTAATAACACAGTCCAAATTAAATGACCTGGTGAGGGACTTAGGTTTGTCAAAAGCAAAAGAATAACTACTGAGTTCAAAACTGCAAGGGTGGTGTTTGCTGTCAAAATATACAATAATGTCTGTCTTTCGAAGCCACCAAGATGATGTAATAAAGCTTTTTAAACAGGCTAACAACCTCTTTTTCTGTACTGACATTGAAGGATTGTTCACATCCTTGAGTTGCGAGTATGACCCACAAGAATGGCGTCTCTTTATTGATTCATCAGTGTTAAGCATCAAGGCTGTCTTATTACACAATGGCAATATCCACACTTTGATACATGTTGGGTACGGTGCACACATGAAAGAAACATATTAAAACATGAAACTGTTGTTGAAGTACATCCAGTACACCAAGTACAACTGGAAATTGTGGTAGTGGCTCTACTACCTTGAATGCAGCTTGGATATACCAAATACTGTTGTTACAGTTGCAAATGGGACAGCCGTGATAAAGCACCATATTACATTGAAAAGGACTGCCCACTCCGTAAGAATTTGGTTCTAAGATAGAAAAATGTGGCACATGAACCAATTGTTGATCCGGCAAAAATAATTTTGCCTCCGCTTCACATAAAACTGGGACTAATGAAAAATGTCGTGAAAGCGACGAGCAGGGAAGGTGAAGGTTTTCGTTCTTTGAGACTAATGTTTCCAAGAATAACTGATGCCAAGATTAAAGAAGGCATTGTCATGGGACCACAGATCAGACACATCATCAATGACAAGATGTTCGAAGATCTGTTTGGAGCCAGAGAAAATCGCATGGTAAGCATTGAAGGATGCCGTTGAGAATTTTTTTGCCAACCATAGAGCACCAAACAAAATTAAGCTGATTGAGAAAATTTCTTAAAGCATACAAAACCATGAAGTGCAACATGCCACTTAAGATTCATTTCCTACATGCACACTTAAACTTCTTCCCCACAAATCTTGGAGAAATCAGTGACGAACATGGTAAAAGGTTTCACCAGGACATTGACACAATAGAAAAACAGTATCAGGGAAACTGGAATCCATCAATGCTGGCTAACTATTGTTGGAAACTGCATCGAGATGGACCTAGACACTGAGTACAAACGAAAATCAGGAGCAACACACTTTTAGCCCCATTAGACTTATGCAGCGTCTCAGAAACTTAATGCGACTAAACATGTTGTAGTCAATGAAACTTAATTTCATGTTTCTCAAAATTCGTACGTGATACAGTCAATCTGAAACTATATTTGTGTTCACTTTGAAGAGGGCTATCATAATCACCAAAACCTTTTCAGGAAGCAAATCGTTTCTAAAAATTTGTTGTCGAGTGTATTTAGTATATTGTTCTATATGTCCCTTCCCTTTGACCCACATGTCTGGTTAGTGTTTAAAATTTTTCCCATACAATTTTTAAATCTGTTTGCTAAAATTTTACTAAGAATTGTATGGTCATTGTTTAGGAAGGAGATGAGCTTCCAATTGTTTAAGTCCTCTTTCTCTCCCTTGCCTTTATGTATTAAGGAGATCAGTCCCTCTCTCATTTCCCCTTAATTTCCTCTTCAAATTCTTTGTTTACCAATATCTTGTTATTTATTTTCCAAGTACCTTTTCCCCATTTAATTATGAGAGCAATATTAACTTCTACTTCTATCATTTTATGATCTGAGATTTTGACATTTGTACTTTGGGATCCCTTATGGCGTTTTTCATTAAAATCTATTCCATAAAATCTATCAAGCCTACTTGCTTGTCCATTTTTTTAGTCATATGCATGTTCTATCTTAAGTATATTCAATTTACTATATATATATATATATATATATATATATATATATATATATATATATATATATATATATATATATATATATATATATATATATATATCGCGTAGTTTATGCTTATTTAGTAATTTTACTATTTCTCCTTTAAAAGTTTTATCATTTGGTGTTAATTCTCCTATTCTATATATTTGGTTAATGTCTCCACTATTATTTACACAAAAACTTATCCATTTGTTCTATAAATTCTTCTTTTTCTATATTTGTTGGCTGGAAAGTGTACATTTATTATATGCATTTATTTCTACTATTATGTGTAAAAGTCTCCCAGCCAAAAAGTCTCCTTCTGTTCTTCTTTGACAATTTATACCCTTATTGCTTTTTTTATTATCATTGCGACCCCACCCCTATTCTCATTTTGCTTATAGTTACTTAATATTACTATCCCATTAATTTGTCCTCTAGCACTGCAATTAAATCTTTTGTGAAATCATTATGAGATTCCCTTATCATAATTATGTCATATTTGTTTTATTCACTTAGTTTTAAGAATTTTTTCCTCATTTATTCCATTTATTGAAGCTATATAGAAGTTTTCCCTCCATTTGTTTTTTTTCCCCACCGGGTTGCCGTCTAAAGCATTTCAGATCTGAGAGTTTATCTATATTGTTTATTTTTTTTAATTGTTATTATGAAGATATTTAAATTATATTTAGTTTACTCTTGTGGGGATGATATCCGAGTCCCTCCCCATTTTGGTGTTAGATTATCAGAGCTTTCAATGTTTATGTTTTTTGTCTACATAATTTGATTTGTCGTATCTAGTTTCGTCAATTTGTTTTTCGTTTGCGGTTTCCAGGTCCGTTTCAATGTTCTTTATCTCGTCTGTGATGTTTGGTTCGTCTATTTCATTTTCTTTCACCTCTTCGGTTTTCTCTTCCTTCTTTTTCCCTTTCTTGTTGTCTTTCTTCTCTGTTTGTATTGTCTCCCCTGGCGTTGTCTCTTTGCTGCTATACTGATAACGACAAAATTAGTTTCCTCTTTATTGTTTTAATTCTAGCTTTTGGCACTGGTGTAGATAACAGTTTTATTCCTAGTAGTTCTTTTATCATTCCGATTTCCAAAGTTTCCGCTTGGGTGTTTTCGGTATCATCTTCCTCTTTCTCAGAGTATTTGTTCTTTCTTAATATGTCAAACGTTGGCACATTTGTGATCCCCGTCTTGTTTAGACTCATCCGGTTTTTCTTCGGCTCTGGTGTCTGGATTTCTGGCGCTACCTCCTCTGTGACATTTGTCTTTGCTTGCGGTGTTTCAGGTCCCGCAGCTATGTGGTCCTTTTTCTCCGTTACAACATTGTCTATTTTCTGTCTTGTATCTATATATTTTCCTTGTTCATTTCTCAATTGGTGTAATAAGTTACCTATGTTATCCTGGATTTCATTTTGGTCTGTTTCGTGTAAGTTAACATTTTGGTTATTTACAGTGTTTGCGTACGTTTGTTTTTTTTTTCAATCTTTTGGACTGTGTCCCACCTGTTTGCA
This sequence comes from Potamilus streckersoni, assembly GCA_016746295.1. Classification (NCBI taxonomy): domain Eukaryota; kingdom Metazoa; phylum Mollusca; class Bivalvia; order Unionida; family Unionidae; genus Potamilus; species Potamilus streckersoni. Next base: position 990,420 of record JAEAOA010002337.1, on the reverse strand, counting down.
CCTTGGGCACATACTTTCATTCTCACACCCCCTGTATCAGGTTTTAAGTAGAAATCCCATAACATAAAAAGGTTAGTGGTTTTTTTTTTTTTTTTGCTTTTTCTTTTTTACTGTTATTATCCTTACTCCCGATTTAATCTCGTTAAAACCAGATCTAATAGAAAGCGAAGACTATTATTATAACCAATTACTAGTTTTCTATTCACATTTTCACTAAAGCTTGTCCACAGTGGACCACAATGCATAGGGCAGCAATAATATTTGAATAATCTAATTTTGATACTCAATGAGCAAGGCTTAAATTTGCGTAGAAGCATGTTTGTTCGAGTACACAAATATCGATAATGTCTCACCAAATCTTCATTATCTGCCTGATTGGATTTCAAAATATGGCCGAAATACATATAACTGTCGACATACGCACAAGCATTGCCGTTAAGACGTACAGAGGGAGACGATGGTAATTTAAAAGAAGTTGACTGAAAGACCATGCATCCTGATTTTTGTGCATTCTCTAATGCATATTGTTAACATATCTTTAATAATTTTCTTAAACCTGCGACAGACGGACTTATCAGTGACATATCATCAGCAAAGCTAAAATTGTTAAAAAAAACAGCCCATTTGGTGGCAAACTTAACCCTACGTTACAATGGCCCATTATACGATTTAACTCGTCTATGCAAATATTAAATAACATAGGGGAAAGAATACCTCCCTGCCTCACCCCATTGGTTACATGGGTAGCGCTGGATATTACATTTCCCCATCGCACGTAATACAACTGATTGCCATACCAGTTGACTAAAGTATGAACAATGTATACAGGTATTTTAATTTCCAGCAACTTTTTAACGAGTGTCCAATGATTGACCCTATCGAATGCCTTACTAGCGTCTAAAAAGCATGTAATTTCTGGGCTCCCATGTTCAACAGAATAACTGACGGTTTCCTTAAAGGCATATAGACATAAATCTGTAGAATGCTGCTTTTTAATCTAAACTGATTATCGGAGATTATGACTATGCATCTTTGTAGTATCATGCATTCAAATAGTTTTGAGATCATAGTCGTAAGAGCTATAGGTCTGTAGTTATTTTTGTCCGCTAGATTATCAATTTTGCTTTTTAGTTGCATTATAATTGTAACTTTTGTGAAATTATCTGGTACAAAGTTATGCACAAATATACAATTAAATAAAACCATTAATAAAGTCTAGTATCTGAAAATTAAAAATGTTCCACATATAAAAAAAATCTGATCCTGCACATTTACCACCTTTTTGTCTTGTTATTGCATTTTTGATCTCAGGTAATGTGATTACATCAATATGAGCAGAAGGGGTATTCAATGCTGAAGTAACACTCTTCTTATTCGATTCGTTTTTGGCCCTATTGAGTAAGTCTTCAAAATGATTTTTCCACATGTTGCATATATCACCATGGTACCTATCAATGCTGATTGGCAGGTTTATTTTAAGTTGTCGTAATACTTTGTTTAACTTGCTTCCAGAATTCACGATGGTCGACATTTTCAAATGTTTGTGCTATTGAGTCTGATCTATGTTTTACTTCGTCATACCTGCATAACCTAAGAGCATAACTTTAATTGTTCTCTTGTTTGGCGCATTCGGCTACTTTATTGTCTATGACGAGGTTTACCGTTATCTTGTCACATTAGGTAAGCATTTCGTGCAAAGTTGTGTAGTTCTTTGACAGAGTCATTCCAGCCTGGTATAATCCGGTGGCCACGTTTGGATTTTCTAGTCAATCTATTACTGGATTTAGATAGAGCTTTTATTACATCAGCGAATAAATCATTTATCTGTTTCATATGCAACTGATTAGTGCACCCATGATCATTACAAATCGCAACACCACGTGGGATCTCAATCTTGTTTAATAAAAATGCAGATGTCTGAGTATAATTGAGTTTTTCGTCAGAAGTAAGGTCTGACCAATCAATGTTGTATTTCAAGTTTGAGAGTTCATTGTGGCAAGAATCCAATCTAGGAAGTATATCAGACTTGATAGTCATTAAAATGGGGCTATGGTTGGACACAACTAGGGTGTGTATTATTCTCATATCACTAATAGCAGAATGAGCAGATTGTGTAGAGACACAATGATCAAACCAAGACACCAAGGACAAATAAGTTATTTGCCAGTACAGCTATGTTTGAGAAACAAATTATTTCAAAACCAATCTACACAAAATTCAAGCAATACAATTGAAAAATGAAAAAGAGCAAATGACGCCTAACTTATGTGAAAAAGGTCTGGATTAGCTAAAAGATAATCAGACACACACAAAACAAGAAAAAAATAAAGTACAAAATTTGAGCTCACACTTGTGTAGTCTGCTTTGTTCGAGCCATTTTTCAGCTTGAGAATCCTTGACTTAACTCTGTCATAAACAACTTTGCACTGGTACAAGACGCACTTCTGTGAGTGCTTGTACCTAGTAGTGAGTGCTTGTACCTAGTAGATCTTACTGATGCAAGAGTTGTGTTGTAGGTTACTGGAGAAATGTCCAAATGTTGATGACTAATATAAAATATTCACATGAGCGTTGCTGAGACCTTGGGTTGATGATTGCCAATCAAAAGTGTTAAGCATCGAGCAGGCGCGGGTAGTGTGGCACAATTTAAACAGTTAAACAGTCTGCATTCCTACGAATACGTTCCACCTTTTTAACTTGTATCTTTCTGCAGATGGTGGATGCACATTTAGATTTGATCGTACGACGCGGTAAAAAGATCCTCTTTTACTATGGAAGGATAATTCCTTAAACTACGTAGAAATAATTCCAGCAAACATCAAATTTAGTTATATTGCTTTTATGTAGGTTTTACAAGTTGTTGCACAGTTCTTCTCCAAGATCTCGATTATGCTTCAAACCATCAAACACGATTGGCCGACCATAATGTGGAGAATTTGTTATTTGGAGGTTGGTATATATATATATATATATATATATATATATATATATATATATATATATATATATATATATATATATATATATATATCATCTACCACGGGTGGCTCTATTTAACCAAACCGGCGTATCTTAATGGTAAATTCTCTCTACCACGCGAGACTCTATTTCAACAAAGTGTTAATATAATCCTCAAGAAACATGTGAAAATTGTAGAATTTGATACGCTGGTGGAATGCAGTAATCAGCAAAACGGATGGCAGTTACATACATACATACATACATACATACATACATACATACATACATACATACATACATACATACATACATACATACATACATACATACATACATACATACATACATACATACATACATACATACATACATACATACATACATACATACATACATACATACATACATACATACATATAACAAATAGGGTAAGCAAATATCTGGAACTGTTTTTTTATTTGGCTCCATCTATAGGAAAGATAACTGGCTACGACTCCCTCATTATTTTACTATGATATTACTATCAGCCAGTTTGTCTCTAGTAGCACTTTCACATTTACTTAACAACTCTTAACTAGTCTCCATATGATAATAGCAACTATCAGTTGCTGCACTCATCATTATTTAGTCAAATTACTACTTAGTGCATCAATGGATATTCTTCGTCTGAATGTTTTGTTCTTGCTCATAATGCAAAAACCTTCTCCTAATCGGAGAGAGAGTGCTCTATTGCCAGTACAGATTTCCTATCTCACAATCGGAGTTAAAATGCTATATTGCCACTACAGATTTGCTATCACACAGTTAGAATGCTATGTTGCCAGATTTGCTATCTCACAATCGGAGTTATAGTGCTATATTGCCAGTATAACGTTGCTATCACACACTTGGAGTTAGAATAATATATTATCAGTACAGATTTGCTATCTCACAATCGGAGTTATAGTGCTATATTGCCAGTACAGCGTTGCTATCACACACTTGGAGTTAGAATAATATATTATCAGTACAGATGTGCTATCTCACAATCAGAGTTATAGTGCTATATTGCCAGTACAATGTTGCTATCACACACTTGGAGTTAGAATAATATATTATCAGTACAGATGTGCTATCTCACAATCGGAGTTATAGTGCAATATTGCCAGTACAACGTTGCTATCACACACTTGGAGTTAGAATAATATATTATCAGTATAGATGTGCTATCTCCCAATCGGAGTTATAGTGCTATATTGCCAGTACAACGTTGCTATCACACACTTGGAGTTAGAATAATATATTATCAGTATAGATGTGTTATCTCCCAATCGGAGTTATAGTGCTATATTGCCAGTACAACGTTGCTATCACACACTTGGAGTTAGAATAATATATTATCAGTACAGATGTGCTATCTCCCAATCAGAGTTATAGTGCTATATTGACAGTACAACGTTGCTATCACACACTTGGAGTTAGAATAATATATTATCAGTACAGATGTGCTATCTCCCAATCAGAGTTAACATAATATATTGTCAGTACAGCTTTGCTATCTCAGTTAGAATGCTATATTGACATTACAGCTTTTCTATTTCACAGAAAATGATATGTCGACAATATAGCTTTGCTATCTTACAGTCAGAGAATGATATGTCACCAGTACAGCTTTGCTATTTCACACTCAGAGAATGATATACTGCAAAACTGTCAACCCGCCATGCTAGGAATTAGACAAACGTTCGATAAAAATTAGTGAATTTTGAACACAGTGATAAAGTATATCATGACACTAATTCCACCCACTACAATGAACAGTACTGCATTATATGAAAATCCCAAAATATTTTTTTGTTATTTACACTGATTACATGTACTACTTTATTTGCAGCCAAATTTACCAATACATACAAACTTCACGCAATTTGTTATGATACGATGTGGTAGTCACTTCCTCAATCAGGTTATGTCAAATTTGCTTTCAAAACAGTTCAGACTCTCGCTTTCTGGTTAATCTTGGTGTCCAAATATTGCTGCATATTTTCAGCACCTAAAGAGGCAATAAAGGAAATAATGCTTAACTATCACTGTTGCTGATCTCCAACTGAGAAAGACACAAACAAACGCACAAACAATGTTTCAGAATTGGTAGCATGAATGACTTGAATATATGGCTTAATGTACTCGAAAAACGAAATCTGCTGGGGGTGCTTTAGCAATGTGCTTTTTCATATCGTTCTGCCACATGTCCACAGGGGTTCGCATCATTGCTTACATTTAATTTGTCATACAGTACTATCTAAGAATATTACTACACTGTAACTGTACGACAGGCAAATTGTAATCAACAACAACAGCCCTAGTGCACATTCCCGATTGTAGAGTTCTCGGCACACTACTGTGTGAAAAGCATAATGTACATCGATGCCTAATGCCTGGCCAAATTTTGGTGCATTCCAATCTATACTTCACTTTTTTGTGGAAAACAAATCTTTTTCATTGGAGATGAAGACATTTTAAATGCAGTGTTCCTTAATTACGGAATGGTATTAATCTAGAAGATGAAACGTTGAACGGCGAACGATTATGGTATCGGCGCATGCGCGGAAAACCGTGAACTCGAGTTAATTACGATATAGCTAATATTTCAATCTAAACAATTCCAACACTCAAAGAGCTGTTTTCATGTAGTTTCCCAGCCTTTATGTTCTTTTTGCAACCAGTGATTCCTCTTATCGTCCCTGCTAATTAACATGTTTAATGCTAAAATTTGTGACACACTGTCTGCAAAAAGCATGATGTATATCGGTATTTGATGGTTAAATGCACAGCCAATTTTTGGTATATTCCAAACTAAACTTAACTTTTTGTGCAATACATTTGTTTTCCCTTGGTGGTGAAGATGTTTTAATGATGTTATCTCGAGCGGTAATTCAAATCTGTGTCGGCGGTGCATGCATGGAGACAATTTTCGATTAAGCCCCAGTTGTTTTTTTTTTCAAAAGCATTTGCAAAACTACTCTTACACATTCAGAATAAAATACGCTAAAATGGTTGCTAACGTGCCAGCTGTTCCAATCGGCTATAATTCTACTAACATCACTATCAGTACCGGACCGTTTCGGCAACTGCCGATATTACGATTAGCACTGGGGAAGGGGAGAATGGGCGTTCACCAGTTATTATGTACTTTTAAGAGTGACGTATGTAAGGTGAATTTGTTTGCATTTAAATATGCACAGTGGAGAGAAGGTTGGCATACTTTTATGCTACTTTGATGTAATGTGACTGACATTTTTTTAAAAAATATATTGTACTTTTGGAAAGTGTAAAAGCTCTTAGCACATTTCTAACTAAAATGTCAGCTGCCTTGTGTTTTACAAATCAGCCTGAATTTGTCTAAAGTACACTGTCCTTAGCTAGCAGCTATTAAAATAGGAGAAATGATTTTTCCCAGACTAGACAATACCAGCTTCTGAAAGTGCAATGAATGAATTATCAAATAGACAAAACGTAAAAAAACGTTATCACATTTTTTAATAATTTACTTCTCAAGTTCTGGAAGTAAAAATGACCAAGTCGAGCAGGCACTTTTTTAAAAGGTGCACATTTGGATCCAGCAAGGCCAAGCAGTATACTTTATAACCCATATTACACCCATCAATCATACACAAAACTAAAGGAAATTAGATATCTTTTGAACAATACCTTTGATATACAAGGTCTTTTTTTAAATAGCGAGCATAAAGGTGTTTTTTTTTTTAAATAGACAGTATAACTAGTGAGGAAACACGAGGGATTTTTTTTTTCTGTAAAATTCTAACCCTACGCAAAATACGAATCTGTATAGTACCACCTCAACGGGACAATTTAAAATAATTAAGAATTGGGCAATTCGTGAATTTTTTGCATGCGGAGTGAATTTGTGAATCGCTGTAGAAAGTCGTGAAATTCTTGACTAAATCGTGATGTTTGGCAGATATATATATATATATATATATATATATATATATATATATATATATATATATATATATATATATATATATATATATATATATATATATATATATATATATATACCATGGGAATAGTGACAGTCCCTTGCAGCAGAAAATAAATATTCCAAATTGGAAGCCATAACAATGCAAAACTTTAAAAATATTACAAAACATGTCTATGTGTTGTTTTATAACACTAATTACAGTACACAGCACAGTGTATTCTTGTAATTGTCCTCCAAACTATTACTGGCTCTGTTCAGCTTTGCCAAATGTTCGTTTCCAAAATCATATCCTCGCGGTGAAGGTCGTATGGTCGGATCCCCATTTATCAATCTGCATGGCTCCATTCTAAGCTCTCTTAATTTTTGAACGGATTTTTGAATTTTTAAAACACAAGGGACACATGGGGGGTCTTTAAATGAAGAATTTAATTAAATTTGATTCCATATAGCCTTCATGATGGGCTTACAACCACTTTTAAAATCAAGGTACACACAACAGGTTTATAGAAACGCTGCCGATTATAGTTCGCAAGTATACACAATTGTTGGCGAAATCTAATTTAATTGCAAATGAAGTAGGTCGTTAAGAAAAACACAATCAAGCAAAATTATGCGCTCTGAATGATGACGCGAAACTGATTATGACATAAATTACCGGAAAAGAACGAAACAAACTTCTGAACTTGTCTTATGTCGCAAATTGTCAAAAAGACAGAAAGGACCAAAACCACGCAAGATGTATCCCAGAAACTGGTTTGTTATAAATTACCGTTGACTTAAAAGGACTAAAATACTCTCATATGGTTTCAACATCCGCCAAATTTTTCTTTTGGTTTATCTTTTCTATTTTTCTTATGAGAAATCGTTACCTTATATAAATATCGCGGCGTGATTCGAGAAGAGGTCCGGCAACTTAGGCCATTAACGCCAAATTCAGGGCGATGTGAACCTCGTAAATCTATTCATTTGCGCAAGTTGGAAAACCATACACAATTATTTTATATCCAGAAGATGAAACAACCGTGAGAGAATTAACATCTGATTGACTAATGCAAAGAAGAGAATACAGTATATCAGCATATCAGTCACGTTTAACCTGTATTCATGTGGGATCGAGTCTCGGCTTGACATACCCACTATGTAAGGATGTCTGCCACTATGGGCAGATGATTTTATGTCATGTTTCTGGCAGAGGCAAAACAAAACAAAATGCCATCAAAGAACCCACTTCTAGACTATGCTTATTTGAGATATGTGCAATAAGGCACTCGTATATTGTTAACCATATTTGCTCTGCAAACCTATTACATGTTATAGCTACAACAATTACTCTAAGTTTCTACTTAATAAATGAATTACTAGGCGTTTACTTTACGATGGAGATGATGTCTGAAAAATCAAACATAAATTCAGAGCTTTATCCATCTAAAGAGATATAGGTAGATTATGTATAATTTGCTGAAACAATCAATATGATTGTGGCTGTGCAGGCAGGAATGAGAACATAATTTTCTTCCAGGATTTTTTTTTTGCTATGTCTAAAATGAGTGTACAAGTCAATATACTTGTAATATGTAAATACTTAAATAACGACAGAACGAAAATGAATGCCATTTCTAAGTCAACCTAGAGAAAAAGAGTCGCAGTCAGAGAAATCTTGCGTCACAAGCCCAAGGGCTTTGAGAGTGTTGAATTTTGGTTGGAAACCAGCTGAAGATTATATCAACTGTTGGTAACAAAAAAACAATAAAAATAATTTAATATGGATAATAACTGACACTGGCATGAAATAAAGGTCAAGGAAAGTTCTGAAGACAACAAATTTAGTTTCATATTCAAGTAACTTCTTGATCTATTTGATTTAAGCTGGTTATGCATAGCAACGTCTGTAGGTTTATTCAATGCCGAGATAATTAGAGCAAAGCAAAGTGACTTGCCCAAAGACACAAAATGCTAGCTGACTTGGCCTTATACAAAGACCAATGGTAAGATTTGAATCTAAACCCCATGCGGTCCGAGTCCTGATCTCTTACAACTGTGCTACCATAGAAACTATTCATATTGAAATTTTTCAGTCCCCAAGTCAGTACTGCAGATACGTTACAACATATTCACATTAAAGTTTAACACATCTATTCGGAATGGCATAATTTTCTATAATATTTACCACATCTACTCTGACAATAAGTACATAGAAATAGTATAGTACTTCTCATAAAAATAGTCACTGTTTACAAAAACAACACAAAAGTTCATTTCTCTGAAATATTTTAATTATTTAATTGCATGAAACATGAATAAGTATAAAAGTGACTGCTGTATAATTATGTCTAAGTACTAGTTGGCAGTATTGATTCCATGATCAGATTAGGTGAATGCAAGTTTGAGTGAGGTTTTATTTTTATTGTGAATGCAACATTTGCCATTATAGAAACACAATTACCAGTGATCCAGACTGCATAAGGAGAATCAAGCACTCCAACTTCAGAAGCAATTTTATCATTGAGTTAACTGCAGTATCTATCAATGTGAAGCATGCATGTTAGCAAAATGTATACAACTAGGACTGTTGACAATTGGTACACATACCAAGCAGCAGAGAGGGTGAATCCTACAACAATATATTTGCGACAAAATCGATTAAAGCCTCAGAATGCCAATGGAACCTTCCTACGAAATCTCATATTTTAAACAAAAAAAAATTAAAGGTCCCATTTTACAAATGGAGCCTTAGCGATTTTGTCGTGAATACATTGTCATAACCACACTCAAATTGCTGCCATCTACGTCTACAAATTTTTGCGACAAAATCGATTAAAGCCTCAGAATGCCAATGGAACCTTCCTACGAAATCTCATATTTTAACCAAAAAAAAATTAAAGGTCCCATTTTACAAATGGAGCCTTAGCGATTTTGTCGTGAATACATTGTCATAACCACACTCAAATTGCTGCCATCTACGTCTACAAATTTTTGCGACAAAATCGATTAAAGCCTCAGAATGCCAATGGAACCTTCCTACGAAATCTCATATTTTAACCAAAAAAAAATTAAATAATTTAATTGACTGATCGGTGAGTGTAAAATTAATTCTAGTTAGTGAATCATTTTGACATTGCATATAGACTGGATTAGTCGGATTTTCAACAATTAATGGCTCTCCAAATACAGGGGTTCAACTTTGAAAGAAAAGATAGGGAATGCATGGGAGATGGGGGTATTTTTCTCTATGTAGACATTTCCATTAATTATAACAGACATGTTGATCTAGAGACTAATGGGGTAGAGAGTATCTGGATTGAAGTAGCTCTTGCCCAATCAAAGTGTTTAGCTTACAGTCCACCTAGTTCCACAGCTGATTGGATTAATAGATTTGAGGTGCAGATTCAAAAAACATTACTAGATTTAGAAACTTATGACATTGGGTGATTTTAACATTGACTACATGAAAACTCCACCATTAACATGAATAAGTAACTTTGAAACTTACAACATTACTCAATTATCACCAGAACTAGAGTAACAGTGCTATTATTATTGATTATGTCTATACAAATAAACCTGATAACATAAGTGAAAATAATGTGCCAGTATATTCACTGAGTGATCACTACTCCATCTGTATAACTAGACATGTTCCAAAATCATATAAAAATGGTCAACACATTGAAATACAATACAGGGACTTTAAACAATTTGATGAAGAAATGTTCTTAAATGATATAGTTTGCAAACCCTTTAAAATAAATTTGCAATATAGCTGATATCAACACTGAGTTAAACAAGTGGTATCAGAAGTTCAATGCAGCCTTAGACAAGCATGCCCCAATTAAAACAAAATGGGTCAATCACCAAATTACACCCAAGTGGATTACCCCTGAGATCAATGATGCCTAATCTAGATAATTCCACAAGAAAAAGACATGAAAAGCTATAGAAAGTGTAGGAATAAAACTAAGCGCCTGTAGATAAGGATAAAGAGAACTACTATAAACAGGCTTTTGAAGAAAGTAAGAGTACCAAGACATTGTGGAAGCATCTAAAAGAACTGAACCCACCCAAGAACAGTTGTTTTTCCCCTAGACTTAAGCAAAATGAGGATATAGCAACATCTGTACAAGACACTGTGGAAATGTTCAACAATTTCTTTATAAGCATCTCCAGTAACAGTATTCAGAACCAGACTAACATTCCAATTGAACTTGATGCTCTTTTATCATTTATATGAGCTAAAATTCCTGATGATAATTATTTTTCAATAGCTAATGTCAGTGAAAATGATGTTTTTGATATGCTAAGGTAAATATTATTAAATCCTCTGGATTGGATGGTATTGGTCCATAAATTCTCAAAGTTGCTGCACCAGTAATAAGAAAGTCATTAACGTATATCATAAACTTAAGTATAATGAGTGGTAACTTTCAAGAAACTCTGAAATATGCAAAGGTTGGGTTGCACCTATCTTAATGAAAGGAGAAAAAGAGTATCCAGGGAATTACAGACCAATATCAATTCTACAAGTATTGTCAATTATTTGACAGCCATTCAGGTCTATAAGCATGTAGCCATTCAGGTCTATAAGCATGTAGCCATTCAGGTCTATAAACATTTAGCCATTCATGTCGATACATTGTTTGAAACATACTCTCTATTTCATTAAACGAAGTCAGGATTTAGAAAGTACCACTTGTGCCAAACAGAACTTACCAAATTAACTGATCTTTGGCTGAAGGACATGGATAATGGACATATGACTGGGATTGTTTTCCTTGACTTCAAGAAAGCCTTTGATCATGAAATTCTGCTGAAAAAGTTAAAATGTTACAGGTTTGAAAATCCTTCTTTAAACTGGTTTAGATCATATCTTGACCAAAGGTCTCAACAAGTATGCATTGACAATATTAGCTCTCAGACTCACACTATTCACTCAGGGTTCCCTCAAGGCTCAGATTTAGGTCCTCTTCTCTTCTTTATCTATATCAATGATCTACCATTAAATAATGAATCCACAAATAGATTTGTTTGCAGACAGCAGCAGAGAGGGTGAACCCTACAACAATATATTTGCGACAAAATCGATTAAAGCCTCAGAATGCCAATGGAGCCTTCCTACGAAATCTCATATTTTAACCAAAAAAAAATTAAAGGTCCCATTTTACAAATGGAGCCTTAGCGATTTTGTCGTGAATACATTGTCATAACCACACTCAAATTGCTGCCATCTACGTCTACAAATTTTTGCGACAAAATCGATTAAGCCTCAGAATGCCAATGGAACCTTCCTACGAAATCTCATATTTCAACCAAAAAAAAAATAAAGACCCCATCTTAGCGATTTTGTCGCAAATACATTGTCATAACCACACTCAAATTGCTGCCATCTACGGTCGCAAATATGTTGTCATTTCACCCTCTCTGCTGCTGATTAATACAAATTATTTAACCAAATATTTGATCAAGTCCAATACGATATCGTGACCGATTGTCGTGTAAATTTATTGTTATAAATCCATATGGGACAGACTGAGCATGACTAAAGTAATTTTTAAATCCATTGAAGTCCATATCGGAACACCATGTTTGCCAAATATTTCGTAGCGTATGTGTATCAACGCCATTGAATACAGCAAGAATATTGCAGTTATCGCGAATCACTTTTGGAATTTGAGTATATCGTTGAGTGACATATATCACGTCAGTGTTTTTATGCCTACCTCGGGAAAATATTCTAGCAGGGTTCTTTTGATTATCTAACATTACATCATCGTACACTACAAGATTGTTTATGTCTCCATCGAGATCTTCTACTGATGGTGCATCATCAATATCAGTAATAAAGTCGATTACACTTTCACCTTTAATTTCTGATGCATTTTTATTATAATCTTTTAGCACTTCATAGCACCGTTGATCATCTACGGATGGGGCAACTAAATATAATTTATCCCACTTCATAAATCGCATTATCAAATTAAGCAGTAATTGTGTTTTGCCTGATCCAGATGGTCCGATTATAATGGCACGGACAGAATTCGGAAGCGCTGCGTGGTGTTTTAAAGGTTCTCTTCTTTTAGTCGCTGAAAAATCAATTATATTCATAACGCTATATATAAATTATGGATCTATATTGTGTTAAATGTAAACAGCGTACTGATACAACCGATCAGACAACCATTACAACTAAAAACAATAGACTAGCGCTTACTGGTAAGTGTGTAACATGTGGTACAAAAAAATTTAGATTTTTAAAAAAAAGCAACTCGGAGGTGATATTGCCGCAAAACTTGGAAAACTCCCCGGAACCCCATGGGCAAAATACCCCGGAGAAAAACACCTTCCAGGATATAGCTACTGTGGTCCCGGAACGAGATTAGATATCAGACTTGATGATCAAAATCAGCCCCGGCCTGGTGAGTATCCGATAAATGCTATTGATAAGGCATGTCATGCTCATGATGTTGCATATAAAAGCAATAATTTGCAACAAAGACATATCGCGGATGTAAAATTAATTCATGCCTTAAATGCTATTCCCGATAAATCCTTCAAAGAAAAATTGGCTTCATGGTTGGTCAAATCAGCTATGAAAGGCAAATTAGTGTTAGGTGCTGGTAATTGAAAACACCAGTGTTTTTATAGTATGGAATCTATTTATTATTCTCCGAAAGGATACTGGAGGGGTAAAGCAGCAATCAGTAAACTCGCTAACGCTGCAAAAGTGAAAAAATCCACTGCAAAAGATTGGTTATCCAAACAAGCTATATGGCAAATTTATCTACCACCGCCTAAACAAATTAATTATTCTCATTTTGATGTTACCGTACCCAATGAAGTTCATCAGGCTGATTTATTGTTTTTACCACATGACCATGGTTACAAATACGCGCTAACTGTAGTTGATATTGCGAGTCGATTTAAACAAGCAGAACCATTGAAAACAAAGTCAGCTTCTGAAGTCGCTTCTGCATTTGAAAGGATTTATCGACGAGGTCCTCTAAGATGGCCAAATCTATTACAAGTTGATCCTGGCAAAGAGTTTCAAGGTGCTGTTCTATCAACAATGAAAACTCATAGTGTTACAATACGACGAGGACATACTGCGTTACATCGTGATCAGGCAATTGTAGAACGATTTAATCGAACTCTTGCAGAACGGTTATTTGGATATCAATATGCAAAAGAATTCATCCAAGAAAAACGATCTCGTGAATGGGTCCAAAGGTTACCGAGTGTAGTTGCAGCGTTAAATAACGAGATTACTCGAACTATTAATATGAAACCAAATATTGCAATAAAAAAAGAATATATTCCCGAACAACCGCAGCGGGTTAGCACTCAGCCACTTCTCGGTGATGTTACTGTGAGATATTTATACGAACCAGGAGAGCTTGAAGGCGGTAAAAGAAGAGCTACTGATCCTATATGGAGTGTTACTACGCATAAAATTTCAACCATAACGCGATCAACTGGTAGACCTCCAATCTACAGATTGGATTCAACTGCACCTCAGCGTGGTTTTACACGCGAACAACTACAAGTCATTCCGGACGATACTCAATTACCGCCACATGGTCTTAACTAGCTCCGTTACGTCTATTACACTCAAGACAGGTCAACATCACATTGTTTCTGACATGACCAAGACTGTTATTTTTTCTGTCTACGGTGAATTGTCGAGGGTCTTTATCCGAATACTGCCAGTGCATTATACAATTGCAACTGGCGCAGTGATTATTCTGTTGTTCTTTTAATGCGATTATTACTTCAGCATCAATATCAAATTCTCGTTGTTTTTTTTTGTCCTGCTGTTTGTAGCCAGAGAGTTTTTTATTAATGATGCTAATATCAGTGTTATCATCGTTTGCATTAAAATCATCATCGAAAACAATCCTTCGTAGTTGATTTATTCGTCGTACTCTGGACACTGCGAGATAGACTAAATTTGACCATTCAATGCGATTATCAACTATCCAAACAATTATATCCGTGATGGTTAATCCTTGTGACGAGTGTATTGTTGTTACATAACCAAGCGTCCATGGTGATTTATCAGCGCATAATGCATCTTCTACAGTATTGATATCAACTAGCACAATATCATTTAACACTAGAATCTGTTTCTCCGTCTGGCCTGGAATTTCAACTTCAATATTCTGCTTTCGTGTATCCAATGGTCTATAACACAATGGTACTGGAAACGTTGGGAATTTTTTCTTGTGTAGCTCAAACAACTTTTTCTGAAGTGCGTCTCTGACTATCTTTCTACTTGCTACTACAAAATCATTTGGTTTCCATGTTTCCCAAAAATCATTCAAAGGTGTTTCAGAAATTATTTCACGCGCTACTTCACATTGAATTCTATCGGGTTGTAATTTAATTAGTTTTTTAAACTCACGTAACTGCTCATCGAGTGCTCTATAGTCAGTATCAATTTCTTCGTAATAATCAACAAATCCTTTTAACCAATTATGTGGACTTCTACCAACAAATGGTGGTGGTTGACCATGATCGCCGCACAATATAATTTTTGTATTATTTTGCAATAACCAATCAAGAAACATTTTTAATACATCTTCTGAAACAGTACATGCTTCATCCCAAATAATAACCGCTGGAATAAATTTCTCACCCATTCGCTCAGGAGTCCAAGCATCGCCCTTGTATCGAAAAAAACTATGATACGTGCAAGCTTCAACATTTCGTTGTTTGATCTCTCTCGCTAGTCTATGGGTTGGTGTGAGTACAATCATGGACGTTCTCTCTCGATATAATTCTATCGCACGTGTTGTCTTTCCAGATCCACCACAACCGTTTAAATAAACTGTTTTATATCTACAAATTGGATCTGATATCGGTGGTGCTTTAGACATAGATTTTTCACTGATAGAATTATCGTTCTTCAGGTAACTACTTTTAATCTCAACGTCTGCTGATTCAGAATAATCGCGTTGTATTTCTTGTTTAATTCGCCATGTCCCCCAAGTCTCTTCGCTATTAGTAAATTTAGTTATCTCTTTGATATATTTTTTATCGACATACATTGAATCAATTGCAACTCTGACTGCTATACTAGGAAATCTATTTATCATTGCAAATAAATTGATAGATGCATAACCCAGCATAGAAGCTCTCAAATGTAGATATGCAGAGCTTTCTCCATCACTGTAAGTAACAATTCTACCTAACTTTGTTTTATTGGACAAGAAGGCTGTTTTACAATTTGCGTATCTATTTTTCTCTACTGCATCTTTAATAACGAAGTCGTATTCGGCATCATCTATAATCAATCGTGAGGATTGTTTTTTAAAGTTAAATTTTTTTCCACCCTGTGTAAATTTACCGATTATTCTTCGGCCGAGATCCTTTGCTTCATTATTTCGTTGATTAAATATCTTTTTTGACCATTCAATAATGTACTCCTCGTCAGCATCAATATGTTTTCTAGACTTATCGATTATACTATCAAGACATTCTGGTTCTGGTAACCAGACATTGGTTTGTTTTCGATATGAGATAATCGCTTCGCTGACAATCAACAAAACTAACACTTTACAATCAATCATATATCGCAATAACACTATTGGTAACCACATCCTTTCAGCCATGTGTCTACCAATCCAAACATAACAACACGGATGAAGTCCTTCAGCGAATTCAAATGATACTACGCAAGCAAAACCGGTCAAATCAAAATCAGGCAGTGGTCCATTAATAGCAACGCGAGTCATTTCATGTGTGGGATGTCCAAACCGTTTAAAATACTCACCAGCGAATCCATATCCTAGAAAACTTCCTGGATAACAGGCAACGATATCAACTGATATCATATTCTCACGATTGTACTTAACGTTCCATAGACCGCCATGATAATATTCCAAACAGCTGGATTGAACATCCTGTAAAAACTCTTTTCGTGTTGGTTTCCAATTATTTTTCTTTCTTGCAAAATGAGCTGCAACCGATGGAATTGTAAAACAATTTGTAAGTAACTGTTCGTAATCTTCGGATTTTTCATTAAAAACGCTAGCGTTTTCACTGAGACTTATTGCTAGATTTTTCATCCTATTATGTAGACTTTCACTACGATATAATTCACCGTTAGGTTTCACAAATTGATTGAATTGACATTCTTCATCTTCAAAACTATGAAGTAGCCATACTGATACAGGGTCGTTTTTACACAAACTAGCAATAGCATCGAATAATCTTTCTTCAGTGAGAATACCATCCTTGATGAATTCTTCTGGGATATACTTCACTGTTCTGTCTCGCGGGAATATTGTAACCACGGATGTCCATGCGTGCTTGTTATGATCAATAATTTTGATTGGAGCTCCGTTTTTATTGTATTTTGATTCGTATAATACTTCGCCAGTTATCGTTAAAACGGTTATCGGAAATCTCAACGACTTTTCCAATCTAGCTATATCGGAAATAGTTGCTCCGTTCTCTTTCACTGTTAGCTCCCATTCATCTATTTTTTTATGTCTTAGATCGGTTAATTTATTCCCACGGAGTGCATTTGTAAAATGTTCTAAGACTCTTTGTGCCACACAGTTGAGTGGCTTTTCCGCTGACGTTGACTGTTTCATTGGTGCTAGTTTTCCAATGTCAGGGTTATTTAACGGATACATCCCATAAACGACTGCTGTTTCTGGATACGCTTTTTCATAGTATGGTTTATCAATTCCAGTTAACAGCCCTGGTCTGGAATAACGGCTAACAATGACTGATGTCCCATCTTTGAGAATTGGAACAAATTTGTCTCTTATAATATATTCGCCCGATTCTAATTTGATAATGAATTTCACTCTGATAAAATACCGTTTATTGCCAAGTTGTGATAGTATCATAGCTGCTGTTTCATCATTCATTCTAGCGTCAACAACACCATCAATTCTAAATGTTGACCAGGTGTGTGATGCACCATCCTGTTTAAACTCATGAACACAATCTCGTATTTTTCTAATCAGACTTCTATTAGTTATTCTCTCTTTTGGTACGTCTTCGAGAGTTCTATCAAGATTGAATTTAATATTTTTCCGAGGCTTGATTGCCGATAATCTCTTGAATTCTTCATTCATATAAATAAGACAAGTATTTAAATAGAAAAGTTTGTTTATATATAATGAATCACTGCAAATGGCTTATGATCGGATCAGTAACCCCATGCAATAAATCGTGTAGAGGTGAATTCTGTGGATATCACTTACAGAGTGTCAGAAATAATTCGACAGGCCCGTCCCCATGCATAAATTGTGGGGTGGGTGTGAGAGGAAAATCACAATTATGTATCAATTGTGGGGGTAAGCGGTTTAGAGAATTGAAACGTTATTATGATAAACGAATAAAAAACGCCATCATTGACCCTAATCATGACTCTGTCAAAGACAAAATCATAAAAACCCCTCAAGACTACATTAATAGATTTATAATTAAAGCAAATAATGAATTAGACAAATAGTATTATTATATATAAATGGAGCAAGAATTCAGACCACATCCAATACTCGTTAATTATGAAATATCTCGTAATGGTGTTGTTAGACACTGTAGACTAAAGAAACCCGTGGGATATGTTAATAATCAGGGATACTTGAAATTTACTGCTGGAGGAAAGGGATATCTCTGTCATAGGGTAGTCTTTGAGTGTTATATGGGACCGATTAAAGATGGCTGTGTTATTGATCACATTGATTCTAATATTCAAAATAACGCGATTTCCAATTTACAATGCATTTCTCAAAGAGAGAATATAAAAAACGGAAAGACAGGGACTTGTAAGTCAGTTGGAAAGAGACCAGTACAGTCATTTGATACAACGACGAATGAAGAAAGAGTTTTTCATTCAATGAATGCTGCGGGAAAATATTTTGGAATATGTATTCCTTCAGTACGAAAAGTTGCTGAAGGGATTTATCAAACAGCTATCTCAAAGAAAAATGGACATAGAATAAAGTTTTCCTATTTACAAGATAACTCTTAATAGTGAGTTATGCTATTTTAGTCATTTTTGCATGATTTTACCATTCAGATCAATTACCATAGGGCAAAACACTAAAAACGTTTCGCGCGTTAATATCATTGTGTACATATTTTTTTTTTCAATATTTATTCGCAATATTCACGTATATATGCATTAAAAGAGTAAATGACAATAACTGGAACAGCCGGAACAGCCACATAGTAAATATAGTTATTGTACCGGAACGCGCGCGTGTAAGACAAGACACTGGGCCAGGGTTCTATTAATAGATTTTTTAAAAATCCCAATTACAAAGACGGCGTTAACAGCGTTTGTATGAAAATGAAATTACTTTAAAATTACAAATTAAAATAGATTGTATGTGAGGTCAAAATAGTAAAATGCGCTACATGTAGTTTAGTTTTTTTAGTGTGGCTATGTGTAATAAAATTCAGAAAAATATCATTCTCGATTCAAGAAATAGCAGGTCCTGAATTGACAGGGATCCCCATTACGGAGTTATCTTGTCATGTAAATCCATTATTATTACGATTATTTAATCGTAATATTATAGAAATTAATAAAAAAATTGCTATTATTTAACAGTTGTATTTCTTGTTTTAATGTTTTATTTAAATACTTAGCTTCCATTGAAATTACTACACAATATTCATTATGAAATGCTAGGAAAATAAATACACACCTACACATTGACACTGCAGTATTAGTTCACCTTATATATAATATGAGCCGTAATAAGTTTGGGGCTTTAAAACGAAGCCCACTTTGCCAATCAAACCTCCCACGCCATTGACATGGTGTGGTTGAATTTTTTCAACTGCAACCAGGGTTAATTTCTTGGGTTGCTTTTGATTGGCAGATTGGGTGTAGGTCCGCCCCGTCGTTTCATGTTTGTATCGTCCTGTACTGTCCCTATCATACCATCCTATCATATAACCATCCTATCATATAACCATCCTATCATTTCATTGTATATAACCATCCTATATAATCGCATTGTAAATATTCATTCATTGTAAATATTCATTCATTGAATCGCATTGTTTATATAACCTATAATCGCATTGTATATATAACCTATAATCGCATTGTAAATACTCATTCATTGTAAATACTCATTCATTGTAAATATTCATTCATTGTATATATATCATCCTATATGTAATGTACTGTCCCCCCCACAACATATCTTCCGGAAGACCTAATATAGCATTTGTTACGTTAGAGCTTCCAATTGGGAGATCTATGTTTGTGGCCCTTGGGCTTATATAATGCGAAGGCACTAAATGAGTTCCAAGAATGTGATGTCCCCCCTCTGGGCCTCTTTGACGTCGTTTGGCGCGAAAGAGGTTCCAAATGAGGCTTTATGTTATATGTTCAATGTTTGTAAAGAAATCACTTGGATTTCACGTCTAATACCCATATAACCCGCCCTTGAACTCGATTGGGGGGTTAGGGTATTGTATAAGTCTTTAATGTATGTGCCCTTTCTTGCCTCGAAACTCGAATGAGGAAGAGACGGGCATTGTATATGTTTTGTTTTTTTGTATATAAAAATATTTTAAAGATAAGAGAATACATTAGTAATAATAATAAATGGAATTTCAAGATATTACATCTATCATCACAGAAATATCAAATTTAAGAAATCAAGGAATCGTACTTTCTGAATTTTTGAATGAAGACAGACTTTTGAATGAATTTGAACAAATTGATATACAATTGAAACATGGAAGACATGTTCTACCTAAAATGTATTCACTGATAAAAAGAATCCAAAAGGCGGTTAATGCTTCTTTGTATAACAATGATATTAATTTATTCATTTGGCTATTTAGTATAGTTGAAGCCATTAGAAAGAAACTCGGGGAACAGTACCAAGTTCGGTCAGAGATTGCTTTGAAAGTGAAATCTATAAGACGTTTGATTGATGCAAGCATTGAAACCGACAATTGAAAAATCGTTAGCATTTCCAATAATGACATCAGAAGCATTAACTACCAGACTAGCCCGTGAGAGGTTAGCATTACTGAAAAAGTTTATACCAATTCGAGATAACGTGCGAGATAAACTACAACTTAGACAGCAAGCGCAGACTGACTTTTCTATTGGAAGCGAACAACTTTTTGCCCCTGTAACTAAAGCCACTAAAGATATGAAACTTGCAACAGAACGTGCTATATACGGCGACATCCCTAAAGAGGGAGCAGTACCTATTATTGATGTATTAGGAAAGATTGCTACAGAAACTGAAAAAACTCACGAGGGAATAAAACAGCTTTCAGGTGAGTTACAAACTCAGCGAGAAATACAACAAATGGATAATATTGATACTGATGATAACCCCGTTGAAGATGCTAGTGTTTCCACTAAAAAAAGTGTTCCTTTTAACGAGAAATTCACTGATAAAGCTATAGAAGAAATCAAACAATATCAATTGCTGAAAAATGAAGACTATATAAAATTTGGTGACTTTGCTGTCAAAAGTTATTATAAGAGAGGGAAATTTTTAAAAGATGAGTATAAAAAAAACACAATAAAACGAGATCAATGGGTGGATTGGTTATTTAAAATTAATAAAAATGAACCCGGCAATTTAAAAAAGGATACATTGAATTACAGAGCTTTTAAAATGGGAGTTGATGCGTATGGTATACAACAACATCAACGAAAAGAACAACAACAAGGTCGAGGTCGAGGTCGAGGTCGAGGTCGACAATCTCCAGAAATTCAAAACGTTTCCGAACCAGCTCCAGAAATTCAAAACGTTTCCGAACCAGCTCCAGAAATTCAAAACGTTTCCAAACCAGAAAGTTCTTCAGGAGAGGGTTATGGAAGTTCTCATCATGATTCTCATATGTGTCCTAGTAATATCATTAATGATATATCACGACTTGAGGTTCTTATGGGAGGTAAGCGAGCTGGGAATAACTCAGTCGAAATAACTAATGAAGCATTTGATTTTTGCAGACGATTATTCCAAGGTGGGATAATTGATATTCATACGTATCGAGAACTCTTGGATGAGTTAATGGACGGAATTCCGGGGGAATTTAGCGATTGAAATTGTATTTAGAAATTGCAAAGTCATTTCAAATAAGATGATAGTACACTATAATCACAATAAACCAACAAACGTGTATGTAGTGAACTCAAGATTGCCCGTTTATAAGGCATACTACGGTGACGGCCTTGGAAATATCATGGCTGGTTTATTCACAAGAATAGCCCCAAAAGTAGCACCAATTGCTAAACAATTAGCGATGAAAGCCATTGATGTTATTCGTAATAAGGGAATTAACGCTGTTGGAGATCTTGCAGGAACGGCCTTTTCTACCGCAAAGAATAGAATAACGTCATTGGTGAAATCTAGATTCGGACGAAAACCACCACCACCGCTACCTTCAACAACAATGATGCCTGCAAATGTCAGTAAAGTGATAAATAACGCAGTGGAACAAAAACTAGCATCATTAGCAATGACTTCACCAGATAGTAGTAATATTGCAAGTATGATAGCGGGAAGTGGTCTTGGAGGAAATCGAAAAAGAAAATGATTTAGAAAAACGATACGTTTTAGTATAAATGGCATTTAAAAAAATTGCTGATCCAGCGTTTGATATGGCGGCACCGGTGAATAAAGATGATTCTAAAATTAACTATCAGTATTATGCCTATCCTGCAAGAGAGCCAAATCAACGAGGGAGAGTTGAACTTCAAGTTCAAGATACAAGTAGATACTTTTTGCCGTGTGAGGCGTTTATTGAATTGAGATGTTAGGCGATAGGATGATTGCGCATGCGGTGTGTAACAAATTTTGCAGTGTAAACAATGGGATTAGGGTCGGGACTAAAATGACAATATCCGAGTTGGTTTTGTAATAATGGCATTATGGCGCTATTTTACATTGCATGTGTATATCATTGATGGAAAAGAACAAGAACCATAGAACAAAATAGGTGGATATTTCACACCCCCCCCGACAATAATCGTGAATGGGAGTGTTTGGTTAGTCTCGCTGCTCTCGCTCTCTCTACACAGGTCTGATTGTCGTCCTATTGCTTATTGCTATTATACATTTCTTCACAAAGCTGAACATTCAGTTTTTAAATTTCACGACGATATGATAGTATGCATGAAGCTGCTCGAGGGTGCGCGGGGCAGTGTGTGGTATGTGTAGATTGTGAAGATAGACCAGTGCGTGATGTGTGGCATTTATGTGTGTGTGTTAATGGTGTCTATTAGGGTATAATCGAGAGTGTGTTTGCAACGACGGGGAGAGTGTGATTATGTTGTGACTCAGTTGAGAAGGTGACGCAACAATTGAGAGGTTTGTCTGTGTTGGTTTCGTCGCTCTCTGCTGCTCGCACGCGATATTGTAGCTCAATGTGAGGTGGAGAAGAGGTGTTATGTAAGCGTGTGTGTAAGATAGATGGTCGTGTGTGTGAGTGGTGCGGACAGGATATCAGTGTATGACAAAGATGCAATTGGTATGTGATGGTGTTGCTGTGCGGGTAGATGAAGGTTCTCGCAGCGTGTGTGTGTGTTGACTTTGAGCGCATACCGTGACACCAGCAGTTACAATAGAGCAAGAATTACTATCGTTTATGGACACAGGTGGAAAATCATTGCTAAGTTGGCTAACAACAACGACTGATACGAAGCAGGATAATGTAAATGGCACATTTACATGGCACTTAGCATCAAAACAAGGTGTTTCAGCTCCACGTCATATCTTTATAGCGTTACAGGATGCAAATCGAGTGAGTCGTCAATTATCTAGTCATATGATATTTGATAAATTAGGGGTAAGTGAAGTTTCGTTGAGAATAAACGGTCAACAAGAGCCAGCAGAGATTGTACAGCTTGATTATGAAAACAACTACATAGCTCGTGTATATCATAGAATATTGTCGTATATGGGTCGTGATCAAAATGTTGATACTGGTTTGCAAATATCGCAAATTGATTTTGAAAAACACTATCCGATTTATTACTTTTCATTGGAACATCTTGACATGATGAGACAATCTGTTGTTGATATATACTTCCAAGCTCGGGTACAACGCCCTGCTGGTATAGCCGATTATAGAGCAGTTGCTGTCATTCTCAGTGATAAATCAATGTTGTTAGAAGGAGTTGGCGGACGAATGAGACTTATTGATGCACCAGTGGAAAACATGTAATGTTTTCAAAAATCATTTGATTTTCCAAACATGTAGTTAGGATTTTCACAATAAGATCAATTGAAAGTGTAAATTACATTTAGAATAGAATGACATATAGTATTGTTAATGTCCAGTTGACTGATGGTCAGGTCAAGAAATTGAAATCAAAGTCGGCTAAAGAATGTGGAACTACAATAACGCTGAAACCCACTCAAATGTCCGGTGGTGCACATAAATTATCACTGACAGATCGTCAAATAAAACATTTCAATGATGCGCTAAAGAACAAACGAGGAGTTCAAATTGATTTTTCGAAAGCAGCTATCGCCAGTATGATAAAATCGGGTGGAATATTCCCGCTGTTAGCTGCTATTCCAGCATTGATTGCAGCGGCTGCCCCAGCGGTTGCGAAGGCGGCAGCGTTAGGAGCCGTTGGTACTGCTGCAGGAATGGCCCTGAAAAAAGCTACTGGGAAAGGCTATAAAAAAAAAGGAAAGGGTCTAAGACTACCAGGAACTCCACACAATTGGTACAAGGGCACGGGCCTAAGAATACCAGGAACGGCTTATTAGTGGAAAAATCCCTAGGATTTTCACCAATGTCCAATTTTGATTTAATTGATGCTGTAAAATCATTATCAATAAAAAACTTTAGAGGAGTTTTCATGAGAGATCAATTACCGTCAAAACCAATGAAAAATGAAACGGGTATTATCAATCTCGATAACAGCAGCGGAAAAGGAACTCATTGGGTCGCATATGCAATTGATCCACGTGGAATTGTCTATTTTGATTCATATGGATTAGCTCCACCAAAAGAATTCATGCGATATGTATCCACAATAACAAAGTCATCTCCAATTTTTTATTCCACGCTACCAACACAACAGTTAAATGATCCACCGATATGCGGTCGTGAGGTATTAAACTTCCTTGCAGAGATATCTAAATTTCCAAGAAAACCACCACAAGTTGTTGTTAATGAATATACTAGCAGGCAATGGCAAAAACGATAGCGTTATGATTTAGAAAAACGTAGCATTTTCGTATAATGATTGATATTTGGGGACGACCTTTATCAGAATAAAAAAAAACAGAAACCGATAGCAAATTCGCTGTCGAAAGTGTAAAAAAAATAATCGAAGATGAAATCGCCGAGACATTAAATTTGTCAAGTGTAGATCCTGGGGAAATAGTTGTATTTCAAGATCGCCAGGGCAAATTGAAATCTAGTAATGTTTCATTGGATGATGTCTTAATACGAAGACGTGACGTCGTTGAAGATACAATAGCGTTATATTCAAATGATGGAAAACTCAAACCGGGTGTACTCGTTTCTACAATCACAGATGCATTAAAAAATTTAAATGAAGAACTTGAAAAACATATAACAACATATACTTCCCTTCGTAGAAATATTATCAATAAATTCTTTGGAACACCAGCGGTAACCTCTCCATCTCTCGCTGAAATTAAATCCAATTTTGATGAAATTAAAGCTAGTATTAAAAATATTAATGATGCTGGATTTAGTATTATTAGAGATAGCATTAATAGTATTAAAAAATCTATCGAGGATATTACAAAATTTAAAACAGACAATCTTCCGCTACTTGAAAGAATAAAGATTCCTCATGAGAGAAATATCATAAATATGATATACACAGTTCTCTCTGGATCATTAGATTGGGAACCTAAAAAGAATACAGTAACCCTCACTGTGTCAAACAAGGGTATTTATCGATTAACAATAGTGTCACTGAATCAGTTTAATATATCATCATCGACTTCATATGGATACAACAACGTGATTTCAACGACTATTGACGTGGGTGAATACAAACGGTTTACAATAACAAGCACTGATCCTAATTTAAATAAGACATCATTTGTATGGTACATGGAGTTTGTAGCTGATCTAAATTAGAATTTTTAACAATTAAAAACCACTTGAGGTTTTAAAATAATATGATTCCATCATCGCAATATCGCTATGATACCGTCAAAGAGTTCTTAACAAAACTCAAAACACTCATTGATGAATATGAAATAAAAATTAAAAAGTATCGCAGGAGAATTACCGCAATTGATGTTACAGTATACTCGGTATCTGGTGTAATGGCCGGTGCTGGTATTATACTATCTTCAGTAACAATGGTAGCTCCGATTGCTGTCCCAATTGCTATTTCCGCGGTGACAACATTTGCTGGAATTGCAAATGCTATTACTAAAAAAATATCATCCTGTTCTCAAGAAAAACTTAACGACTATATAGTAAAACATCAAGCAGTATCTAACGGTTACTCACAATTATCCTCGTTGATGTCATCATCGATTGATGATACGATAATTACCGAAGACGAATTCTCCGCGATGATACGTATTTATGATACTACGATTAAAAACGCTAGCGTTTTTTCATCTATTGCAAAATTAGACATTGTAAATAATAATAATAATAATGTCGCAAGAGATTCAACTACTTCAGCGGATAGCAGAAAATACCACTCCGCGGAAAACAAGCATGATATCAATATCGTCAACAAACCCTAAATTCAGTGTGAATTTTCCCTCGCCTGTTTCAGTAAAGGAAATCGCGTTGGCAAAATTACGAGTGTATCATAGTTGGCCTAATATCAGATCGGTTCCATTTGGCGGTCAGAGACCTAATAATTCTCTGGTGTTTGCATATAGGAATAAAAAAGATGACACTCCAGATTGGAACGTTGTTTCAATACCAACTGGGTCCTATCAAATTGAGCAAATTAATAATGAATTACAACGTAGAATAAAATCCATTACTAAAAAAGAATCAAAAATTGCGATAACAGTTCATGAACCAACACTATCATCTACAATTGAAATAGGCTCTCCTGGGTACGTTGTAGATATTTATAACAGTTCAATAAGAACAGTATTAGGATGGCCCGAAGATCCACCTAGAAGTGCTGATAATTCCACGCCCGAGCCTGTAAAATCTGATTACGTCACTGATGAAATAGGACCTGAAAATCCATCAAAAGGATATAAAAAATTCGAGGATATAAACTTCACAAAAAGATATCGATATAAGAATCAATATGGTGAAGATGTGTGGAGAATTCCATTTTTTAATGATTATATCCCACAGGAAGGTGAAATTCTGGAAATACATGAAACAAGTCCAACATTTGTAGATATCAAAGATCACATCCTTGATAGAATGAATAATGATTTTTTGTTGTTATTACCGTCGTTAAGATCTGGCTTTCTTTCACAAGCTGAGTTTACTAGTGTAGTCGCCGCGGGTAATAAAATCATCGATGACATGGAAATATTTAATTCGAGGATTACTAATCTCTTCACTGATGAAAATAGCCCGATTTCAAAAACTAGCTCAGCTCAAGATTATAAAAAAAATATAAATGAAAATCCAAATTATAAATTACCAGGATATAATGTTCCCGAGTTAAAGAAAAAACTCAGAACTGCCATCGACGAAGGATTTAATAAAATTTATCAATCATGGAAAGATAGCCAGCCGAAGCCTATTATCCTCACTTATAATAATTCTCCCGACGGCGACGGTAGACATATCGCACCGAACAATGTGGATATTTCATCGGTGATCGCACTTAATTTAACGTGTGATGTAATCGAAGGAAGTTATCAAATTAATATGGAACAATCAAATCAAGCCCGACAGGGTTACATTCTTTATTCATTTGCACCAACAGCACCCCCCGGATTTTTAATTGTTGAGAATCCGACTAATCCAGTCTATATGCAATGTCAAAATGATTCACTAACCAGAATTAATTTTACACTCACCGATCAGTCAAATAATTTAATTGATCTACGTGGTGAAGTATTATCGATTAGTCTGTTTGTGAAAAGCTAACAAATAATTTGTATTAATCAGCAGCAGAGAGGGTGAAATGACAACATATTTGCGACCGTAGATGGCAGCAATTTGAGTGTGGTTATGACAATGTATTTGCGACAAAATCGCTAAGGCTCCATTTGTAAAATGGGGTCTTTATTTTTTTTTTGGTTGAAATATGAGATTTCGTAGGAAGGCTCCATTGGCATTCTGAGGCTTTAATCGATTTTGTCGCAAAAATTTGTAGACGTAGATGGCAGCAATTTGAGTGTGGTTATGACAATGTATTCACGACAAAATCGCTAAGGCTCCATTTGTAAAATGGGACCTTTAATTTTTTTTTGGTTAAAATATGAGATTTCGTAGGAAGGTTCCATTGGCATTCTGAGGCTTTAGTCGATTTTGTCGCAAATATATTGTTGTAGGATTCACCCTCTCTGCTGCTTACCATATATAAAAAATTGAAATGATTCCAGAGACTACTCTAATTCTAATGGTTGAAGTGGAAATAAGTCAGGCTTTTGACACAAATGGTATGTGGAATATCTGACAATAATTTATAACAAGAAACCAATCTAATCACTATGCTATGAAAATGAACATATCAATTGATGTTTAAGAGATTTATTTTTGACAGTGTCAAAGGTAAGTCATCCCAGGTCTTTGAATGACACTAACAAAGTTAGTTCTTTGACATAATTACAGTAAAACCTGTCTTGAGAGACCACTGCTTTGAGAGACTGCCTGTCTTGAGAGACCAGGTTATTCATATACAGTTTTTATTGATTATATAGTATTATGACCTGTTGAGTGAGACCACCTGTCATGAGAGACCATTATGTTTTGGCAAAAGGGGTGGTCTTTCAAGACAGGTTCCACTGTATTAAAATAAATAAAGACTAAGGGTAAAGATTTTAGAAACTGTGACAGCCTGCAATTCCTACGCTACAAAATTAATTTTGACTCAAAAATTATTCAAGGTTGTCCTAAATCATATGGCATGCAACCAAGTGGCCTGCAATACTAGGACTAGAATGTTCCTGAAGTTAATGGGACTTGATCTTTTCTAGATTGTCCAAATTGGACACAAATTAAAGTAATGACTATTCAGTTTGAGATATATAAGACAGAGATTTGAGAATAGTCATTCCCAATGCCAATTCCACTCAACTCTGTGCACTTTGATAAAAGACCAGTTCTTAAAGACATGTCAGCCCAAATTTTTTCAGAGATTATGAACTGAAAAATAGCAAGAACCAATAAGGAGACAACATGGCCTTGGTTCCAGAATTCATAAATTCAATAAGATTAATTGGGATATTTCTAATGGTGTAAAAAAAAATCCAGGTGGTAACTCAATCTAATCTTCTGATGTCTACACACTTCTTTTTCCAACTCTTTTGCACACTTTCCACAAAACATGTATATTTATCCATCCTGGCCTTAGCTCTTAGTACATTAAAAGTAGCTGGACATCTTCTAGTGGTAGAATCATGAGCTTCACTATTGCTGGATAAAACCCAGTTATCTTGAACTAATAGGGTCTTTCAAGTGTACCATACAAAGGTTGAGCTTACATTATGCCCCATCTTTACCGAAGCTGTGCAGTTAATTCTGACTATTGTTTTGCATTGGCACTTGTTTGTTAGTAAGTATCTTTAAATCAGGGCTGAGCATATTTTTTTAACCACAAGTCAAGGACAAGTGTTTTCAGAAAATTCACTAGACCCAACTTTCTCTTCACTAGTCCCACCTTACTTTTCACTGGTCCCATAATGGTAATCACTTAACGAGATTTGATGAAATGTATGTACTTAATCCATAGAAAAAACAAACTAAATAATATACATCATAATTATTTCTTAACAGAATTTAATTTTTCAAAAGCATTGGTTGTTATACATTTGGCTTCTTCTGGATCATGTACATATGCTTTACCTGATGGATTTGAAAATATGCCATCTGCACCAGCACTAAGCCAGCAGTTGATAGCTGTGTCTGGGTTAAAGTCCTCAAGCTCTGGTCCATTTACAGAAACATTTACAGAAATGTTCATCTGGGTGAATTTCCTAACTGTGCAAGTTTTGGTTATTGTTTGCAGTAACTGCAAAACATCTTTCCTTTCGAGTCATTATATTCAAGCCAGCGATAACAATCAATCCAATGCAGCTGAAAATTTATCTGTCTCTTAGTAGTGTCATATTTGACATTTTTTTGCCATCATGGATTTTTGCTTATGTCTCTTTGGAGAAATAGCTACTGCACACTCAGTGTCCGTCTTACGTTTTATCCCTCCATTTTCAAACAAATTTATCTTCTCCAAATCGCCGTTATTACCTTCCTTATAAAATAGTTTATCAAACTCTTTTTATCGACAGAGTATTTATCAGCTTGCTTGATAGCTATTTTTAAGGTGATCATAACATCAATTTTCTCTTTTAAATATGATCTGAAACCACTAATTAATTAGCATAACTATTTTGCTTCAAACACAATATCGCAGGTGGAAGTTAATCATCTGTATAATATAAATAAAAAAATTAAAGAATCATTAATGTCATTTAATCAGTTCATAAAGGAAACCTGATACTGATGTCGGTAAAATACCTATCATTAATTTAATTACATTGAATCACTGGATTAAAATCATAGTGAATCAATTGTTATGATCTAGATTGAGTAAACTCATTGCAATAAAACCACTTACAACATTGCTAATAGTTCATACTGGCTTTCTTTTGTTTGTTGTGTTTTGATTTGCCAATAATTTGGTTACTTAGCCCAATATGCAGAAAAGCTGCAACAAGATGTAAATGTATACAGGAAGAGGGGCTAGAATCAAGTATTCATTATGCCTGGAGGGTATGATTGGCCAAATAAAGATAGATATAATGACTAAAGCACGAAAATAAGGACTAGCCAGACTTTTTTTTAAAAAAAAGGCATTTGTTCCAGATTAGCGACTTAAAAAATTCTACTTGCCCGACTTTAAAAATTACTAGTCCGTGACGTTGGGCTATGGAATTTGCTCAGCCCTGCTTTAAACATATAAGCATAAATGGATGAAAAGTCTAATTGCAAGTCTCATAAAAAATATTTGTCTGCTATTAACGCCAACTTGAGAAATTCTGTTTGCTTTCTATAAATATTTATACATGTTTATTCACTATAACTGCTTAGAAATATATTTTGTATTTGCAGCTTTTATTACTTGGTATCCATAGCTTTGGTATCTCTAATCATGAATTTTTAAACCTGCTACATGATGAGAAATACAAGTCGTTGGTATTAAAGCTGCAAGATCAATTAGAAATGTATAAATCTGTTTCTAATTTCACTGGAATCTATTTGATCTGTTTGAGTTTATATCCAAGTTGTTAAAATCACAGGCTGATACTAGGTACATGTACAGTAACAGCTAATGAGCATCCATACAAGAAAAACTGCAAGTAAGTTTGCAACCAATAACCCGGCTGTACATTTTCCGAGGTTTCCTAGGAAACCTCGGACAAATTTTCCTAGGAAAAACCTCAGAGTATTGGTTATTTACTTTCCGAGGTTACAGTGACTATTTACAGACAAAAACTTTTTATATATGTCCAAGGTTTTTATACTCAGGTGTCCAAGGTTTCCTAGGACATCGTCCGAGGTTTCCTAGGACATCGTCCGAGGTTTCCTAGGACTTCGTCCGAGGTTTCCTAGGACATCGTCCGAGGTTTCCTAGGACTTCGTCCGAGGTTTCCTAGGACATCATCTGAGGTTTCCTAGGACATCGTCCGAGGTTTCCTAGGACTTCGTCCGAGGTTTCCTGGCAAAAAATGCATCAGATCAACAATTTATAATGAAGCAAATGATTATTACATTATTATATTTTTAATTTTGTTTGTCACAAATTAAATTTTTAAAAATATCCAGAATGCCCATCATGTTCCTTTAGTGCCAAATTTTACATTGTGATCTGAAATATTCATCCATTTCAATACATACTAATTTATTCCTATTAAAAGTAGCAAAACAGTGTGATTTAGGCATACAACATGTGAAGAATCTGGCTTGACACTAAATAAGTGATTTTAAAAATCAAGTATCAAGCCTGGAACATATGCACAGGCATATGTGAACACATAAACATATAACATATTATCCTTCAGTGAAAAATTCAACTGTAAAAAAGATGTAAAATTACAGAAAAGCATCCGTTTGAGACGTTAATTGTGAAAAGAATAAATGCTAGGAGCCTGCCTTATGTCACTGTTGTACTGCAGACTTGATTAATATACAAATCATGATGCTGTTGTGGTGTCTTGAATTAGTCCTTGTTCAATAAACAAACGTTTATCACATAATTGCTCTTTTACAGTGAATTATAACACATCTAGAATATTTTGATGATATACACAATAATACCACTCATGATATTGAAGGAAGATTCTACTTATGTACCAAACAAATTCTGCAAAGATATGGCTATCTTTGATAGAAATGGGTATCTGACAACAATATCAACAATTCTCACCAGTGATCTATACATTGTCCATTCTTAAAGCCTGGAAGTTAATCAGTTTGGAGTTATATAATTTCAAAATCATCCTGGTTCTATTCCTTGTCACATTTAGCATGTCAGTCGCTATTGTAAAGCTCTTTAAAGCAAATGCTAGTCCTGCATATCCCAAACCAAAATTGCAAGCTTTTTTTTAAGGTTTCGGCAAGCTGGTTTTGTAAGTTTGCAGCAAGCTTAGATTTGAAACTGCGGCTAGCTGGCGCAAGCTTGCCCATTGCAACTTGCAAGCTTGCGCAAGCTAGTAATACGAAAGCTTGTGACAAACTCACTGATTAGAAGATTGCGCAACCTTGCAAACAAAGCTGACCTAAGTTGCATCAGAAGAACTGATATGGCATTGATTGAATTATTCTATACATGGTCACATACCTCCATTTTTTTAGCTCTTGATGTGCGAAAAGTATGTAATATCAAATATTAAACTGAAAATGTTAATATGTGGTGAACATCAATTAAAATGAGATCTTACTGTCACAATAAAAAAGATTGAAGTCATCAAATCATTTAATAATATTTAATCAGATGAAAATAATAGCATATGAATGGGATCTGTGTGTGCAAACTCCTTATACTTTTGTTATGTATTGCTTTGGAAATGTTATACTAATTTACTTCCATGTAGAAATCCATTTGGGGGGAGGATGGTGTCATAAATCCCTCTCATCTGTCACGATGATAAACTATTAGGTGAAAACAAGAATGTCATTAGAATTACTCTGAATCACTTCAATCTGCTAAACAAAATCCTCAGAATAAAATTCTGCATCCTCATCAGCTTCTTGTGTGATTCAGGTATCATCCACTGAAATGGATTACATGGAACATGTACTATGTAATCAGGAAGAGAAAAAAAACAAGTATTTACCTCGTTGGCAAAAGCATTTCAATTTTAGTTCATTATTCCAAAATCACTTATCAAGTCCAGGAATGATCAGTAAGTGTTATTCAAGATCATCCTTTAATGAGCCTTAAATTTTAGTTTTACTATATTCATTTTGAAAGGTCTACAGCACATGTCAGATGAATGGCACTTGTGAGTTTTAAACAACAACAATCCTATCAAACTGATTACGTACCTTAATACATTTTGAAATAAAATAACTTCCATCTTCTTTGAGGATGAAAATAATTAAATATAACAACCTCTGAACAATTTTTGATTAGATATGCGAGAGGAAAAATACCCTAAGAACAAATGAAATAAGATTCCTAAGCGTGCGTTTGACATTATCATATCGTAATCCTATTGTCGATAACTGATAGCACTTCGTCGATTTGGCAAGTGTAGCAATAAATAATAATGACCTGCAGCGTTGTCATCTCAGTCATTGGGTGAAGCAACATTACAAAGTCATATTTTGACATATTTAAATCATAAAAATGCAAGAACGTTACCGGCAAACTAAAGTCACGAAAACTGGCAAAATACGACACAATTTTGAATTTACTCACCGATATTGTAACTCCGTGATTTCAGATTATCTCTCTAATTATTGGATCGATTACTGCACATATAATGGTTCAGCGGGCAATGAAATTTACTAAATTAACTAGGTAAATTGTGAAAGTTCAACCTTGAAAATTGCGCCATATTGAACGGGATGCTACAATGGTTTTAAGGTCTTCTTTTGACTTAAATATGTTATGTATATATTAAGTTTGTAAACCAGTCTGCGTAAAAAAAAAAAAAAATAAAATCGTAAACAGGGGGCGTAACCGCTTTTATGACTCGATACCAATTAAATCTGTCGCGGAAAGCCACACTTCACCTTGCATACTTTTATTTGATTTCTTTTTAAACAAGCAAAATTCACAGAGCTCATTTATTCATATAATGCAGGCAGAATGGGATGCACCTCTCTCTCAAAGAAAAACAAACACTATATATTTGTAATTTTTATTTAGTAATTAAATAACTGACAACTATTTCTTTTCTTCTGGCAGCAGATTGTCATTAAAACAAATATATGAGAGTACTTTCATAAACTTAATGCCAAAAGTTAATATTACAAGATTTACTGAGTCTATATTTGATGGTGCATACATTATTGGTAAATAGATTTACAAGTACTTGTTATTAAATATATTGTTAGTCTGTAATTATCAAGTTAGTCTGTAATTAACTTTGCAATCAGCTCTATGTCTTACTATTTTACAGGATTTTACTAAATGAAATCTTTACCCACTCTTCCATTACCTCACACAATGACTGCATAGGTAATTGAGTGTTCAATCACATAAAGAATTTCCTTTATGCCAAAAAGCTCAATATTTTCTCTAACATGTATAATATTTCTAAAAATTGAAAATGAGAAAAAGACATTGGTAGAAAAAGTAATATTTCATTTTTTGAAATGGTCAAGAAATAATTCATTTTATTTTGACATGATAAAAATGTTCATAGTTAATTCAAACAGAGAAATGTTGGAATTATATATTTTATTTATGTACCAGCTAAACACAAGTAATACAAGTTCTTAGAATTTTGCAATACTGAAAAGATGATATAAATAAAAACTAGATTACCAGTAAACATCTTTTAATTTGACTGTAGTTTCTTATACTGAGTATATGATCTAGACACTACATATATTCAACATTTTAAGAAGTACTGATCTTATGCAGAACTGCCCTTAAATTTCACAACTGATTATTGCAGGCACGTGCAACTTGCTTACATCAAGTATTTCAGATTTTGCATGCTTGCAGACTTTGAAAAATTCCTTTTGCAAGCTTGCAGACTAGAAAAATTCCTTTTGCAAACTTGCAGACTTTGAAAAATTCCTCTTGTAAACTTGTGCAAGCACCATTACTAGCTTGCACAAGTTCACCTAGCTTGTTGTAAGCTTGCAGCAAGCTTCCTGCCAGCTTGTCATAAGCATGCATTTTGGTTTGGCTGTCTAATATTATTATCTACATGTAAATGAAATAAGAAACCAAAATCTGTGTTCCTATTTGGCATAGCCTGAACTGAGATTGTGTTTATCTCAAATCAATCAATCAACAATAATTCAAAGTTATTATTAAATTCAAATTGTAGACTTGGTAATTTTAGATGACAAACATTATTCATTTTAATAAACTGCAAACAAATGTTCTGAATAAATATACAGAAATCTCTAAGTGCACAAATAAAACACACCAAATCCATGTCCTAGCTGAAAATTTTCTAAGTCCACATTTCTGAGCTATGTCCGACCTAATAAATGACAAAGTTCTTCTTTCCTAGGTTTTTCCGAGCTATAAAATGACTAAGTTTTTATTTCCTAGGTTTTTCCGAGCTAAAAATGTACTAAGTTCTCATGTCCAAGGTTTTTCCAAGGTATTTCCTAGGTGTATTTTTAATGTATGAGATGATGTCCGAGGTTTTCCTAGGAAAACCTTGGAAAAACCTTGGACGTCCGAGGTTTTCCTAGGAAAACCTTGGAAAAACCTTGGACGTCCGAGGTTTTTTGGTCAAATTTTCAAGCAAACCTTGGAAAATGTACAGCCGGGAAAGACTGTAATAAAAATGTTCACCAACTATTACAGTTTCCTTGTTATTTAATCTAGTATATATCTGTTATCTAATTTAACTTGTGACCATACAATAGTTACTTGCAAGGAACATTAAAAAATATATCCCAACCGATCGTTTATTTTTTACTAAAGAATGAAGTTGACAGTATATATTCAGTTGTCCAAAACAGAACTAGTTCAGATTTATGCACCAAACAAATGGCCTTGACTACTATGAAAAAAATCCCAACAGTTTAATTTCATTGGGTGGAAAAGGTTTCCATTTTCTCATACTGCTGTTGACAATCATGCTGATGCTGACAGTGTTGGTCCATCCTACATATACATCAAACACAAATTCAATACCATTTTCAGGCTCATAATCGCTCACCAACATTTCCAATAACACTTTACCTGCTCTAGTAATCTCATACTAAAACACTTTCAAATATCTGTAACCATCACCATCATCAGCCACTATCTGCCTAAAATCAATGAGAAGCAATGTTAGAAAGTTCAAATTTTCTATGTAGTTCCAATTATAAACCCACATATTCTTTGATGACAACAAGATTAAAATGAACATAGAATGCTTGTTCCAGGACCAAATGAACCAGTAAATTTAATTTAACAACAATTTGTCAAACACAAGTAGCAAGAAGTGAAGAGAGTTGTCTACCTGAAAAATGGCATTAAGTTGTAACATGTAGTACAAAACCTCTAACAGCCTTGTGACTAGCGTCATGACTAGTACATTAAGTGTTAAAGTAGGTTACCAGTGTCACTGTGAATCTGGTAAATTACTAGTATTTGTGCAAACATTTTCATGCATTCACTTAATTTTAATGGGCAACTACTTAAGACTTTATAAGTTGTGTGTCCCGCAGTCTACACTGCATATATGGCCAGAGATGTCCTCATAACTATTAATAAGTAACTTCTATTACTGTGGAAAAGTTTGTCTTAAAAAATTGGTTATACTAGTTGTGAAGAATTGGTTTTATCCTTTATGAAAGTGTATGACCTCACTAGGCACTCAGTGTTAAGAGGACAGTGTTCGAAATGATCATCAATGTATCAGTTAATGTGACTGGTGGCACATGATGTTTCATATCTGTGGCACGATGCCCCAGTACTAGACATAACTAAACTGCCACACTGCAGAGATCCTAGTAAAATATCTGAAAATTTTTTAAAGCTATGTTAAAAATCTAAATTACATACATATACACATGAAAGTGCAAGGTGCCAAGTTGAAGAGAGTTTATTCAACTTGTAGCTAACCTCTACTAACTTGGTGGGGAGTAAAATGTCTTTTTCACTTTTAATATTTATTTTGTTGTTTACATTTGTATGTTTGCTTCTCCTGCATGACTTTTCAAATGCCTATGTAGGTTTCCCTTATGTCCAAACCTTTTGCCACAAAATACACAACCGTAAGGCTTTTCTCCAGTGTGCACAACAACGTGTCTCTCAAAGTTTCCTTTCTGATTAAATGTTTTACTGCAGAGTTCACATTTGTATGGTTTGTTGTTGGCATGTATTGTCATATGTCTTTTTAAGTCTGAATTTTGCAGAAAGATTTTGTCACATATTTCACATTTACATGTGTTATCCCCAGTATGAATTCTCATATGAATTTTGATCGTGTCACTGGAGCTAAAAATTTTGTCACATACTTTGCATACATAAGGCTTATCCATTGCAATATTGTGTATCTGTAAATGAATGCTTAACTCTCTTTTACCATTAAATTTTTCCTCACACTTTTCACATTTGTATGGCTTTTCACCACCGTGTATTCTCATATGTCTTTGCAGTTTTCCTTTCTCATCAAACAATTCTTCGCAAACTTCACATTTGAACGGTTTTTCTCCAGTGTGCGATCTCATGTGTCGCTTGCGACTAAAATTTTGACTAAACTTTTTGTGGCATACTTCACATTTGTATGGTTTTTCCCCTGTATGCGTTCTCATATGTTGTTTTAATTTCTGTTTCGCCTTAAACAAACGATCGCATAGTTCACATTGATGTCTTTTCCCTCCAACAGACGTTTTCACGTGGACTTGCACACTTCCATTCCAACTCAAACTTGGATCACCATTCTGAATTAGCAATCGGTCCCTCGTTAAAGCATTTTGCTGCTGCACTACCAACTGATGTAATTGCTCATCTTCACCCAACATTCTCTAAGCCCATACACCAGTCCAATGCTATTCTAATCTTACAGAAAAGCAAAGTAAACATTGGCAGGCAAAAGTAACTGCTACTGTATCCTTTGTTAAAAAAAACATATCTAACTTCCACTGACATAACTTGAACGTCAAAACATCTCCAGCTGCTATTGGTTATCATTGCATAATGAGATTGACTGGTTTCAAATAATTGGTTGTGAAACCAGTCTACCATCAACGAAAACTGTCATTAGGTCTCACTGGACAGTTGTTTTGGCAAATTTTTATCCGACGATGACCTATTGCAGAAAAATGATCATAATTTTACAATAAAGATACAAATAAAAACTAACTAATGATTTTTGTTGAAAGGATGCTTGTAAGATTCTGACTAAGGTATTAAGGTTATTTCCTTATGCAACTGGTGGTTTTGATACTGAACTTATACTACCAAGAAACTCTCTTTTTTACATTCATTTTAAACAGAAAAGAGCTATTTTCAACCTGTTCCTGTGAGAAGCAGGCTAACAGAGTCAGTACGTATTTTATTCATCTTGAAAGTTCACTAGTACTATAACAAATTAACATACTTTTCATCACCCCTCAACCATGTAGGGGGCCCCGAGTGGCCGAGTGGTCTAAAGCGCTGTCCGTTACGGATCACTGCCATCTCACCTCTGTCTGCGTGTGTTCGAGTCTAGGATTCGGCTAATGTAGATATGTGAGAAAGCTTGCCAGTTGCTTCTCGTGGGTCGGTGGTTCTTTCCGGTGATTTCCCGGTTTCTTCCTCCACCATTAATACTGGCCGCCATGAATAGCCTATCGTGTGCTGAGAAATGGCGTTAAGCCCAACAACAACAACAGCAACAACAACAACCATGTAGAGTTTTAGATATTTACCTCTGTAGCAGACACATGTAAATACGTAAGCCAAGTTGGCTGCTCATTTGCAACCCAAGTTACGCATTTGATCTCCAATGCTAGTCTATCTGTGACAGACAGTCACCAACAAGGCAACCCATTTACAAGCCTAACTCAAAGTAAATGTAAACCACATTACAGATTTAGCTTATGTGTGAATTTTTAAATGCTAGGGTTGTCATAATTAGGCTCATGCCTTCTACCTTAAAAATTAGGGGGGGGGTACAAAATACGAAAGTATCTAGTGAGACTTTAAGGAACAAATCGTTATCCAAAATATAATCAAACATATCCGAACACTAACAAAATAAATAAAAATACGAACAGCATATTTCAAATTTTAATTCAAATACCATTATAGAGAGTGTTTTCAAACGGTCATTAGATGCAACTTATCTTGTAACAAAACTTACATTTGAGGCCATTGATAAACATGATCTCCACCACACCCCCTTTATGGGACCAAACAATCCCATATGTGATGTTTAACAGGTGTCTCGGAGATAGATAGATAGATAGATAGATAGATAGATAGATAGATAGATAGATAGATAGATAGATAGATAGATAGATAGACAGACAGACAGACAGATAGATAGACAGACAGACAGACAGACAGACAGACAGACAGACAGACAGACAGACAGATAGATAGATAGATAGATAGATAGATAGATAGATAGATAGACAGACAGACAGACAGACAGACAGACAGATAGATAGATAGATAGATAGATAGATAGATAGATAGATAGATAGATAGATAGATAGATAGATAGATAGATAGATAGATAGATAGACACCAAGAAACCGTATTTTACATATCAATTGATCAAAATCATAATACTATTTTTTTATCATGATTAAACTTTCACTACAGACAATGTGTGACAGTTTTTTAAATAAAAATAAAAAAATTTCTCTATTTGTTTTAATTAGTTTCCTTATTTTTCAACTGTAGCAATCAGAAATAAAGCGCCCATTCTTCTTACAAAATTTGCACCTAAGCAGAAATACAGAGTCTTGATTAAGTTTGATTCCTACGAGTTAAGCCAGATTGAGTTTTTGAAGTAATAGCACGAGTCCGAGATTATGTTTACACCAAGAAACCCCCAGAAAAAGCAAATAAAAAGGAAAGTTTGTTAATCAAGGAATAAGCATCAGCTGCAAAATAATCATCTTCCAAAGATTCCAAGTTTTGCCCATTTTGACATTGCTGATGAAATAATTCTTGAGCGCCCAATTAATATGAACTGTCTGAGATGATTCTAAAATTGATCAACCTTCCTGGCTGAGTACTAACTACTTAACAGTTGTTCTTTCTCTCTTGTAAATTCGATACAGCTTTGTCCAGTTTCTTTTATACAATTTCTAAACCTGTGTTCGAACCCTCAGGTAACAACCCTGTAAGATACATCTCTTAATTAGTCATGAAAGCTCCTTGTCGTACTGACAGTGAAGAGATGACTGCAAGCTTTGCTAATAGGTACACTTTGCAGTTAAAGTTCAATGTTCTCTTGACCATTTCAAGCTTGAAGCTATTTTCTCAAGCTGAGGTAAATCTTGATCTACTTCTGTTTCTGCAACATTTGGTACTAGCCTAATATTTCTGTAACGTGGAGTACAAGCCAAATATTTCTGTAACATGGAGTACAAGCCAAATGTTTTTGTAACATGGGTACAAGCCTAATGTTTCTGTAACATGGGGTACTAGCCTAATATTTATGTAACACGTGGTACTAGCCTAATATTTATGTAACATGGAGTACTAGCTTAATATTTCTGTAAAATGGGGTACTAGCCTAATATTTCTGGTAAAACCAAAACTTGAACTTGTGCGTACAGGCGGGATGGGGTGTGTTCCGCCTGCCACTTCTTATTATTTTAGTATCAACGGCATTTATCTTTCTTCTCTTTGCATCTGCATTTTTCTTTCTTCTTTCTGTATTCATCTGTCTCTCTTCACTTTCTCTACGTATTTTTATTTCTCTCTCACTTCTCTTTTCTCTCAGCTTCTACCTGTCCTTTCCACGTAGTTACATTTCTATCTCCTGTTCTTCTTACATAGTTATTTCCATCATTTATTTCTGAAGCTGAAGTTTATATCTAATTGCATGTGGTTTTTAATTGTAATTATTTCACTTTCCTATCAAAACGAGATACAGACATAATAATCAATCTCAAAACACTTTTATTCAAATGATTCTTTTCTAAATATTGAAGTGATCTACTTGTTATCTCTTGCTTTCGCAAAAGTAGCCTTCACTTCAGAAAGATCATATTGTCTGGCAAGCTCGAGAATCTCATCCCTAGTCAAATACTCATCCTGGGTGGGATTTAAAACAAATTTCTCCAGTTAGATCATATTGTGAAAAATTATTAGTTTCAGTAAAGATTCCTTTAACTATGTGAAATTAACATTTTCAACGGGTCAATGAAAGTTTCGAGACTAAGTAAATTTATTTTTCAGGAGTAATTTTAATTTCCTAGAAATAAGGTAAATAAATCAGTTCCCAGACGAGCCTCCACAATGTCTGTTAAAATTGAATGGTCTCAAACCAAGTAATAGAAAACGATAAACTACAAGTTTTGTAAATACAAAACTAAGTAACAATGAAAATTTAAAGAAACATGGATATTGTGAAGAAAATCTCAAACAATTCAAACCGTTATATCACAATTCCAAACATACAGTGTTCTGAGTATATTATACTGGGATTCTACTGAATTCCATTCTTGAATATGCTGATGTATCCATACTATTGAATGTGCGGATGTGTTAAATCTTGGTGTTTGCCAATGATAGAATTCAGAATGTTTTTGAATGAATTCTCAATAATCTGCAAGTAGTGTTTTGGTCCAAACACCTTATTACATACCTCAATTATGTCAATGATTTCATGGGTGGAACTTTAACATAATACCTGCAAATATGTTGACATGGCCTTTCGACGTTATAAGGTTCTAGAAAGAGATCCTGTTTACAAATATGATGTGAAAATTACCCATCTTATTGTGTCCTAGTATTTGGCATATGAGATCAGAAAAAAATATATTTATTCCCATATTAGTATAAATCTTTGTGGAATCACTTTTAATTGCGTTTGGATATATGCACCTTTGATGACAAAACTGATGCAAATTTCGATACAACTTTCGGTACAATTTCGGTACATTTTCGGTACAATTTCGGTGCATTTTCAGAACAGGGCTTCTACACCTTAGATGAAGTTTCATATTGATTTCCAAGTGTTTGTGTAGGTAGATTGACAAATATGTTATAAGTAGGAATATTGCCCAGTTATAACTGCTAATGATGAAAACTGAAATCATCGTACGGACTTTCATGCCCCTGTGTCAAGCGTGATGTCAGCGTTGTACACAAAATATACCCAAAGCGGAAAATAGTAACTAAGTGAAAAATAAAAATTGTTTAAAGCAAATATAAGTCATACCTTCTAAGACAACCAATCATGGGGCAAAGTAGCGTCAGCAAAGGACTGAGGTAGTCCCTATAGACATCTATTTTAGAGAAACCTTATATTCCAACTTAAACTTCCTAAAACATAGGAGGGTGACCCTAAGTAGTAGAGGAAAATGAGAGTTTTGGCCCACCAACCCTTCCCACACCTCCTCCCCCACCCCCGACAAACCCTCATTTCCCTATATTACTACTACGTAGACAGATATTTTGTAACCAGACAAAACAACAGGTGTTGGAATGCGATAAGCTCTGTCAACAGAAGTGATGAATTTGTTAGAACAGCGTATGTGTGGAAAATGATTATTCTAAAGACGGCAAATAGGTTTTACCACAAATTTTTTTATCAGATAACAGGATGAAAATTAAACTGTACATTAGAACGTTTCAGTTAACAAGGCAGAAATTAAACTAGCATTAGAATGAAAATTATATAATTTTATATCTCGTTACCAGTGATTAATGTTTCAACTGTTGATATTAAAAATACTTCACTATCACGACTATAGATACTAAATTTTACTTTACCGCTCACATAGCGACGGGACTCAACAAATCTTTCATTTCTAGTTTATTCAGAGGATATTTTTTGTCGATAAAATACACCTTTGACCGATCTAGATCAATTGTGAGTTTAGTATATTTTTGTTGGCTAATGGGGATGTGCAAGTTTTTAAATTCCGCTAGCAACTTTTGATACAATTGTTCGAGATAATTGAAATACACGCTGTTATCAGATCTGATGAGCAAAAGTTTTAACTTGTCACGTGTTCCATTAAAACATATACCTGATGTTACATTATTAAATTCAACTGTCAATTGTTTACCGTCCATCATTAGATATTTGATGTTACTATTGTAGCTATTTGTCATTGTCAAATTTTCA
The DNA here is from genome assembly GCA_016746295.1 of Potamilus streckersoni. Classification (NCBI taxonomy): domain Eukaryota; kingdom Metazoa; phylum Mollusca; class Bivalvia; order Unionida; family Unionidae; genus Potamilus; species Potamilus streckersoni. The sequence goes on along the minus strand of JAEAOA010002337.1, from coordinate 946,935 downwards.
AACATTATTTTATAAGTTTAGATAAAATTTTAGTCACAATGAAAATACCCAAGGGCAAATGTATCTACTCCATTTTCACAATAACGTTTGTCATCAAAATTACACAATCCACGTTTGATAATGACATCTGTTTCAAGCTTATGATGATTAGTTCGAATTGCCATAGCTCTCATAAAACTAACACCGCCATCAAGGGCGTACTTGTAGTCATCAAATTTCATAAACTTTTTAACAAAATTACGAGGCAGACCTTTGGCTTTTTTCGTTATTTCATTATTGTCTAACAATATGGCATACATTTTGCTGCGTAATCCGATAAAATATTTGATAGCGCTCGAGTTCATTTCATCTTTAAACTTACCAATCACCTTTTTATTTGTGTCGTCATGAAATTTACTGTCACGTGGGTAATCAGAAAGATCAAACAGATCTCGATTATTGTACATGTCCTGATAGATGTTCTCGCATTCGATTTCATATACGAGCGAATCGGTATCAGTAAACAATAATCTACTTGCCGGCCACTGAATTTTAGCAAAATTGTAATGAAAATCGTACATCAACCACTTTCATAAATCTAACACTGCAGCTCCAACATAGATTGGCTTGTTTAGTTTTAGATTTGTTTTTCTTCTTTGTATCGCAACAAGATTTTCATTAAATATTTTCATGCTCACAAAATCATCGTCTGACACAAGTTTGTTTCTGCGATTGACATCATTAACTATTTCAATTTTTACGCGTTTCCTAATATTCTCCATCGTCTTACCAAAAACGGAATTGTTCATCAGTTTAAAGAAGTTTTTCTCAAACTCTGTTTTCGCTGCAGCCTTTCTTGAAGTGTTTGAGTTAATATAACCTCTCATCCACGGCGACTGATTAAATTTTAGTACACGATGAACTTTTCTCAACACAAGACCAGCATCGACTGCTTGTTTTAAAACTTTGTAATGCAAAACGTAATTTTTCTTATCAACTAAATTTGGTACTAGTTTCTTGACCATGGAATGTTGCCTTGGTGATGCTAACGCTTGTTGTTCTTTTGATAACAAACTATAATCTATGACCATCGATTCCGCACAGAAAGGGTAATCGTTATGTAATTTGTGTAGCGAATTTGGATAATCAAGATCAACTTCAACGAAATACGAAACATCTTCGGGTATCTTTTTTTCTGTCTTCGATAGAAATCGATCAGCCGTGATTCAATGAAATCCACCAAGAGGCATTGGTTATGTCATCGAATACCCGTACAAGTTATTACAATCTAGATAAACTATATACTTCGAAGGAAGGTCAGGGTTATACTGTTTCAAATATTTGTTGTTTGCTTCAGCAAACTTTTTTTTATCACGCTAATACCGCCTCGGATACCTTTTCCAATAAAATTGAACATATCAACGTTAGTTAGTAATTCCAACCTTACCTTACTAAACTTTAGCAGAGCATCCCATGACAGTCCAGGGGCAAAATAATACCAGCAAGGATCTAGTCCGTAATTATTATAACTCACTTCTCGAAAACTTTCAAAAACATCTGCTAATAATAACACGTCAGTTTTCAAATACAAATCATGATAATCACCAAAAGTCTCACAATCAAACTCTTTCCAGATATCTCGTGCAAACCTGTACTCATCATCAGTTATATTTTCATTTTTAAGTTGTGAGTAAAATTTATCTTTGCCAGGTAAAGATGTTTCATCAAATTTACTCCAGTCGTCGAGGTATTCGTATGGAAAAACTCCTTTTTTAGCTAGTAGATTAAATTTATCTCCAAAACAGTCTCTTAGGTTATCAAATTTACTACAACCTTTTACTAGCTCATCTAACGAGGCTGCCATAAACTGCAGGCTGTCAATAAAACGCAATTTACCTAGCGTAACTGACATGTACTTTTCAAAATTATTTGGGATACATTTGATGACGTTATCGAGTTTTAGACGAGATTTTATATCAGGATCACCAAAAGCTTCTACTATAATATGGCTATCATATCCTCGAAAATTGTGAAGAATAACCGGCATAAAATCTGGAGCATGAAATTTTAAATTACACTGATTATGAGCCGCTCCACGATACTGTCCAGTCAAATGACAATGGTCATGTACTTTTTTGTTGTCAGTATCAAAAGCTTTTTCACAAATATGACAAATTTCTGCTTGCTCGTGATCGGATTCTTGTTGAGTGTTAATTTTAACATTGGCGTTACTTTTTTCAAACGATAAGTAATATTATCAACTTCATTAATGAACTGCTTGAGAAGGTAGATAGCTGGATTTTTACCACGATATAATTTAATTGGTTTAGATAATCTAGAATCAGTACAACAAACTACCTTATACGCTACTCCACACGGATCATGATTTTGAACTTTTCTTATACTCGATTGATTAGGATTATTTTCTACGTTAAGTACAGGTTGAAGTAAACACTCAAAATCAGCGTATATAACGAAAGGAATTTTTAGTTTGTGATTATGATGGACAAACTGTAACACACTATCTTTTTTAGATGGCATTGTATTTTTTGCACATCATTACAGTACTGCAAATGCTTTTGTAATGTTTCATTGTTAGCACAACCATGCAAGCAGCGGTAACAAAAGAACTTTTTGTTCCTATTTTTATTGTACTGTTTACCAACTAGTCTGTTAAAGTTTTTAATCCAAACGTAATGATTTTTGTAAAACAGTAAATTTATAGTCGATTGTGAAGCTTTTTCTGAAATATATCTCGGGTATACATCCTCTTTTTCATCTAGTCCGAAAACATTAATTGAAACATTATTTTGCTTTTCAAATTTTGGTATTTGATTTTCTGCCACAGGAAAGTTAATATCTTTAAAATTTAATCTAGACACGTGACTGATATATTTTTCAACGCGATCAGCGTGTTTTTCTGCTGGAAATAGTGCGGAAAGAACAGCCCATTGGAAACACTTGTTATCTACGTTTTTGATGTTTATACAACATCTTTTACTTTTTATTTTTGGTGGCAGGTCGATGTATGAACTACTTCGTAATGCATTATATTTCATCGTGTGAAACAATATTTCTTTGATCATTTCAAACTTCCAACCCGAACCTAATTGAGTGAATTCCTCTATTTTTTTCCAGATTTCTTGGTGTATTTCATCAGATAGTGATAACAGATCAGTCCCAAGCAAAACAGGTCTTGAATTTGCGTTCATATAAGGTTCTGCAATTTCCTTGTTAGTTAATTCTTCCGTTATAACTAACATTGAAAATATAACATGATATTGCACAAATAATTTGATACTTTTGTGTTTTTCAAGCTCACGTTTTACAGTTGTCTGTAGTAGGTGGTAAAGATTTGCTGCATTAAAATTTACTAAAACAATTCGATTATCAAACTGATAACTATTATCAAAACCTGCAAAAGCAGTCGCTATTTTATCAGGTTCTTCCATAAGGATTCTCTTAGCTATATCACGCAATTTTAACATTATTATATTATAATGTAATATCTAATTGATAATTTCCTCACACTGCGCATGCGCTAAAAATCAATTGAAGATAAGAAAAATCTCCTATAATATAATGACAGCAAATCTAACAAACACATGTGAGCAAGAAGCATATCAAATTCACCCAAAGTATAACTTTACCTCACACTGCGCATGCGCTAAAAATCAATTAAAGATAAAAAATATCACCTATAATATAATGACAGTAAATTTGACAAGCGCACGTGAGCAAGAGATTTATCATGTTCACCCAAAATACAACTTATATGCTAGAAATACATTAGGTTCAGTTATTAACATCAAAACTAGAATATCTGTTGGCAAATTAACGTCAGCGGGTATTACGATTAGTGTAAAGGGAGATAATGCTGAGAGGATTGTAATGTTTAGAAAAGATTTTATTTACACGTTGTTTTGCGATGATATTCCAGAGGGACAGCGTGTATATCATGTGAACGATAAAGTCACTGATGACAACATTGAAAACTTATCCTTAGAAGATGAGTTTCAACCGCATCCGGTCTTTGATTTATACGAGGCTAACGATCGCGGTATTATTAGAAACAGAAAAACTAAAAAAGTTCTTGGTACTATGAGTAATATGGGATATATCAGGGTAACTGTTAGAGGAACATCGACAAATCAAGTTCGTTATCTTGCTCATAGGTTTGTTTACGAGGTGTTCAATGGATCTATACCCAATGATCTGGTTATTAATCATATTAATAACGTAAACACTGATAATCGATTGAGAAATCTGGAGCTAGTGACCCAGCAGGAAAATGTAAGAAAAGGACGAGGTGGTGATATTAATTTTAGATGTCCAGCAAAACCTGTTATTTCAAAAAACCTTGAAACGGATGAGGAGATCGAATTCAAATCGATTACAGCTGCGGCAAAGCATTATAAGATAAATTCCAGAGCAGTAAAATTTGTAGCTGATGGAGTAATGAAATCAGCTTTTTCAAGAGAATACGATGCTAGGATTGGTTTTAGATATGATATTTGATAGCTCAGTTTTAGTCAAGCAATGATGAGCAAATGCTATGATATCATCGTGATTAAATTTTAGCGTCGTTACTGCACTTTCATTAATTTTATTTTTTTTTCTGCTTCTGTTAGCAATATTTTATGAGAATCACCTTGCATTACAATAACGTCAACACTATAACCCAACAAACATTTTCTTACCGCATCAGCTAGTTCGTTGTAATTTAATATATTAACTTGTTGGTGATATTTTATCTCATCAGTCATCTTATAACAATAATTTAGATAAAAATATATTATAATAATGGACTTGATGAAACGACTCGCTGAACTCTACAAACAAGATACTAGCGACAAAGTCGCCAGCGATAAGGTCGTAAGTGATGAGGTCACATTTTCCAAAGATTTCATAGACAAATCTATTGGTTATAATGAAGATGATATTTTATATAACAGCGAATCTGATGATGATGATGAAATAGTCACTGTTGCTGACAGATCAAATTACAGCAGACCAACAACTAAACGATATAATGTCAAGTATCACATTGCAAAAAAATAATGAAAATTAATTTTACCGTTGCCAAACAACAACTGTTTTGGCAGCTAATCAAACCTTTCTTAAACGTCAGAATTCCAGGCCGACAGAAGAATATCAAATTCGATTTCATATTTGTCAAGATTTTTAATCTAATGACGTTCTCTGACGATCGTAAGCAGTATCTAATATCGTTATGTAAACCAGTAAAATGTAAATCGGTCAAACAAAAGTATGAGAAAATTTATTATAACATTATATCATAATCTGCTTAGTTGGGATCCAACTGTTAAATTTATCGCTATACCCACGCCATTTGACTAAACTTTGATCTCCTTTTTTCTTAATTACTTTCTCGCTAACAAAAACATCTTGCTCAGTTTTCTGTAGTTCTTGTTCATAAAAACTACCTACGATCGGTTCCCCTGCCAGATCTTTTAAAACGTATGTTACAGGTATTGTGAAAAGTACCTTATCAACTACAAAAACTTCTTCACTCCAGTTTGGAGTAAATCCTTTTGCAAATACCTTTTTTGTCAAAGAAATTCTAACTTTATCACCAACCTTAAATTTATGTCTGCGGTACATGTTTTCATTTGCTAATATTGAATTTTTAATAGCTTTTTTAGGTGTCATTTTGATGGTTCGATGTTTCGTGTTATTATATTCACCTACGATTTGAGAAAGGTCATCGATGTACCTGTTGGTGTTTTTAGCTGTCATATGTTTGTGTAATTTCTCGTTTAGCGTGCGATTAAATCTCTCAACAATAACGCTTTTACCTTCGTTTCCTGTAACATACCTTTTTATATTATTTTGTTCTAGAAACTGTTCAAACTTTTTGTTAAAGAACTCGGATCCGTGATCAGTCCAGATTTTATTCGGTTTTCTTTCTGTAGTCGTTATTGTTTGTTTTACCGCATCAGTCATTGAAGTCCCTGTCTTATCCGAAACAGGTACACTGAAAGCGTATTTGCTAAAAACATCTATAACATTAAACAAATACCTTTTTGGAGCACCATCAGCGCCAACGTTAAACTGAGCTAGATTGGATACATCTACCAAATCTATTGCCCAGATATCATCTACACCATTAGCGACAACTTTACGTCGTGAAAACTTTTTTTAGGTCTGTACAGCTCGACTGCAAGATCATCGTATACTTTTTTTTTCCGAGTCCGAGTTTATATTTTGCTCCTATCATTCCCTGAACAAATCTTCTATCAAAACGTTCTCGTAGATTTGTTGACTCCATATCACGTAATTCGTCTAACATTACTTTATCACAATCTGCTTTAGAGTTTTCATGATCACGATAACAGATATCATGACGCATCGCTATTGCATCCACTTGATTGTAAGCCTCTTGACCTGGCAATGGATTGTCGTTTTCATCTAGTTGTTGATTTAGCGGATTGTAAGGTCCTGTATACCGATGACCTGGCAATGTCCAACCGCCTTTTGGTTTTGGTAATTTTTCAATAATTTTATGTATATCTATACCTGACCCTATTATTTCTCTGTTGTTACAACATTGACAGTATGCGACAATTTTATTTTGCTCAAGACTAAAATCTGTCAGAATCACAGTTGCATATCATTCTATATTTTTAGTCGTCGAATAAAATAATATCAGGATAACCAGATCCTAGCGACATCTCTGAGGATACTCTCGCTGGGGACACTTTCTTTAAAAACATATTTTTTCTTTTTCCGCAGACTGCACAAAAACTTTTTAATATTATCCTGTTGTTTTTTGTTTTTTCTGTTGTTTCATTAATATTTTCTGTTTTAGTTCTACACTTGAGACAGTATGTTGACATTATTATATTTATAAGTTTAGATAAAATTAATTGCAATCTCATCATTAGCTTCAGAAGTTTGCTTATCAAACTGTAAAATAAATTTTAAAAAATTGAGATTTCTGCTCATCTGTCGAATAAACATAATACAATAATATCCGCAAGCAGACGTTCCAACAGGTTGGAGTTGATTTGACGAATAATATATCGTTTTAAATTTTTTATTCATATACTTTTTTATTACATCGCTTGGAGGAAGTCCAAACGAGTCAAAAAAGTTATTATTATAAACTGCTACCCAATGCGTGTCGGATCCGTCATTGAAATCTTGTATATTAATAACACACGAACTTACAGCTGACGGTGATTTTATTGCTGTGAGTTCATCTTTAGAATAAACTCCGTGAAATCCAGGAACTGCTTTTAACTTATCAATGATATCAAAATTACTCAACGGGGTGGTCTAGTTCCTGGTAATGTTATACCACGTCCGATTCATAAAAGATTTGGCAGCAGACTTCCCGCTAGTCTTGCCAAAAGTGGAGCGATCGGAATAAATCCTCCTTGTTTTGTTTGATTGCATTTGCATTTGCATTTTGGTGTTGTTGTTTTCTTTTTTTGTTGTTGGCGATTTCTTTTTCTTTTGTGGCATTATAATATATTATTTACATAAAATTTACAATTTTTTTATTCCACTTCCACGAATGATAAAATTATCTTCAACTGCTTTCTCCGTTGCGCCAGATATTGCTCCAGACGCTGCTGCTAGTCCTAATGTGCCTAAGACTGGTAAAAGTTTAGGTATTATTGTGCTAGCTAATACTGATAATGCCGGACCAAGAAAACCACCTTCTTTTGCCAGCGCTGTCATTTGTGCAGCACTCAAATTTAAAACAAAAGTTTTTTTTACGATCATACTTTTTTACTTGATTTTTTGTTAGCATTAATTTTGTTAAAACGACATCAGAAATATTAGGATTGATTTTTAATGATACCTGTTCTCGCTTTGCAATAGCAGCTACTAATTTTTTAACTTGACCATCGGTCAAATATACTTGTTTTAAAATATATTTTGCCATTTTATATAACAACTATAGATTAAACTTGAACTGTCATTTTACCTCCAATAGAATCTACCGTGATAAATCTATCACTAATCACTAATACGTATACGTATCACGGCGCCACTGGAACCGCCCCAAGTGTCCAGGTAATTTCAATATCCGCTGTGCTGTCTACAGCTCGCTCTCTGTTTACTAACATCAAAATGAAATATAGGATAAAGCGTAAGAAATTCCTCTGCTGATATTTGAGTTCCATCTTCAGCATCTTGATATTTTTGTATTGCGTCAAGCAGGTACATGTACGGTCGAGAAATATTTTTATTAACGTCATCAGCAAAATTGCACTCGATAGCTCTTTCTGGATTTTGCTTTGAATTTAATCTAGCGTATATTCGTCTGACATCAGAGTGATCAAATATTGCATTATTTTGTTGTTGGTTACCTCGTCGGGCTTGCTGTTGAAATACGACAAAGATATTTCTCGGCAGTTGTTCGCTTGATGTTGTGACCCTCCATGTGTAGTCAGTAGTATTTGGAACCGCTGTCTGATATATCTTATGCTGCTTAAAATAAATTCTGTTTGTATGTTTATCAAGCGTACTATTTAGTTCTGACATTTTAGTGATTGATTGTGTTATACGTGGCATCCACAAGGCAAGTTTGTTTATGATAAACTGTACATCAGCCCCTCCAGATCTAAACAAGCAATCGTTTTGATCTGCTCGATCTAAAATAAGAGTATGTTTTACTCCGCGGAATACTTTATCATGATCGCGACAAAAGCCGAAAATCATACTTAGTGGAAGCATCATTGCAATTTGACGTGATCCTGCTGCAAGTTTTCTTCGCCTAGCAAAACCATTGTTATAGCGTGGATTTCTCATGTCAAGTGTGTTAAGAAGTAAATTTAACATCGCAATACCATTTGCATCTGCAGCTGGTGGTGTTATATTTAGATTATTAAAAGCTGCTGTAAGAGAAACTCTTGTAGCGTCTGCATTAGCAGCTGCACCTGGTGCAGCAATACCTAGCGCGTCTGCATTAGCAATGAGAAAATTTCTCACAATTACAGCATTTACATCAGCATCAGCTCCATGTACTATAGCGCCTCTCTTTAAAAATTCGGTTGATTCAGCTATACCCCGTCCAGTATCTTTAAACCACATCATATTAGTTGCAGTTGATCTTGAGTAATCGTCGGAAAACGAAATAATATTTAAAATTGTACTTGCAACTTGTAGATGACTTGAAATATCTTCTATAGTTTGATTGGCCAGTTGATATCTAGCACTTTTGAATAAACACCAGCCGTTATTTAAAAGAGCTACTTCTGCTCCAACTGCAATTGCAGCAGGTGGATTGGCTACTGTCATAATCTGACCACGAACTTCTAACATAGCCTTATGTGGCAGTAGAAATACATCTTCGTCTCTGGTGTTAAAGTTTCTAATACCAGCTTTATTTGGTTCGTTAGAATTTTCATCAAGATACTCAACAAACTCGAATTGTGTCACATCGTTGTCGATGTCATAAGTTTCTGTTAACTCGAGATAATTTTTAACAGACATTTTATTTTATTAGATTATATAAAATTTTATTGCGGCACTGTTACTTTAGATATTAATTTTTTTATGATCTGCTCGCCCTTTGGTGATAATAATTTTTTGTTGTTGTTATCATAGCTTTTTGAGTTTCTTTTGTTGGAGCGATTTCTGAGATAGCTTGTTTTATTTCAGATGCAGTCGGTGGATCACGTTTTATTTTATTAGCTATTTTTTGTCCCACCGCAGTCCCAGCGGCAGATGCAGCCCCAGTTGCAAAAGCGTTACCAGCGTCAATAGCAATTGGTGCAACTTTACGTGCTATACCTGGAATAGTTTCAATAACTTTAGTAAAAATATTTCCAAAAAATCCTCCTACTATTTGTCTTCGATAAACTTTTTTCTTTGTTTCATTATATTTGATGTTGCATAATTTTTACTTTTGCTCACGTAGATGTAAATAATAAGTTACAACTTCATTATTCAGTTCCAACTGTTTTCCTGATTGATCTGTCAACTGCATTATTATACTTGATATTTGATTTTCAACATTTAAAGGACAATAGATAATATCTCGTGGAGTTATTTGCATGAGAGAACCTGGCAGAACTTCATGTGAGAAACTGTAAATCGTTTGACCTTTGCTACCTTTTGATGTATAAGAGCCAGAAGCAATAGAGCAGTTTACTAATATTGTATTTACTTCTGTTATATTTACTGGCAGTTCACTGTCATATTAATAGGCTGATCAAGTGCAGTGTAAGTTTTTTCAGTAAATCCTAACAGTTGTGCAATACTTCTTTCTCTTGGTTCAAGACTAATTACTATATTTTTCAAAGTTATCCTAGTTCGCAATGTGTTATAATTTGCTGCCAATTCAAAATTATCAGCCACATCGTCAGCTTTTGTGATGAGCTCTTTGATTGTCTTGTTTAGATCAGTAATATTATAAGCTCCTTGCGGAATTTTTTTTTTGTTGTAGATATTGGAGATGTTGTAATCATAGTAAAATACACTTCATCGTTAACATCATTTTGTTTTGTAGGATCTAGTTGGATAGGTGGAAAATAATTTACTGAAAAATTTGCGCTATCTATCGCAGACTCACTAGAGTTTAGTAATAATGTTGTTTGCATTCCTTTAATATTATATCATTTTAAAAAATTAAGTCGCCGCGATTAAGTCGCGGTGTAAAGTTTCATATTCGTCAGATGTTAATAATTCACTCGATCTTAGATGATCAAGTATGTCAATGATTTCATTATCAAGTTCAACACTAACATTCCCAGCTTCCTTTGATGATATTAATAACATTAATCTACCTATCATTTCAGTAGTTGATGTAAATACCTTTACACCAGTTCCTGTTCTTACTTCTCTACTTTTCTCTGCACGAGTTTTATCAAAAGTAAAAAATTTCCTTTTAAAACTCCACCCTTTAACAAAAGGTTTTAATCTACTATTTTCTGCTGTTTTTATAAACGTGAGAGCAATAACACCGTTTCTCATTCTTTCATAAAGTGGAATCATATTATCAATCTCTGTAACCGTGTTTAATTCATCTTTAGCAGCAACTCCGTCTTTAAATATTACATCTAATCTATCGAGTAATGTTTGATATTCTACATCAGTCCACTTGCTTATATCATCAATACTCCTTATATTTTCATTCTGTAAAAAAATTATCATATTCAATACCTTTTATCTCATCATATGCTCTTTTTGTAAAATAAAATCTTTGATCTCCAACTTCCATAAACTTTACAGTAAGCTCACCAACTCTTTGTTGCTCCTCTTTGATATCTTTTATATCTCCTGATAAATTTGTTATAATATTTGTTATTCCTTGCGTTGTTAACTCTGCTAATCTTCGCTCAAGTTCCAGCGGATTGTTTATCAATCGATCTGTTTCAGATTGTCTAGCCGCAGGATCAGCTATATTTGCTGTAAATGCCTCAATTAGTTTTCTTTTTTCTTTATCAGATCTAGTAACAAGTTTTACAGCAGTTGCTTCCTGTTGTTCATTAACAATTCCAACCAAGCCTTTTTCCTGCAGTTGTTTAAGTTCTTCTTCTGGCAGTGGTTTAGTTTCAGGTTGTTTACCTAATAGTGCTTCAGTAACCGGCTTGAAAATTGTAGCTGTTGCTTCTGTAGCGATTACTTGCCCACGCCGTACTTCTTGTACTTTTTGCTTAAGCGATGTCTGAGATTGAGCAAGTTTTTTTTTAGGTCTTCTATGTGTTGTCTGTATCTTGCTCGTTTGTCCATTATTATTATTATAAATTTTATAAAATTGAAACCCTTACTGTAAGTGTCAATACAACAGCGAAACATTTTAGTTGGATCATTTGTAAGTTTATCAAATAAGAAAAAGTTGTATTTATCTTTTGTAGCATTATGGTAAAGTTCAATAAATTTATCTTTTATCTCGTCACCGCATTGTTCGCTTGCAATATTTATAACGTCAACATTGTCCAGTCCTGGAAATAATATAAAACAACCCGTATTTCGCCGAATAAATCTGTCAACATTATAAACTCCTTGAGCGAGATAAACAGAATTACATTGTTTGTTACGAGACAGTGAGAAATACGATCTTATTTTGTTCATCTCCATGTTATTTAGCGGAATATCGTCAAAAACTACTATCTTTTGTTCATCTACATCAAGTTGATTAACTGGAATAAGATCTTCTGGCTGCCTAATTATAAAAAAAATCTTCACCAGCCTTAAGTTCATCATGAAGTTTGTCATTATAATCGCTTAATAACTCATACTTATCTTGCTGTGGATTGATTGTGTAAATATAGACTCTATCGTAGTTCAAATTATCACCAAGAAGCAAGTTCATAAGCAAATTTGTTTTTCCTGATCCAGTTCGCCCAACAATAAGATAATGACAATCAGGAAGTTCTTTGTTATGTTTGTGTTTCACCAGCTTCTCTGTATCAAAGTTTAATATCGACGATTTTGCCATTTTGTATAATATTAAACTAGTGTTGATAATTTTATCTAAGACAGTAAATAATGAGTTACTATACAAAATTTGGAACACTATAAGGAGATTTATCCACAAAAGGTTACCAAGGTGACTTATCCAAATATACAACTCTTGATCAGCTCAAAAATGAAATCAATAATTTACTAAATCTTACCAGTGTAGAACCAGATGAAGTCGTCATTTTCCAGGACAAAGAAAGACGATTAAAAACGAGTGATGTAAAACTGCCAGATGTACTTGTACGAATTCCTAATGCGGTTGCTGATAATATCATGACTTTTAACAATCAAGGTAAGATACAAGATTCTGGTAGGTCAGTAAATGATTTTGTTAAAAAGCTGGTGATTTATTTAATGGGAATATTGTTATGAACCAGAACAAGATTACAGATCTTGCATATCCAACTACAGATGGAGACGCTGTAACTAAGAAATATGTCGATGATCAGGACGTTCCAATCAATAATGAAATAACAGCGCTCAAAAATGAATTTACCGGTCACGAAAAAACGTTTTTAAATTTTCGTAGAAACATAAGCATGCTTAAAGATGATTTTTTTGGAAATCCATCAATTGTTGACATTACACTAATATTAACACAAAACTCAATGATATTAACACAAAACTCAATGATATTATTAGTGAAAATTCCTAATATTGTTGAGAAAACGAGTATGGTTAAAATTCCTCACAAACAGATTAAAAATATTGTGTATACTGTTGATACTGGTTATACTGGGTGGACACCAAAAAATAATTCTATCAAATATATTGCAGAAGTTACCGGTGTGTATAGATTGTCAGTGCTTAGCAGGGCAAAGTTTAGAATATCTACCAAATATCTATTTCGTCATCCAAATGATGACTCATCTGGCGTATTATCTGTAATAATAAACAAAAATTCTGAAGAAGAATTTGTACTTGAACCAGTTGATAAAACTTTAAAATTAGCAATTTTTCTCTGGTGTTTAGAATTTATAGCTGAACAACCAGCTCTTATTATAGATAAACCAAACGTAGGACTATGTGAACTAATATTATAATGAAAAGACGTATAGTTGATTTCAATCATATTTCAAAAGATATTCCAAAACAAGATGTAGACGCATTAATACAATACTATAAATATTATCATAAAAAACTTTGGTGTGTGAAAAAATGTTACAAATACTACAACAAGATCCTTCGAGTAATATCATATCTACCCTTGTTAATGATCAGTTCTGGTATAATTTCAAGTGGGGTATCATTAAATCCTTTTTTGTTAATCATATCCGCTATTGGTGTTTCACTTACAGCGGCGTGTAAAATAGTAGAACCAAGACTTTTGATAAAGAAGCACGGTTGCTTAACATCAATTAAAACTTACAAGAAACTACTTGATCAGATCCGGTCTTACCTACGAGGAGTTAAATATAATATGGATGATTTATTACGTGAATTTCGTATTATTGACAATATGTTAACAGATATTCTACCAATGAGGGTTAGCAAGTATGAAAAAAATATCACAAAAAATATGAGTAACATAAAATTTTATCTAAACTTAAGATATAATATAACTAAAATAATATCATTTTCATTCTAATGCTAGTTTAATTTCCGCCTTTTTAACTGAAACGTTCTAATGTACAGTTTAATTTTCATCCTGTTATCTGATAAAAAATTTGTGGTAAAACCCATTTGCTTTCTTTAGAGTAATCGTATTCCACACATACGCTGTTATAACAAATTCGTCACTTCTGTTGACAGAGCTTATCACATTCCAACACCTGTTGTTTTGTCTGGTTACAAAATATCTGTCTACGTAGTAGTAGTATAGGGAAATGAGGGTTTGGCGGGGGGGGGCAGAAGGTATGGGAGGGGGGCCAAAACTCTCATTTTCCTCTACTACTCCCTAAATTTGATTTCAGGATTCAACCTCAATTTCGACTTTCGGATCATCATATTACATTTTGGACTTTTGGAGTGACCGTAAAGTTCAAAATAGTGTGACTGTAAAATAAGTAAAATAGTGTTTGCAAGAAATACTTGCATACTATTTCATTAGATCTGTTTTTGAGTCGCTTTTCGTGATCCAATGACCAAATGCTTTTTTTCAATGGAAGAACGTCCGCATTCCATACGGTGAACCAATCGATGAGTGCACCCTCAATAAATAGACGACCGATCCGCTGGCCATGTGGTTAAACTGTTCCCCTTGGATGCGGAAGAAGCAAGTTCGAACCCAGAACAATTCATACCAAAGATCTGCCTCGATTGACTTTCAGCATTACGTGGTTAGTGTTACTATTGGTCGCCCCTGTGTCAGGATAATGAGACTGGGTGAGACATCATGCTAATTGTCTGTGCAATGATGCCCCACTGCTATACATCTGCCACACTGCAGACATAGCAATATGGCTGAAAACATTTAAAAATCTAAAACACACACACACACATTAAATAGATCGCAATAAAATTACATTTACTCAAAATATGCCTGACGTAAGGAGGGTTAGTATATAAAGGATACATTTTTTTAAAAAAATGTTGATGACGGAAATATAGGTTAGTAAAGCTATATATTTAGTCTTGTACTTTGGGTGGTGTTGCTTATAACCAATAAATAAATCTAACGGGTAAATTGCCATTGGTAGGAATATTTAACAAAAAGTTAACAAAAATAAGAAAGCGAAAAATGCAGGTTAAAGTAATCTATTCTTGTACTAAAAGAAAAGGACGTAGTGTTTATGAACATGAACCAATTGTAATAATTATATATATATATATATATATATATATAGATATATATATATATATATATATATATATATATATATATATATATATATATATATATATATATATATATATATATATATATATATATATAGATATATATATATATATAATATGCTATAATAGGTGCACATATAATGTTCAAAACACACTGCTGTATGGTCATAGAATAAACGTAAACACATAACCAATAACTGAGTTGTGTAATTTTCTTTAATGCTGGCATCGTAACATAATTATTGTTCTTTTCTATTTCATAACACTTAAATACTTATTTTTCATTAGTCAGAATTTGTTAAAATCGTACGATCATTACTCAATAGTCCTAAAATAAGGAGAAAACGAAAGTCAGCAAGTTTTGTACAAATAAACAAATAATGTATTTGCCGCAAGTTCAAAGCGAAAATTTAAACAGAATTTAAAGTAATGCGAATAAGTCCCAAAATAGTCCGAAATAGTATATCACCAGTCCTCGTGAATAAGTCCAAATTAAATTTCATTTTTGTTCGAAATAAAATAAATAGCCAAAAATGTGGATGTGCCTGTTGATGTGACCATAGTCTTTTGATGAATCCTAATAAAATAACCCAAAATGTCTTATTTGAATTCACTATAATTGATCACTGTTCTAAACTATTGTAAAGAGCACTTTGTATTTACAGTGATAAAATAATTTGAATAAATAATTTCAACCAAATCAAATATGGAACACAGCAATACAATGGATTATGTAAGATGTTATAGTAATGATAACTAATATCTAGATTATAAGATTATAAAACCCTTAACTTGACTAGGTCACAATTAGCATTTTCTAAGAATAATAGAACTTAACTGCATTTTCCATTTTAGAACAACACTTTTACAACAATTTGCTCAAACCAAAAGAATGATTATAACACTTAAGCCCACACTCTTGGAAAATATTAGATATACATTATTTGTTTACCAAGCTAAAACCAACTTCTCTTTTTAGTGAGGAACACAAAGAACTTGATTTTATACAAGGTCAAGCCAGTCCACGAATCATTTAATCCTTCAGCTGAGGAAACATTTACACGAAAGAATGTTTTCAACTTTATAGGTTTACGAAAGCAATTGACATGAATTCAGAAACTGGTGAAAATCAAACACGTCGTCTCTTTGAGTGCCTTAAACTCATAATAAGCTGACTTTTTCCTTTGGCTATTTCAGGGGAAAAGGTTGGCTCCCATTGCTATTAAGGACTACAGTTTTATGATATCGGGAACTTACCATTATCTTGGCAGGGTGGCCATAAATCAAGACCTCTCCGGTTTGTTGTCCACCTTAGACTTACATGGTCTTAAATCCCTAATTATGTTTCCTAAATGAAATCTTTCCTGTGTTTCGACTTGGATGAATTCAAATCAATTTCGATCGTTTAGCCACGAGCTCCTTTTATGCAAAACATGTTCCCCGTAATGCAGACTTAGACGGAGTATAATAATTCCCTATTCGGTTGACCTCGCCTACATTCAGGTTTGATCCGATGCTCCTGCGCTCCTAATGACTCAGCCTGGTCGGTCACTTGGAGAAGCAATAGGTGGAAAAATCTTCTTACCCATATCTTGGTATGAAGTAAGTAATTAAGCTCTGAGATCTGTGATCCGAAGTCAAGCGTAGACGTCTATGTATGTACGCTGCTTATTTAAACAGGAATCGACCCTTATCTCCCATCTTGTTTGCGTAGAGATTGAGTATACAAACATGGATCATAATATCATCCTTGATTTGTGCCTATCGAGATATAACAATAGTTGAACACATACAATTATGCCGATCAGAAAAAAAGGAACTTTTGATTAACACTCACCCTCTTTTCAGTACCCCCACACTCACCTAAACATTGTGACTATCTTGCTCGGCTCCAAATCTGATTTGACACCTAGAAGATTCTGTCTTTATTTTCTTTTATTTCATCCTCGCGTTCATCCAACCAATCCTTTTATCAATATTAGGATGACATTCCAACACTTGTCTTTATGTACGATTTTTGTACTTTAATGGCCATTTTAAGGTCATTGGAACACAGAATTTCTCAGCTGCGTCCTGATGTGTCTGCTTGCATCCAGTATGCGAGGTACATCAAAGTGAGTGACGTACTGTACCGTCTTTACAACCAGGGGTCGTCTGTTGAAAGCTCGTAAAGAAGAGTACTGCGGAATATATATTTGTAGTTTCTGATACGCACATTGCTAAAATAAATTATGTTTCCGAAGTAAAAATAGATATTACTAAAAAGTAAATTTCTTAAGATGTGAAAGTAAGTACTTAAAATGCAGCAATCTTGGGTTTACGAAACATGGATCACCATGCTGTGATGTAGGTATTTGGCTTTCTTAAGGTGCTTTAAATCACTTATATCTTCTAGAAAGCCAATGTTTTAGAGAACGAATAAAACTTCGTCGCCAACTTGCACATTAAGAAGGGTTAGAAAGAGTAACAGCATTTATTCGACACGTAGTAAGTTCTTTATATGCTGTTTGCCACACAAAATGAATGCCATAAGGAAATCTAAATTCACTTTAAAAGATTTCACTATTTTATGTAAAGGTAAGACGTCAGCAATTGAGAGTGCTATTTGTTTTCATTTTGCCATGGTAACACTCTAGTATCCCATTATGACAACAGATATCGACACACGTTGGACGACAAAAACGATGCTGATAAAATTTAGTATTTACACTTTTTGCAAGGCCAAATCTGTATGAAAACATCAACTAGAATGATATGCTTTGTAAAATGGCAAGTTTATAAATGGAATACACAGGCTTATAATGAATCTAGCACATGCAAGCATTTTTTACTATAATGCAGACGGAACGTAGCACTTGCAAACTGCCACTAACAGTTTGCATAAAATGAAGAATACAATATACATGGATATATACATGGATATAAATATGAAAGTAGCACTTTCAAGCAGTCATTGCATCAATGAAGAATATAAAATGATGCCTGCATAGAATTATGGCGGATTACCCCTCCCCATAAATAAAAATTCTCCAATGCTGGCACTGATGGGAGAGTATCGGTGGCTACGACACAGGAATTGTACCTATACCTCAGAATATTGAGATTGAGGAAAATTAGATGATTCCTCGTTTAAATAGTCACATTTCGGGTAACTTCACATATATTGAGTCAAATCAAATCATATTATTAGAGGCCTTTGAACACAATATTGGCTTTTTGCAGTAATGCTTTGGTATTTGTCCCAAATAACCAAATTTGAAGAAGTTATGGCAAGGGTACACATTTATGTGAGCAATCCTAACTTTGTCCAGGAAAATTTAATGCCATTGAGATCAGATGCAATTATACTTTTAGGATCTATTGCAAAGTTACGTGAAAGCTGTTCATGTGAATTTTCAAACTAATAATTATTCGAAATATGCATCAGTCCGATTATAACATGGAGAGTTTATTCGGCCGTATTTAAAACTAAATATCATTTATAATAGAGTTATATTGTGTCTTTGGCTGTGGGAAATTACTTATGGCTGCTCTATGATATTCCAAAGTTTTAGCAGAATTGAAACTTAGACATAGGATTTTCAAGAAACTCTAATACAAATGTTAATTTTGTCCTTTTCGAAAAAGATATGCAAGTCTTAATTAGGCAATACAAAATATAATCTTTAAGTCTGATAGATTTTTAAGTCCACCATGCAATTGCACCATGACAGAACTGTTTAACAACTTTCAAGACTTACTGATATAACATGTAGTCATTTGCTTATATTATAAACGTTTTGTATTTATTCTAACTCACCTAGCTTTAAGACCAAGTACACTATCTCGTGCATTGAGTGTCATTTGTTATGCAAGAGTTGTAGTTGTTTTACCACTCAACAAGCCAAAATTATTTAGAATGTGTATCAGAATTAAAATAATATTTCATTTCACCAAGAATTTTTGATGGGTCGATATCATGAACGAAATAAATGCATATTAATGAAGCGATGTTGTATCTGAATTCCTGATATCGGTACCATTTTGAAAGCCATATTTATCGTCCGATTATGATCAAACATGGAATATATGCCTAGAATATCAAGACATAGGACAATTTCAATACTGTTTGAGATCCACCATTTTCATGATGCGTGTCTAATTGACTGAGCGTGTAACCACTTTAGAATGCATAATTCTGTTAAAATATTAATCCCACATTGACCATTAGTTCATAATTGAAACATTTGTGACCATTCGGATAAAGAGCAAGATAATTGCATATTAATGAGATGATCGTGCACCTGATTGGCTGATCCTGTTGCCACACTGGAAGCTATATTTGTGATCCAACCTTGACCAAACTTCTAATTAAGGCTTATATGCTTAAGATCGAGCGTGAGTTTGATAATCCATATAATCCAAGCATGCAAATGAAGTACTATTGCGTGCTAATATCTTAGGCTGTTACCACTCCATATCTGACTCCATTGTGATCAAACATAAACAATTGGATTATAATCAATATATTTGATTAGTATACTGAAACCCCTGAAAGTAAAAATCAAGTGAGTGCAAAAAATTTGTTTTGCGTTTTGAGAAATGTTTGGATTCAAGCTAGTTTTGCTCGTGCGAAAACCTTTCTGTGTTTTTATGTGACAATATATATATATATATATATATATATATATATATATATATATATATATATATATATATATATATATATATATATATATATATATATATATATATATATATATATATATATATATATATATACGAAAGCATCAGTCTGTGCAAATAGGCAAAAAAAGAAAAACTTTTGGATTTATTTTATTTTTAATTGATGGAGAATGACCTGAAAATGAAACATTCCAACCAAAAATGGATTTATGTTACATAAATTCAGACAGTTGCCCCACATTGATATACACCCGTCCTTCTAAGAAACATCTGAGTAATAAAATACTTTTATATCTTTACTATCAAGATCATTGGAAGTATAAATAATATTCTAAAATATTTAAATACTATTTATTTTTCATAATGTTCACAGTTCAATGATGTTATTTATTGATTCCTTTGGGTCCTTTCCAGCACATATAACTGGCTAGAACTTTTGTGGAAATCTCTGGTAACTTTCAAGATATGTCTAGGCATGAAAATATCATACTATATAAGTTTTTAAGTTGTTCTAAAAATTCATAATTATGCAAAAAAAATCATGGAGGAGGAGATTCTGGTTCTGAACTCAGTTTCTTAAAGTGTGCTCTCTCTCTCTCTCTCTCTCTCTCTCTCTCTCTCTCTCTCTCTCTCTCTCTCTCTCTCTCTCTCTCTCTCTCTCTCTCTCTCTCTCTCTCTCTCTCTCTGCAGTTCCCCTATCCCTGACTGAACAACCATAATGTATGGTTGTGTTATTGTTGTATTGTTTGATTGCTTTTTTTTTCCTTTTAATAATATGACATTTTCTTATATACAGAAGCTGATTATGATGAAGATTTACTTATATCAATTAGGTGAGCTTGCACATTATGAGCTAAGCTGTTTACCTCGATGACATTTCTGATCCGATTTTTAACAAATTGCACCGATGTTAACATTACAAAGTCGCTGAAAGATTTGTATATGAGCTAGATTTGGGATTATTTATTAGATGGTGATGCGTCTAATAATTTTTACCAAAATTGAAATAATATTCCCATGCCCATGTGATCCTTGTTAATACTGGTTATGATTAAAATCCACATATATTATTGATGTTACGTTGCATCTGATTACCTATGGTTGACAATTCTCTAGCAAATATATCATTCATCAGATTAAAGTTGTTAATTGGTATTGTTTTATCAAATATATTGACAATATCTTTTATGAAAAAGACCAATGTATATCACTAAGGTAATATTGTATCAGCCTGGTTCAGTGAGATCTACACAGATGTTAACAAATTAGCTTATTAGATTGCACCAGATGGACTGAGCTTGTTACTGTTGGTGGAGAGTCATTATTACTCATCCAAGTTTCTACAAAACTTTGATCAATGGATTTATATCACAAAGATCATTGATGGCATCAATTATGTGCGAGATAATATGCATCCTAATTATATCCCTATCTTAAGAACCAATAAGAATATAGTATAATAAGTCAAATCAACATGATTTTAAATGTTTTGGAGCACGTTTGCATAGGATATGTTCTTACAATATTGTATTATTATTAGTGAAAAAGTAAAATTTTAAATTATTTACGCAGGTGAATGATACAATATTCATTGTATGCGTCTTGTCATTAAAACCATGTCTACCTTAACAAACACATTTGTATATTAATCATGCTTTAGTTGGATGCATGGTAGTCCATATTTTAAAAGTTTGATCAGAGTCTATTAGAATAGCAAAGTATATAGATCACTTAATGCAAGTGTCAAGTTTATTTGCATGATATATTGCGCAGATTTTCCAACATTGGTAACGTTGAGAATTATCTGACAACGCATTGTTCAAACGTAATATATGCCTTAGAAGAAAGTAGAGCCAGAGTTTCCATGCACCTCGAAAATTCATCAAATAAGCACTGCGTCCGCTGATTGATCTCATTTATATTAGGTTTTGACACATCAAAAGAATAATTATTTTATCGTTTGTATGTTTTTATATTATCACACTACACATGTTAATAGATGAGAGAGAAAATTAGTTCGAAGTAAAGCTTAAACATTTGATTCTCCATTCCTTTACAAAAATTTCATCAAATTTGGTATTATTTAAAATGAAATGATGTTGTTGCCTATCATTGCCTAGAAACAAAGAAACATGAAACAAAACAAAACCATAAAACAAAAACTAAACACAAACAAATAATTGCAAAAATATTTCGAATTTATCTAAGCTGATTTAATACTTAGAGCATATTGAGACATTTGGAATATACACAATGAAATTCCAACATGCCTCACTCAAAGACTTTTTCTTAGTCAAGGATATTGCTAATTTATTTTTGATGTTAGGTCAATATCATTGAAGACAAAAGTACACAGTGTACGAGACAGCAATCTCAATGTTCATGGCCACGCGATTTTCTAAGGTTATATGAATCTATCATCAGGGTAAAGTACCGGGATATCGGTTCAGTGCAGATACATTAAACAGTACCATAGTGCCCATTTTTCCACGTTTTAATGGCGATCTTCTTCTTTTTATCATCTACATATTCCTCGGTATATTCTGAATTAATAAGGCGCATGCATATCCTTGACTTTATAAACAAATCACTAAACTTTTTGTGTCTATTTTGTAAACAACGAGACACTGACTACATTTTCCTTTACTTCATTAGAAAACTAAAATTATCGATCAGCATTCTTAATTACTCTCCAATACACATTTCGATTTGTAGAGAATTGACATTTGATCATCATTATATATTTGATATTATAATGAATAATGATATTATAATGTAGATCGTTATGTATATTTGATTCAATTGTTTATTTGCTAGTTTTAAAATTTTCTTTACTTCAATACGTGCTATTGTAATGTAACAATATATGCTGTACTTAACCATGTCAAAAGTTCATTTCTACTTGACCAGATTATAATTATGGGTTTAATATCAGTATCGTTATTAATAGAAGTGATAAATATATTTACTTGGATAAAAGTTTCGGAGTTTCCTACCTGACTTATACATAATACAGGGTATTGTTTTGTTAACATCAGGATTATTCTAGAAGGCTATTTTTCATTAGGCAATGTTGTTTTCAGAAAATGTTTATATTGACTTGAGATCAAGTAAAGACCTACATAATCTTGTGATTGTGAGAACTTGGTATTTCGTGCTTTGACATCTAGTACTTTCAAGTTGTACATTATATGTTGTTACTAGTAGTTTGGGGCTGGAATATTTAATGTTCAATATAGTGAAGTCATCATTTTACATTTGGTCTGACAAAATTCTTGCATCAATATATTCACTGTAGACTGTTGACACATCAGCACTCTATAAGCAGGTCGTCTCTTTCAGTTTTCGAATTTAATCTTGACTTGAGTTTTGTTCAGGAATTTGTATTATTAGGACATGCCTCTGTAATTCTTGGTCTATTTTAGGATTTAACTCGCAATACTGTAAGTTTTTTTCTTATTTTAATTTTGTATTCTTGGGAAATAAATTATATTTGTTAAATTTTACAAAGCTTGTTGTATTTCATATTTTATGTTGCTTATTTTAAAATCATAGATTCGTAACAAGATATATTTATTATTATTATTATCATTATTATTATTATTATTATTATTATTATTATTATTATTATTATTATTATTATTATTATTATTTGTCTCTGCCTTTAAAATCTAAACAACAAGTAAACAACTTAATCTATATTTTGCCTGGACTGTATTATTTACACTAAACACATGTGGCTTACTGTTAAGTGTGTCATGTGGCAGAAATATGTAGCAATCTTTGATTTTTGCACTGCATATTGTTACACTTGATTTTACCATTCAATGATAGATCCATTTAACAGACCATGTCACAAAAATGGCAATATACCAACGCACAGTTGCTCTCTGACACGTCAGCTTATGCTTCCCTGAAGTGTCAATATAATATATTCCCCTAAGTGAAATATTTATAAACTGATTTAAACGCAAACTTAAAAAATACAGTAACCATTTTGCAAAGTTACCATTTTGGCAGATATATTTATAATATCACTTAGTAAGCATCGATAGTACCAGGACTAGTACAGGAAATTATTATATCTCCACGGTGAGTGATTGCATGCTGAATAAAACTGATTACTAGTAAAAAAATATCATCAAAATGTATGGCACAGTGAAATTCTTACATATGATGCATAATAAACTTAATTAATTAAAGTTTATATATATATATATATATATATATATATATATATATATATATATATATATATATATATATATATACACACATATATATACATATATATAAAATATAAGAACAAAAATGTAAAATAGGTTCATATTTTACATTTTTCCATTTTTCAAATATTTTCTATATAATTATTTTATCCAATCGGTTGAACATATGCTGCAGAAAACACGTTGTTGTCAATAATTGTTAATTTTAAAAAATCGAAACTGAACAAATGATGTAGAAATTATTGCTCAGTTAATAAAGACAAATAATATTGAAACAATCTTATCAAGCTAACGAGAAATGGAAATCAATATTTTTCAATAAATGATCATAACTGTTTATGGGCCTCAATCGAATCTCGAATTCTTCTCTTGTGATTTTTCGCGCCACTGGTACGATCTTGCAAATATAAAGTCTTGTATCTATGTATCTATTTTCAACTAAGTATTTAGATTTGAATAAAAGGGTGTGTCCGGTGATAGCGGCGTCGAATCTATCTCAAAAGCGGTTAAGATGTCTTAATTGTGATGGCGTAGATGATAGATCACCCAACAACTATCACCTTTCCTATCATCATTGAATTTCACCTGAAAAGAAAATTACTAGTAATATTATTATTATGATTATTATTATTATTATTATTATTATTATTATTATTATTATTATTATTATTATTATTATTATTATTATTATTATTATTATTATTATTGTTATCATCATCATCATCATCTCTGAAATTAATAATTTTGAACGAGTTTTACCTACAATTTGTTGGGTTTTTTTAGGTCATATATGATTCTCCATAACCAAAAGCTGTAACATCAGCTATCATATTTTGCAAAGTACACGACTTTTAAAACTTCTTGGTCACGCTGAAGTGTGCGTTCGTTAATCACCAAGATGAGTTCTGTTATGTAAGATCAGTTGGTTGACTATCACTTTTTCATTTCATTTTTAAAGGTAAAAGTGGCATCTTTTAGATCAAGCTTATGTACTAAATACATAAAATTAGTAAAATACATGTAATATTTGCGTTTCCAGCCGGATTATCGAATTTATTAGCACTTATTTGGCTGCCGGAAGTTTGATTATCTCCATCACACCACTAACTCAAACATTTCAGAGATGATAAACAATCATTGAACTTTGACAATTAGAGCAGATAGGTTATGTTCATTAAACATAAAAAACCAATAATTATTTAATATAAAGAATAAAATTAAATAAAAATATGGAAAAAATGAAACAGCACAACTTCTATTAAAAATGGCATTAACGATAAGAATTAATATAATGACCTTATCAATTTTATTAACTCAGTAATGTAAACTATTCGTGATTATAAATAGAAAATACAAATACACATAAAAACTTTCTATGTTAGGACTAAATGGATCCCTCTGATGGTGAATTCTGAGAGGGATCACGCCAATAATCAAATACATTATTCTATATTATTATAAAAGCCAGTATTTTGTTTTAAAAACATAAGCATTTTATTAAACAAAATATGTTTTCAGCGAGAAACTTTAAAATCTCATAACGAAACCAAATTAGATGTATATCTAATATGCCTAGCTGGTTGTAACTCATTTGCTAACTTTACTGTCTGTTAGAACACTGAATTTTAATCTCTGCATTATGTGCGTTTAGTTGAGATTGTAAATTGTGCAAAACAATGACGTCGGTGAGAAAACACACCATCATAGTGGGGACACACCGTAAAATGTGATACAACACACCATCATAGTGGGAACACACCGTAGAATGTGAAATAACACACCATCATAGGGGGAATACACCGTAAAATGTGAGAAAACACACCATCATAGTGGGGACACACCGTACAATGTGAGATAACACACCATCATAGTGGAAACACACCGTAAAATGTGAGATAATACACCATCATATTGGGGACACCGTAAAAAGTTAGAAAACACACCATCATAGTAGGGACACATCGTACAATGTGAGAAAACACACCATCATAGTGGAAACACACCGTACAATGTGAGAAAACACCATCATAGTGGAGACACACCGTACAATTTGAAGATAACTGATATTTACTAGAAGATTTATGTGGCTTCCATTAAAAGCATTATGCTATTTATAATTATGGGATATCTAATTGATTTGACAAAACAGACGACAAATGCATAGACCATTTGACAGTTTTACTAATACATTATTGCATGTATATTTTGTTTCAATATTCAAAGTGTCTGTATATATTCAAAGTTTACTTTAAAGGAGACCATGTGTTATTTCGCATACAAAATTTGACAAAGAGATACGTGTTAACTGAGCACATATTCTCTTTACGCATAACAGCAATCCTTTGATCTGACAGCCATCTGGATCGGTATGTTCAGAAATATACTTCATTTCATATTCAGAGATAACATAAAATTAATTGCCAGATCTGTGCAAATACTATGGCTAAACATATTGATTTTCTTTAAACTTATTTGAGAACAAGAAACAGTCAAGTTCCATTTTTGATCAGAACACGTTTTGTGAACTGCAATACAAATCCAAAATGTAGGCTAAGCAATGAAAACATAGACACAGAAGAACGCAGACTATTGACTTAGATTATCGTATTAACAGTTGATGTAATAAAGGTGCGTAGGTCTCCAATGAATTATTTCGTAGACTTTGTTTATACCTTGTACATGATTCCAATGAACCAAATCTTCATTCATGACATGCTTTGTATGACATTGACAATGCCAATAGATGTAGAAAATAACTAAATTAAAATGGACTTGCGGTATTACAGTTGACAGGTAGAACTGGTTATATAATATAATATAATATAATATAATATAATATAATATAATATAATATAATATAATATAATATAATATAATATAATATAATATAATATAATATAATATAATATAATATAATATAATATAATATAATACCCATCCAGGGATGAATGGATAAGTTGCCTCCGTGTGTCCTTTGGAAAGAGACTTCTTTCACATTTTCAAGATATGATATAGCTAATAATGTGTTAAAAGTGCCTTTTAAACCAGCTGAAATACAATAAAACCTATCGTGATTCAACGACCTTAAGGTATGTAAGAGAAAATATCCAAACCAACATCTTTAATGGCATTCAACATATAATTTATATGCAGATAACATAAATGAAATGCAAAAGAAAAACTGTTATGACTTAACTCCCCAAAAGTCCGAAAAGAGTTTTCCAAATAAATTCAAGTTTTGTACATAATGAATTCCAATCTTGCATTTGCTGTTGTGCCAATGGTATTAAATTTGCTGATGTGCCAACAATACTTTTTATATCACACTATTATATTACAATGCTAAATGCCAACACTTTAGAAGTCATTCCTTTTTAGTGTATGAGCTAATACGAATAGAAGATATATATAAATAATGAGAGAGAGAGAGAGAGAGAGAGAGAGAGAGAGAGAGAGAGAGAGAGAGAGAGAGAGAGAGAGATTAAGCAAATACTGTTACTATTCAATCCAGTTAAACAGGTTTCTAAATACAGTTTAGCTACGCAAATATATTTGGTTAAAAATATTTACCGATAAATCTACAAAAATTCTGTGTCCATGTTCTCTGAATATGCTCTCTCTCTCTCTCTCTCTCTCTCTCTCTCTCTCTCTCTCTCTCTCTCTCTCTCTCTCTCTCTCTCTCTCTCTCTCAAAGAATGAATGTAGTACCACGAAGAAAATCTTAAATCAACTAAAAAGATAAAACATAAAAACAACAGAATACTTAGAACATAGATAAACGATATTAACTAAACTTCAGCCCAACAATAGACATATTAGACTTAGCAAAAATGTACACATTAATAAGTAATGTTGGTGGTACATCTAATAAAAAAGAACAGAGTGAAAGGAAATAATTTATTTAATTCCTTGAATATCCACGTCAAAATAGAATGAAACGGTGATATACATACCTTTTCTGAGTTTATACGGGAACATAATGATTTATATATCACTTCTTTACTACTTGTTTTATTATTTTCAGATCAATTCATTATATGTATTAACATTGCGGAGTTTTATTAGCAAATATAATTTAATTTAAAATTTACATCCTGTGAGAAAAATAAGTTACACCTTCATTCAGATATATCCACATTTTGCTACACTCTTTCTATCGAACTTTGTCACAATTATTTTCTACTGTTGTGGCATGTCTCTTAAAATGTTCCAAAATTAATTGATTTCCAAAAAATCGATAAGTTCACAAGTTTTCATACATGTATCTGTCAGCCAACCAACAGAATGGAGTTACTGAGATAACTATAAATTATTCATTCCTAAATCCTGCATAATACAAACCTTTATAGGGAAACATGGTGTCATAAAATATTTTTGACATTATACTTCTGGTTTTCGACCTTCAATCTTGCTCCAATTGTAATAACTCTAGTTTTGATGAAATTACTCACAGAAATCCTACCGGTATATTCATTCAACAAATATGGTAGATTATTTTCTTTGCTGAAGAATGAACATTGTCAGAGAAATCGGCGTATACATGTTATTAAACGTCATTGCTACTATAAAGCCAGATATGATATCAATGTCGACATAATGATAATCCGTTTTGTTTCAGAATGATTCAACTACAAATCCAATTCTCAAAGAAAATTTCGTATCCATTTATGCAACACAAACAATGCTTCTTGCAGCTGTTACAGTGAATTAACTTTTTAAGATATAAATCGAAGCTTCGAGTTTGAAAAGCAATCATAAATATGAAGCCTATTCAACGATTTCACATTAAGATGCTCCTGTATGAAAAAGAGAAAAAATCTTAGAATATCTTGAAACATAAAATTGCAACTTTCGCTGCTTCCTTTCTGGAGATATGTTTCGTTGCCTGCCAGTATCGTCAGCATACCTTAAAATTTAAAGTACTCTGTAAGGAACTTTCTATGATCCAAATGCACCAATGCCAAAAGTGTATACTCTA
Source organism: Potamilus streckersoni (assembly GCA_016746295.1). Taxonomy (NCBI): domain Eukaryota; kingdom Metazoa; phylum Mollusca; class Bivalvia; order Unionida; family Unionidae; genus Potamilus; species Potamilus streckersoni. The sequence goes on along the minus strand of JAEAOA010002337.1, from coordinate 917,865 downwards.
TATGTGCGTCAATCATATTTCAACACCCACCCACCCGCACAACCCCCCAAAAATAAAAAACACATTTTCTTGTATATTATGTTTGTCTGACTTTCCCTATAGAATTTAAAAATGAATACTTCTTCCAATTTGTTATACTTTGTCTTCATTTATGCTGCATTTCAATTCGTTTAAGTTAACAATGCCTTCAAATCGTATGTTGGTAATTGTTAATAAGTATGCTGGAAAGGAAAAGCATAATAATTATATTAAGTTCAAATTAATAGACTTAGCAAATTGCACCGTAGTCATTTACAATGGAATTATCATTACATAATTTTACTGAATACATCTGTCTTGTAGCACCGTGTGTTTATAAGTAATATAGTGAAGATATGAAGTACAGAGTTCAACCGATCTCGTTGTCGAGTAAAATTTTAAATTGATCAATGCGTCTTTTAGATCGAACGAGAAATATGACCATCACAAAAAAGGATACACCTCCAACTTAATTTCCTACGTTATTAGAAACAAGCGTATGAGTGAAACGAAGTTAACGTGATTTTTAGGAGAAATCGAATACATCCATTCTTTTCTAGATGTTCTATATCTTTCAAGAAATTATGGACTTGACGATATACAATATGAATTCAATCAAGGAGAAAAACAGGAAGAAAATTATATTCCATATTGAAGTAATTATGAATGCTGGAATGGAATGTGTAATGTGATGTGATGTAATGTGATTATGATTTTTAACGTAGCTTTAAAACTTTTTCAGTCATATCGCTAAGATGTCTGCAGTGTGGCAGTTTATAGTGATGTCTAGCACTGGGGCATCGTGCCGCAGACATGTGGCATGATATCCCACCCAGTCACATTATTCGGACACCAGGCCGACCAGTCCTAACTCTAACCTCTTAATTCTGAGTGTCAAACGAGGCAGCCGTTCGTTCCATTTTTGTAAGTCTTTGGTATGACTTGCCCAGGGATCGAAACTACGATCTCCCGCATCCGAGGCGGACGCTCTAACCACTAGGCCACCGGAGCGGTCATGAATGGAATATGCATCAATGTATTGTTCAGTATATGCACAGTATGCGTGTTATGATTATGAATTGTAATGGTCATTTTAAACACATTACCTGGCTCAGAGACAGTGGACTTGTACTTTGGAATGAGGTAATTTTCTGAGTAAACATATTGTGTCTTTTTATCTTGGAAGTTGTAAACGAAATCTTGGTGACGCATTTTATGAGATTTGAATTCAGATCATTGGCTTTCCACTTAAAAACAAGAAGACATAGTAAATAATTAATTAACTGCTAAAGGAGTTGACCTTGATACACAATGGTCTAGACATTATTATTCGGCCCCGAATATGGGTCTTATATTTTATACAAGGGATGTTTATCGGAGAATTACCTATTCCTATCTAAAACATTAAAATTTTTGAAGTCATTTAGTTGTATTTATTTGAGAGCATTTAATCTATATGTTTCATTTATTAACTGGCATTATGCGGCGCTCATAAACGTTGCATTATGTTTTGAAATTACAGTGAATTTCTTTAAAGACATTTTCCATTGTATCATTGTGATACATCAAGACTGAAACAACCCAAACTATTCCAGATAATTGCCACATTAACATATTGAACTTCATTCGGAACAACACTGGACCTCATTTGGAATGGGCACGAGTAATTTTCATACGTGAGAAAGATTGTCAGTAACTTCTCTTGGATAGGTGGTTCTTCTCAGGGTTGTTTCCTGGATCTTCCTCCATCCTTTAAACAGGAACCAAATATAGCCTATCTTGTGAGGAAAAATAAGGTTAAAGACCATATAGTCGTAACACTTTCGAAGTTTGAACCATAAATTGTCCAAACCATTCCAATCTATATAGAAAACTACCAGTCAATGTCCAGTTTGCACAGTATTTCTCTTTGTTATCTGTAGTCAATATAACCGGAAATCGATTTTTTGTAAAACACATATATACTGATATCGGGGAGTATTTGAGAACATATCGCATGAACCATTTTTTTACTGTGCTTCCCATTTCATGAAATCAATCGAATAGGGACATTTTCCATTCTTTCCCTCTTACAGTTGGGCGCTTTGTTCTAAACTTAACCAGTAGGAAATTCTGTTGAATGATGGATGCTTGGTGCTTAAAAAAGACAACATGAAATTCTGTTGAATGATGTGTCGCGTGCTTCGCACGTACTGTACAAAATACATCAATACAAAATTGAATGATAATATATTCCACTGTCCACTTCCCCACATCAATTATGATGAGTGGATATAAGATATAACGAGAGAAAGAGATAGAGAGAGATAAAACGTTGCAGCTTAAATATCTAGTCAGCATTACATTGAAATAAACCAGACAATCCCACTATACAATAAATGAATGACTTTATATTTTGCTCTAAATTAGTGATTGCACTATTCCTATGAGAATATATTATTCTATGTGCAACCATTTCATTCCACGTGTCTAGTTTAATCTGAGACAAATGTAAGATGTCAATAATATTATCTGGCATTGAAGCGCATGGTCTCGCAAATATGCACTGGACCCTATGTCCTGCCGTCCATTCCATGATGTGGCCTTGTACGCAATGGTTTCTCAATGATACCGTCACAGACAAAAATATGATTTTAAGCAATTGCTGCGTGCTAAATACTTCCAAGCAGAATCTGTATCGAAACATTTTACCCTTGTGATTGCTGTGTCGTCAAAAAACTCCTTTGTCCACACATGATGATACCGGCACACATGATGATAGCCAACCATCATGCTAAATTATAACCAATCAATGTTGCGCCGTGCGATGGGCATCAATGAGAATCGATTTGGCTTTCGTCTGTATTCCAGATAAACATATTGAGCCATTCAAATATGCTGATACCAGCAACATGTGCTGGTATTCAATGGTACCTATCTTATGCCGCCTAGGTATTGTTTGCTTCTTCGAAGATAACCTGTATCATCGTTCACGAGATGCAACGCAAACTTGAGCAACCATTCAAAATATCGATTGCCATTGTCCTTATATGTACCTCTCACTGTGGTTAGCATACTCTAGTGGTGATATGAAACTCGACCCGTGAAATGTTTGTGTGGGAGATATAGTAGCTAGACTTCCAAGAACATGAATGTCGTCCACCTGGAACCTCTTCTGCAGTATTTTCCGAACTTCTCAAGCATCTTAGCATTACTTGTATCATTTTAATTATTAGGATCCTCCATCCCTTTATGGTTCAATATAACACTATAAAACAATAAACTTGATGATAAAAATCGTCATGAGTGTTTCTAGATACAAATCTAACGGTCTAACATCTTGGTTCTGTTTGGCGGTAAATGTGCCTTGTTGCGTCTGTTTGGCAAAATATGGTGGTAAGTTTTATCCTCGAAATATTACGTCCATGGCATGATGTTTTTGCCATTCTAGTCTAACACGGAAAATGCAATGTTATTCCTCATTTATGTGTCCAAATTCATTGATCATGCAGAGTCCATTTCCATCAAGCAGTAGAAAACATACACGTAGTTTCTGAAAGTCCTAGGTCTCATCAAAGCAGCTGGGTATCTTATCCTACACAATCCTCTATACATGCGTAATTTGCAAATGATCCAGCTCTCACAATGGCGACTGTTGTTGATGATGACCGATTATAGCATCAAAGCAACGAGTGAGGCTGTATCATCCTGGAGGGGAGACGCAAACACGGCTATCTCACGGTGAGAGAGTCTGTGGATACTTGCCTGCCATCCAAAGATCATGATGAAACTTAGTGCCCATGTGTGCTAAATAATTGTGTCTCTCTTTGCCGATAACTCCTGGGTTGCGGCCAGGCCGATTATTTTCAAACAGTCTCAGAACCCGTGTTCCAACCTTGCCCGGAACACTTGGCTGTTGCCTGGACAGTCTTACAGTAAAAACAATTTAACCCTTCAGTTGTGATCACAGTTGTACAAGATATAATGCTTTCCACTTTATAGGCCTACGAACTGATTTGAATGTCTTCAAAGACAGGTGAAAATCAAACACAATAACCGTTTTACTGCCTCTATCCGACAAGATCTCGCTTTTGTCTTTGGTTATTCGAGGAGGAAACGTTTGCTACAATTACTATTAAGGGCTATTGTTCCATGGTATCGGACATATGCTGTTATCATGGCAGGAAGTCTATACATAAGACCTCATTGGTTTGTTGTCCATTATCACCTTCTACTTCACTAATCATATTTCCTGAATTAATTAATTTCTGCGTTCTGACTTTGCTGAATTCAATCATGTTCGAATCTTGAGCCAATACCTAACTCATTTCACGCAGAGCCTATAACCTGACCTGAAGATCAGTAAATTAATGCCCTCTCAGTTGACCAGATCAGAGGGGTCTGCAGTCACTGTGACGCAAACCGCTTTCGACGTCAAGAACATGTTGTCGTCAGTGGGCAACCAAACATTCATCATATGACCTCTCTTCTATAATGAAATAACCCAAGAGGCTTTCGAACGGAATCCGAGACGTAGGCGCAAACATTATCTGAAGCATACTGGGCCAATTCGTTACTTCTTTCGTTCAGTTAAACCTTGTACAGGGGACAAAGAACCTTAAGCACTCTCTCGTGTCCGACGTTGGTAATATGTACGAACTTTCGCAAAAACAAATTCGTTTCATAAAAGTCTCTCTTCTGGAGTTAATAGCATTCTCTTCATGCCTCTTTTGACGTTAATGTTTCAATCCAATATATTGTCGAGGTAGTCTATTGGCTTAAACAGCCAGCCTTTGCAAGTAGATATCTTCGAGACTTCGCTTCACAATGTCACACACTGGATCATCAAGTCTAGTTTCTGTCGCACAAACGCTAACAAATCGAACTGACATCAGCACAAGTTCCGGACGAACGCCCAGCAGTGCATTTTCAGTTTATAGGGTTTATACGGATATTGCCCTTAATGTTTATGTGCAAAAATAATCTCATTAATTCTACTTTCCAGCTGTAATCCATGTTTGTTGGATGCGATCAGGAGAGCATGTTCACCTTTATTTAAGGAACCCAGAATTATCACTTCAAAGGTGTTGCCTGGATGTCTAAAATCCCTCCTCCTTCCACCTATTCTCCTAATGGTAATGCAATTTGGAAACGTATTCAATGGAGACAACATATATGTTGTCAATTGTATTTGTCTTAGAATAGTTTCTCGATCTCATTACGTTAATACCCTCTCAAACTCCACAAAACGAGAACATCATTTACATGATGTTCACCTATGCTTTAAAATAGCAGCACCAGTAGGTTTTAAGTGGAGGTAATTGGCAAGACTAATTTCTATTTGTCTATATATTATAGACGGAAACACGAATCTCCGTCTTTTGGAGGGTTGTTTTTAAGAACAATTAGGGCTTATATTTCTAAGGGAATGAGTCTGGGTAAGTATTCTAGGAGAAAAATAATTTGCTGATAGGTTGCTTTCATTGTGATTATTTTGCATGAAAATATACGAACCGACGTAAAAGTCTTCTTATGTCGATTTGATCCAACACACCTCCACTAAAGTGACGGAAATATTTAGTCAAAAGGATATATAAATTTAAACGAATTTCTTTATTATATAATGATCGTCGTCATTTTCATCATCATCATCATCATCATCATCATCATCATCATCATCATCATCATCATCATCATCATCATCATCATCATCATCAAAGTTCTACACGAAAGATTTTAAGTAGCACTGTTAAAATGCTTGACCCTACTTTTTCCGTACTTTTAGACGAGCACAGTTAACAAAAGGTAGGCGAACCATACGATGGAGAAACAGTCGAAGCAAGTACTTGAAGCAGCTTACCAGAATGCGAGACACATGTTTTGTGCATCGTTGGTATGAATATTCTGGCCGATTCCTGTGGAATAAATGTTTAATAATCCCAATCCCCAACAAAATAGGATGTAAGCATCAAGTGTAAATTAATTGGATCTAATATTGATTTATACTTTAAATTGAAAGATGAATTTTCTCCTTCAAGCAATACTGCCACGTGTACAGCCTGATAACCAGCTGACTGCAGCAGCAACAGAACCTGGAGTACGAAAAACTCAGATGATGCGGTTAACCGCGATTTTAGGCGACACGAGAAATTATGAATATAGACTACAATACGGTACTCGATATGATAAAATTTGTGATAACACAAAATATGATTGCAATATTTATCATGAGTACATATAACCATATCGATGATGCTGATTAAGATTAGGCATTTTCTGTTTGTATTAATCGCTATTTTCAAATAAAAGAAACACATCAGAAACCGGTGCGTATGCATGTGGGACTGCAGTGCCACATTATACTAGTCTAATTGTCTGTACCATAATGTCACTATGAAGCTTTAAAAATGTACGATTGCTAGTCATGCTGATAATAATTTGGCTTCATTTTGGTTTCATTTTTATTATTGATTTAAAAGTGCGGCTTTTTATGTCTTATATAATGCAGCAGCAGCAGCCATCATTATTACGTTATTACGATTATTTTATTTTTATGTGCGCTAATGCAACAATGGAGGCCATGATTCTGAAATGAACTAGAAACACGCTAGAGATAAAGTAAATAAGGGGCTCCAGACTATAGACAAAATCAAGATTCAAAACTGTCACACGCGGGAAGATTACCATCAACATTATCTCAATTTGGAAGGGATAAATTTCGTGCATTTGTATTCATTAAAGAAATGTTGTTGACAAATATAAATCAATAACAAACAGATGAGGTAATTTAATAGAAATCAATACAAGAAAATGCAGTTAACTGAAAGTAGAAAGCTTATTACCCAAGACCAAATGCCAACCAACCAACAATAAATTAAGAAAGCTTGCCAGACATCCAAATAAAAGAGGCATGCAGGATACGCACCCAAATGATGCTACAAAATATCAATCAATTAGCAGGATATAACACCACATGTACTAAACATCGTTTTCCTACAGCCACGAAACTGGGGCTGGCGATTTATGTGAAACGCTATATATATATATATATATATATATATATATATATATATATATATATATATATATATATATATATATATATATATATATATATATATATATATATATATATATATATATATTAAACAATAATTCATCATGACAAAATTAAAACCACATTAAAACATGGAAATACAAGCAGTTATGTCCCAAACTAATAACCATCCCACAGTCAGTGTCAACGTTAACGAACCAAGCACAAAACAGAACTTTACTTTTAAAGAGAATAACAAACTAACAAAAGGCTATAGGTAATTGGTGGTAATAGAGGGGATCGTAATGCTCAGAAAGAAAGACACTAATTATGGAGGAGAATTAACAGAAGCATATTCGAAATATGTAACATAGCACTTGGAAACAAGAGCTCCGACATCCGTATAACCCTTACGAAAGTGTAATGCACTGTTATAGATATGTCCCTGTACACAAAGAAACTAAAAGATCTCATCAAAAGAGACGTAAACAATGCGAACACATTAAATTAAACAGTATATTCTACATCGTCATGGTAGTTGCAATTGGTTACGGGAGTCTACCATGCTGTGTTTAAAATAGAATCAGTGCTTTTCATTCTGTACAGTGAATAAAATACAAGAATGCGTACGCAGGTGTAATCAACGAAAATGAACATTCTTTACAAATTTACATGAATTCCAAAGTAGTAGTAGCATAAGAATTTGGTATCATGTAGAACATATGCACAAGACTGAGATAGGTGTGGTGCTGGATGTACATGTCATTCGATTATATTGCATCATTATCACGATGATCATTTTTAACAACAACAACACAGTTGAGAGTGAAAGGGCACAAAACATAATGTCTAACATTGACATGAAATTTTGTCACTGGATTAAGAGTCTATACAAATTTCAAATGCAGGAATCTTACATATTCTACAAATTCAGAGTATACCTCTGCAACAATTATATTTGTCACTTGGAAATTGACAACTCATAAATGTAAGTAGTTCTGAAACTACTATATTAAAGGTCTCGATCTTTGTTTGTTTCTCTCTCTCTCTCTCTCTATCACACACACACACACACACACACAAACACACACATACACACTGAGACACAAACGGTGGCAGAGACATCCCGTACATCCAGAATTAAACTGAAAGCATACATACATCTAAGGACTGCACAAACAGGTGTACAAAATATAAATTACCAAAGATACATTTTGTACTGCAGTGAAAAGATATCGTTTATTTCAATGTTTTCTTTTTTATTATGTTTTACCTGTAATCGGCATTATGAGCCCAAGGGTAAGGTAATTGAGTGCCTCTGTTTATTGAGTTGGGTCCATTGGTTTATGACCTGACGAAGCAATATGTACGAAAGATCCACTAACCCTTACCTTGGTATGACGAATGGTAACTACACTCTGAGATGTGTGACCCAGAGTCGAGTGCACCCGTCAAGGTACGCGTCGCTGCTTACTAAAGAACTTAGCTGGTCCGGACCATGCAGTCAAGTACTATGACTATGTGACCTACTAACCTAGCTGGTCCGGACCTAAAAGTCAAGGGCTATGACACTTTGACCTATTGATATAGCTGGTCCTGACGGAGTAGCAAGGTCCGTGACTCTGGGACTCTGGGACATACTAACCCATGTTAGTTTGGACCCTGTAGTCGAGAGCGACAACCCTGGGACAACGTAACTAGGTTACATCATCGATGGGACTTTGCATCTATTTTCATTGTATTCTGGTAATTGCTCTTGAATGTGGAACAGACGAACTGGGTTCAATTACCAACCAGAACATTCCGTTATACAAGGAAACCTCTGTATATCATCAGCGGCAGGGACAATTTATTATGACATTTTACCTTTTATAATTAAACAGTAGTTATAGATATACAATTGTTTTTGGTAGGCTGGTCTGTTGTAAACGATTACTTTTTTTGTAGGTTACAGTACAGTAAAACAGATAACATAAAATAATAATTGAAAAGCACATAAGTACGGGATGAATCATATTTGCGCATAAAATGCATGCCAAGAAATAAACAGTTTAATACAAAACTAGATTAATATTGATTAGAGAACAATATAGGTAGGTGGAGATTTCTTTCCGTTTCTATCGATCACTGACACAAAATATTATTGTACTTTTGAACAATGGAGCAAAATATCAGGAAACATATTGTCTACCGGACCCAGTGCAGTGTATGCAAGACACTGTTAGACAATTTGAGTTATTATTGTGCAAGATATTCAGTCATGTTTCACTTCGATATATGTATTGGTGGTTGGTCTATATATTTGTACTGACTGGTTGAACGGAGTCCATCGATTGAATATACGATACAATTACTTCGTTCTACACACACACACACACACACACACACACACACACACACACACACACACACACATACATAATGTTTGTGTGATCTTATTTAAATTATAAAACTGTTGATGATTCCTCCAAGGTCAGTTCATCTCCCTTTTTTATCTCTATTTCATAAATCAATATTGTTTGGGCTCTTAGTAGTTGAATTATTTTTAAGGTTTCATTTTGCCGATTATATTACATGATTGCATTTCATGCTAATGTTACAGTAATCAGTCTGGTTAAAAATAGTTTGTATTGCTTAACGTTTTTATTTCTTAATTATACGAGTTATTCATTGTTCATGAGATACTGTTTCAAGAAATGGATAGAATACATTCAACACGGAAGATAATTTGTTTCAGCTGAAAGGGAGATAAAAATATAGGACATGCGTACTACGTAGTTTTGTTGGGCATGGTGCATACTAATATCAGTTTACCTGTTCATCTGACACACAAATGTGTACCTCGTCTCTGTCTTTTTGTGCTTTTGAACAGCTTACGAATGGCGGCATCGAATGGAAATATAGACTCAATTAAGTGGTCTGTGGAAACGTATCGGTTGGACGAAATCTTGTCTCAATTTAAACTTCCAATCATGGTGCGCGTGAATAAAGGAATCTATGGAGGCCTCGAATCAGAGACATTTTCAGCAAACGATATAATAAAACTCGAGAAAGAGGTGAGCTTACCTAAGGTTGCAGCACATTTCATCCAAGATTTAAATGAGTGGATGTCCAATACACGAAGTGATTATGAACAGTATCTATCGCGGAAGAAAATCTCAGAAATACTGATACCACTTCGCTATAAAGGACAACTACAGATTGTAAGTGATGAGAACATTTATAATAGTATTGGTGAAATTTTAACAGCCAAGTCAAAGTGTTTCAAGGTACTGAATAATCTGGTGGTTCCACAATCAAAAAGTACCATCACCATTGAAGCAGGTACAGTACTTGAGATTGATTTATCTGTGTCTTTTTCAAATAAAAAAGGTGGAAACAAACCAATATTCGTGTGCAAATATAACATGAACAAGACAACATGCACAGTAGAATTACCAATGAACATAAAGGGAAAGTTCAAATCCATCAATGATGATGCAAATTACAAATTGCAATATGTTATTGACAATTTTAAACTTCCACAAGCTGTGAAATTTGTTGATAGTGATATAGAAGAGATGTACAGTAGAGATATTGTTGATGGAGTGGAAAATATGGTACGTTTCTCAGGAATGATAAGCTTGAACCGTCTCGTGATGCAAAAGATTTTAATTGGTTTCTATAAACGATTGGATGCTGGGTACTCAGAGGATAACAGATTTTTTCGAAGACCCATCGTTTTTTTCCGTTAAACAGTGATAATGTAAAAGAAATAGAAGTTTCCGTACCTCAGTTAGTTCCTGAGAATAATGAGATCTACGCATTTGTCATGGCCAACACTTTTTTTATCAGATAGGACTTGTGATCTATCAAGTGTGGATGGGAACTTGTACGCTGAATTTGCTAAACGTCCCAAAGTATACATAATGGACGGCGATCATAATCCTCCACCTATTCCGCCTAAACCTTCCGGAAATAATGAGAGTCCCCCACAGGTTCCACGAAGGCCTATCAAATCCATTCAAATATCTAGACCAATAGGACCTAAAGGTATTGTTCACTATCTCTGTATCATTTGTAGAAAGTATCATTTTTGAAAATAATGATAGCAAATAACACCAATCATTCATATAATGTTCAATTGTGCGTAGAAAAAGAAATTGATAGGTTTTATTTTTAAAAAAAACAAAAAACATGCATCAAGCTGCCTGCTTAAGTGTACTAAATGAAGTTGATGGAAACATGTTTGAACATATCATTCTTGGAGTGGCGTAAGTATCTTGTATTTATACCACTTGTGGGGCCCCGAGTGGCCGAGTGGTCTAAAGCACTGTCCGTTACGGATCACTGCCATCTCACCTCTGTCTGCGTGAGTTCGAGTCTAGGATTCGGCGAATATGGATATGCGAGAAAGCTTGCCACTAGCTTCTCGTGGGTCGGTGGTTCTTTCCGGTGATTTCCCGGTTTCTTCCTCCACCATTAATACAGGCCGCCATGAATAGCCTATCGTGTGCTGAAAATGGCGTTAAGCCCAACAACAACAACATGATACCATTATTCGAGAGTACCAGAAAACACTTTGCTGCTGTTTTTCCTAAAGACATCGAATTTTCATATGTTCAATCGGTAAGTGTTTGGTACAGTCGAATTGTACTTAAAGCAAACATGTTGGATATAAATGAATTGGAAATTTAATATGAAAACACTTACAGATGATTATATACAACAGTTGTTATCATCAGTTATCATGGAATTCATGAACCTACACTAAAATCCTCATTTCTGATAAGCGCAATTGCGGCACTGGTTGTCAGATTGCTTGCATCCACAAATTGTCAGTTTCACACATCAGCTGAGGGACAAACTTGCCATACAACAAGAGCCAACCATACATTAATGGGGAGTTTAAGGGGTAATGTATCACAAGGATTTTGATTCAATATTCGGGTCTGATAGTGAGCTTTCCTAATATTCGATATAAAGCACGTGTTTGGATTTGCTGCTGACCGTGGAACGACGAACAAAATGGATGAAGTTGCATTATGTGATTAGAGTCCAACAACCCACATGAATTCTAAACTGTTCAGCCGAGCACAGACTGGGGACATTTAGGATTTTACAGGAACAATCTTTACTTGAGCTCACCTTTCTTTTCTCTGCTATTTGGCTAATTATGACATACCACGTGATGAGATGCTATACCGCTAAATCATCTTGAAATACACTCAGTATTTTCATTTTATGAACACTGACGTAATATAGTGGTTCATACATTCGATAAAATTTATTTTTTCAGATACTGAGAAATACGATTAGTAACACCAGTATCACGATAGTCAATGGAAAGTTTCTTTCCCACGATTTCGGGCAAGTTGCGTACAAGGTTATCTGTTTTTGAACGAAGTGCTGCGGTGAATATAGCAGAAACCAGCTGTCAAGATCATACTTTTAGGGTTGTCAGATCTTGAATTAACTAACTCCTCATGACCATCATAATGTATATGCGTTTCGAAATCGTGTGAAAGACTCTAGTAAAATTATCATTGACATATTCCAGGTAGCAGATAGCTTTGTTTCTCTGTTATATCGTGGGGAGTGTGACGAGTTTTGTTGCCTTGTGTTTTTGTTGCACTTGAAACATTGCACTTTCTTGACCTATCAAACTGAACATATTTTATGGAATTGTTTCCATTGATATTAGATTTTTCCATAAGCGTAAACTCATCCGCCGATCTCCAAATGTTGTTCCAACCAGTGGTGTACAAATGGCGTTGGGCAAGATCATTATATCTACGAGCGTGCACTTTTTAGACCTGATCCATCCATAATTATTTCTGTTATACCTTCCTCAAGCATGAGGGCAACTCCAATTTTGTTCGTTGTCTCTGATGTGGCATGTGACAAGAAAACTCTTTAATGATGTACTCTATATAAATTTCACGACCACTCTGCATGATAAATATGAGATGACACAATATACGCATTGTCAGTTTTGGTATCAACCCTGTAGAGACTTGAAAATGCTTTCGGGTCGTGGTTGGTCTCTGCGCTAGTGTGTTCAGATCTCTCTGTCATTTACGGTAGTAGATCATACCCATTATCTTCCATCCAACATCACATCGCCAATGATTAGATTGGTGGAATCAAGAATTCTCTGAAATTCTTGATACAATTTTTTTCTAAACATGCAGCGGACTCCATTTAGTCGCTGATGGTACATGGTAGTTGTTGTTTCTGTCATTGTCATCGTCTTTACATATGAAATAAAAGATGCATTTTGTATTCTCTGCTTAACATGCACCCTCATTGCATGTCATGGAAGGCCTTGTTCTGGCTGTTTCATTTTTAGAAATATCCGCGAATCCTCCAGCAATTTTCCTTCCTTTCTTCACATGTGTTGGATGCAGATTAAAGTTTACCTCAATAGATCTATCACAAGTTTCAGTTGCCACCAATTTAGCACCTAATTTCCTTGATAGACGTCTGGTGCTTATGTTTTAACTGCTCCATGCTTGTGATAAGATCATCCAACATCTATTGTGGGTGTGGTCGTACATAGCAAACTAAGTCATAGTATCTATTAGGACATGTTCAGATCCCCAAGTCTTAGTCCTATTGTGAAATACTGGAGTATAGACACTAGGTCAATGTAATATCTTGAGTAAGTAAGGTTATTTTGTGCCAGTTTTTCTTGGGCATACCTTGCTGGGAGATTAACAAAATTTACAGCGTATGTATTCTACACCCCATTTTTTAGAAATATACATCTTAATGTTCCCCATTCTGACGTCATCTAAATATGAGTCATCTAGCTCAATCACCATGTGATCAATGGCCGTGTCAGTCTGCCATATCCACGCAGAGATGTTTGGTCAGAGTTCGCCAAAGTGACTGAAAGGCACGTTTACATCACTGATAAGAGGATTCCAGCCTTTTTACTGTATGCTTTTTTCAGTAGTTTCCTTCGTAACCACATGCCTGTCTACCAGGGTGTGCGTCAACCCAGATGCACCTACTGCAGACCAATTACTTCGGAAAACTTCATTTACACATAAAACACTCCTGCGAGAACTACCATATGCTCTTAATATTAAAATATTTCGCTGTTCCATTGTAGCACGTTAACCTTTCTGTAAAGCTGCTCTCAGAAAGGGATAACATTGTACATTTCATCCAGACATTTGTTGTGTAAAATTACCCATATTGTTGTTGTAGGTTTTAACGCCATTTTTCATCACAAGATAGGATATACATGGTGGCCAGTATTAATGATGGAGGAAGAACCCTAGAAAACCCAGGGAAGATCCACCGATCCGCGAGAAGATACTGGCAGACTTTCTCACTTACCCACGTTAGCCGAGTCTGTACTCGAACTCACGCAGATAGAGGTGAGATGGCAGTGATCCGTAACGGTCAGCGCTTTAAACCACTCGGGGCTCCGACCCAAATTGTTATATGCTTGTCAGCTGGAGAATTTAGTATGGCCGTCATTCAAACTGATGTTCTATGATGGTTTGATCTGGACATCCAGTGATTAGAGCTGCTACTCCATGATAGAACCAAAAGGCTGCCGTTGTTTTTCTTTCGACATATAAGAAACACGCACGAAGGATTTGATATACTTGAATACGTACGCTGTAAATTTTATTATATAAGGAATACTGAATTTGCTTGTGCTGTCAGAGCTCTGTCAGCTTTACAACTTCCAGCGTTACCTCTTTGCCAGACATTGAAGGTGGTTTGAGATCCTGTTGCAGCATTCTTGAGCTATACGAGCCCTGTTATCCCTATACAGACTTTGTCCTGACTGTTTCCATTTCGGATCTGAGACGTCGGTACGGCTGGGTCAATATATATATATATATATATATATATATATATATATATATATATATATATATATATATATATATATATATATATATATATATATATAATTGCTTTAGTTTGGGGGCATATATATATATATATATATATATATATATATATATATATATATATATATATATATATATATATATATATATATATATATATATATATATATATATATATATAATTGCATTAGTTTGGGGGCATGAAGGTTTCAGTGTTTACATCTAGTGTCCCCTCAATGCTGTTTATGCTACCTTTTATATGCGATATGTAGCTAGTGTGCCTTTCATTAACAAAGATTCCAGATTGTCTAAATGTTGCTGAACGATTTTATTTGCTATGCATGTCTGTTAGAAAAATTGAAGAAATGACTCCTAGCTGTTGATGTGCCCTGCAGAATGAAGTGTATCAAATCCTTCGTGCGTGTTTCGTTATAAATTGCTACACCAGTTCATGTCAGCTTTAGTACATTTATTCATCGATCTGTTGTCGTAGGTACAATATTCCCAGCTATACTTAGATTTTTTTGGTATTGAGATTGTTATTGTTAATACACATCACTATAAGCAACACCCAGGCACAAAAATACCCTCTTCAGATGCGTGAGGCTGCAGGTTCGAAACCCTACCAGGTCACACAAAAGATTTATTTTTAAAAATGGTACTAACAGTTGCTTCGCTAGGCACACAGCATTAAAAGATGACATTTCAGACTGACAGGCCTGGTGTCATTTTGATATGACTGGGTGGGATATGATGTTACATATGTGTGGCATGATGTTCCATTGTTAGACAGCCCAATAAACTGCCAAACTGCAGTCATCCTACTTATATGACTGAATTTTTAACGCTACGTTAAAAAGCCAAATCACACATACACACATTCAGCGTAACACACGTTTTAAGTACAACTAATAGATATTGTATATTTACTGACCTTGTTGTTTCCATATTAAACCCTTGAAATAGTCATATCAAGCTAATATAATTTATTAAATTCAATGCGTGATATTTTGTTTTGCTTTATTGTTTTTTATGTACGTGTGTAATGTTTTATTCAGTGTCTAGACATCATCGTCGTGTTGTGGGTTCATATGCATCACACAGTACTGTTCAATTCAACCACTGCTGTCTGCTTCATTCACCCCTATGTTAAACTGATACACTGATAATTCCCAGTACGCAGGTTTCCAAATATTTTACCAGGGATTCTTTTGGGCAACAATACCTTTACAAACTGAAACGTTATCTTGCATGTATATAGCCACATGCCTCATATTTGTTATGGATATTTTTTACCAGTAAAACGCTAGGAGCAATAAAACGTCTAACAGACTAGTCCGTACTCAACTCTGAATGGTAAAACAATTTTAAATTGATTTTATTGCTTGTATATCTCAACTGAAGTGTACTGTTGCAAAGTATTCTACCGCACCACTGCGTAATAACTTGCTTTATTCTTGTCGTATATCTACGAAAGGAAGATAAAAATAAATAATAATGTTGTATGATTTTCAACATGTTTAAATCTCCTACATGTAATGTGGAATTAGTTAGACGACTATCATAAAGTTATAGACAACTTTAGAATACCCGGTTCTAATAAAACTGTTCATTATGTTCGTTTTAGTTCTTTTAGAAAGGAAAAGGTTTTGCTTCCTTTTCTTTTCTTCTGAAAATAGGGGTCCTTGTTAAAAATAAAACTAAAAATTTTTTTCAGTTGATACAGGTTTTTACAAGTACATTAGCAGTAAACATAATCGATTATCTTCGCATATTAATGATGATCAGTACTAAAAAATTTTTAGTTTCGCAGAAAGTATTACGTTGGTCAGTACTTAATCTAAAAAATAAAGGCACGCTAACACAACCCTGCCTAGACAGTGATCATTAAAACATCAAGCTTTAAAAATATAAAGTAAACAAAATCCGCCAAATTAACTTTGGGAAGGTAAACACTTCCAAATAATCGTAAAGATACACTCTTGAAAAATAGAATAAAAATATTTAAAGATACCAATAATATTTAGAGTCAATGTGTATAAAGATAAAGGTTACAAACTTAAAGCCCAGTGGCGTACCTAAAGTATTTGGCAACGGGGTGGACAGATCCTTTGGCACCACCCACAAATAATTTTAAAATGTAAACACACATAAAATGTATTTTAATTGCAAGTAGAATTTAAACAGAACAGTGATATCATAAGCAATTGGAAATAACTTTTATTTTGGGTAATTATTCTTTTGGTTTTAAAACTTGCACTGGTATTTCAACTCTCCTGATGGAACCCACCACACTTTCTGGCTGTCACTATGGCCGGACCGTGCGCTCCCCCCCCCTCCCAGCACCCCCACTTAGTACTCCGCTGCTAAAGCCATTCAAACGCTAGCTCGAAATATTTGACATACAACTTATTTGTTAACAGATCATCAGGATTAACTTTCCTGATCTTGAATAGTGAACGAAATGAAACAATTCTCACATTTTCAATACGTATGTACATCTTAGATTATTATTATTATTATTATTATTATTATTATTATTATTATTATTATTATTATTATTATTATTATTTTGGAACTGAACATTTAAAGTGACAATTTTGATGCCTTTTCTTTCAGGTGGCGCTTCACAGCCTGGCAGGTCACCTGTGCCGGTGAGTATTTTTCCTCCCGAAACGCAATATCATGAGTGGGCGTTCACACATAAATATAGGGCAAAAATCATCTCGTTCTGTCTGCAAACAAGAGGGAAATATGCTGAATATTTCAAAGTATCGTCAATATTAGCTCAGAGTAGTTTTTCAAAAGTTTAAGAATTTAAAGAGACCTCATGTGATTTGTATTATTTCATGATAATACACTGTCATGATGTCATTGTAATTAATGTGACATTGTGGGTTCATGCATCTACAATATCTTCCTCAATTTTCCGAATCGAATAAATTTAGACATGATGCAATAAATTACATAAATTACATAATAAAACAATTATGCAAAGAACCCTTGCTGATGTGGTTATATAGATTTATGAACCATCAAACCACATAGACCAGTGGAATCTTGACAGTAATCAATATGAGGGTTTACTGGATCGACAAACTTCATCTTGACCTATGAAGTTTTTATAAAAGATAAATATGTATCTTGCACTACTTGTAATAAAACATTTATTAGATAATAAACGATGCTGACATGTTTTAGTTATATCATGACTAACTTTGGATATTATTTTCCTTCAATAAATTCCTTTATTATAAATAAATCT
Organism: Potamilus streckersoni; assembly: GCA_016746295.1. Lineage (NCBI taxonomy): Eukaryota > Metazoa > Mollusca > Bivalvia > Unionida > Unionidae > Potamilus > Potamilus streckersoni. The sequence continues at coordinate 899,708 of JAEAOA010002337.1, read as the reverse complement.
GACTGACGTAGCAACTGCAATATATATATATATATATATATATATATATATATATATATATATATATATATATATATATATATATATATATATATATATATAATATATATATATATATATATATATATATATATATATATATATATATATATATATTAATATTATTATTATTATATAAGGAATACTGAATTTGCTTGTGCTGTCAGAGCTCTGTCAGCTTTACAACTTCCAGCGTTACCTCTTTGCCAGACATTGAAGGTGGTTTGAGATCCTGTTGCAGCATTCTTGAGCTATACGAGCCCTGTTATCCCTATACAGACTTTGTCCTGACTGTTTCCATTTCGGATATGAGACGTCGGTACGGCTGGGTCAATATATATATATATATATATATATATATATATATATATATATATATATATATATATATATATATATATATATATATATATATATATATATATATATATATATATATATATATATATATATACCTTAATAGAATACTTAACAATGGAAATATTCTGTCATTCATGACTGTACACTTTCCATACGATACTATTACCTATATGGCCTAGAATGGTTTTGTTATCATTTTAGTCTGCTATTTTATAATGATTATTCTGTCTTAATAGATTGTTCTTTAGTAGCGGGAGTTGAAATTTTGTGTTTTGTATTGTAGAATCCGAAAATGAAAGTTGTTGAGCATCATGGAACCAAGACAACCTTACCTTCTTCAGACAGAATATTCCTCAATCAATCGACTGAGCCAGAAGAGAGAATATACGATTACCCAGACCTATCTCAAATGGATTTATATATTGACAAAAAACCGGTTGCCCATGTGAGCCCGCCGTCAAAGACAGATTCGCATCAGAAACATTCAAATAAAACATTTACAAATCTAACAGTTCCTGAGCTTTATGAACGTTTGAAACTTTGTGGATTTGAACAATTGAGTAAAGTCTGCGATAATCAGAAAATTGATGGAATGTTTATGTTTGGACTAGAAGAGACGTTACTTGTAAAATCTCCATTCAATCTCACCCAATTTCAGGTTAGAAAGTACTGTGATATGGTGTACAAAAATTGGGTACCAAGACTGAGTTAAAGATCGATTTACATAACGTTGCCAGTTCTTATAAACCAGAATCACTAATTTCCCCACATCTGACGCCAATTGATACACCAAAGTGTTGCATCCAGGCCTTATAGTTTTGGCATGAATTGTTGTACACTGAAACAGAAACTATTGAGCCTGGATTTTGCTTTATAGCTCAACAAAAATTGACCATCAGATAGCTTTATTAAATAAACCATGATTGGAAATATATCTTAATGTCTTTCTTTCAGTTTTACACTTAAGAAATTGTGTTTTTCTACGCCTTACGTCTGTGATATGCAAACAATTCCAGAGGACATAAATGTATATCTCTCTCAAGTATATATCTCTCCAGACTTTGCTTTTATATCTGGGTCTGACGGTTAACTTTCTTGATATGTAGCATGGCATCAATGCATATCTGGCTGGATGCTCCGACTTGCTTCAAGATTGTTTAACAGGCAACAAAATGGATGATGGCAGGATACTGAGGACTGCAATATCCCCCAGACTCCCCACCCCAATCAGAAAGGACTTCCTCCCCCCAGTCATTTACCCCCAGTATCTTTATACAACTTTATATATATATATATATATATATATATATATATATATATATATATATATATATATATATATATATATATATATATATATATATATATATCATTTAGCATTAGTGCACAGGTGTGATAGTTGTCACCTGAAATAAATGCATTATTTAATGTAAAATATCTACTTTTCTGAATTCTCTCTCTCTCTTTCTCTCTCTCTCTCTCTCTCTCTCTCTCTCTCTCTCTCTCTCTCTCTCTCTCTCTCTCTCTCTCTCTCTCTCTCTCTCTCTCTCTCTCTCACACACACACACACACTCACACACACACACACACACTATCATGGATCATAGCTTGACCCCACATTAAAACTGCACATAAATTCACACCCATTTTTTAAGAAATGTTAGTTATTACAAAATACAGGTTTCTTTGAAGTATGAATAGGCTGGGGTATGACCTTTATTTATTGTGCATAATTGGCATAATTTAAGATAAACAACAGAAGGATTAGCTATCGTTCAATTAATTCGTCTTTGTTTCAGTACTGTACTCGGAACGGATGTTAACATAAGCGGATTATGACGTAACAACGCACAGTAAAGATGGGTTTGTCAATACGAACAAAGGATTTGTTTATGTAACAGATAAATTTCTGGGTATTTTATATCCAAGTTTGTGGCTTCCTTTCGTGGTTTCTTACAATTTCTCCACTCCAGATCCATGACTGTATGTACAAATTTGCAAAATTAGAGAAGCCCGGGACAATCCTTGATAGTCGCTTTATTTATTTAGGGTATCGTAGAGCTTTGATATATGCTCCTTCTATTTTAATGTTTACTTGTTCTGTATCTATATAAACTACAAACAATTGAACCAATAATTTTTGAAAATAAAAACCGAGATGGAGTTGAAGATAACTACATTGGTCGGATCCGTCGTAATCACCGTGCAGTAGCCGTGTTCGATAAAAGAATTTGGAGTGTACATTTACGTGTTGCCAACAGTTTGCCCCAAACAAACAATGCTGTGGAAGGTTGGCATATAAAGATGAAGTCCTCAGTATCCTGTCATCATCTAAATATATGGAGCTTCCTTCGGATTCTTAAACGTGAACAGAACTTAAATAATGTCAACCTAAATCAGATCTTCCGTGGACACTTGACTGAATAACCAAACCAAAAAAGAAGTACCAAGACTGTTCCTCGAGAATTGCAAACATAGTCACCGACTTCGACATTCGTGACATCATGGAATACTTAAAAGCAATTGCTTACAACATTAACTTTTAATTAATACAATTTTTTAATATGTAAAAATGTTAAGTTTGTTTAACACTTACTACTGAAATTTATTTAAAATAACCTTTTTCTTTTAAAATAACATCAATATAAGTTTTTTATATTTAATTAGCAAAATGTTATATTAAGTGAATTAAGTTTTGCGATCATGGGGGAAAATAACTGATAGGAAGTCCTATCTGATGATGGAAGTCCAGGGGGATATGTCTGGGTGGGGGAAATGTCCAGGGGGTGGGTGGAGAGGTACTAGACTCTATACAACCAGTATAAAAGCTGTTCAGGGGAGGATATGATGTCTGGACCACATCGCAAGTGCTTACCCAGCTTGTGAGGATGAATGGGGTTCTGTCAGAACAATCTCTTTGAGCTCAGTTTGCGTATGCCTATGAATGTGCTATATTGTATCAAAGCTTGTGATGCCATGGTATTCCAGCGAGCCCATTCGAGCTTCACATGGCATTTTAATTTCATAAACAGTGATGTAACACGGTTGTTCCTACATTCGTTCATCATTTTTAATTCATATGTTTAACAAGAACGGAGGACTGGTATCATGATAACCTATCAGAAGTCTTCTTTATGTCATATGTGTTAAAAGCAGCATACACGTTTATTAGGGTATTTGGTATTTCATCCCAAGTTTCCAGGTGAATTATTTTTTACGTCGGTTGGAATCAGGTTTCTATTTCACGTACAAACTGTAACTTCATATTCATCATTGCGTACAATATGCAAAAGTTCTTGTGATATAAAACTAGTGAAACTAGCATCGTTTGCATTCCACGTCTATGACCTGTTCACTCGGCAGATCACTTTACTTTTCTGCTATAGGGAGGAGAGTGCAAAAAAGTCGTATCATCCGCGATTGTTTCATCTTCCTTCCAGCGTATCTCCTGGTATTGTTCCCTTTGAGTTAATAAACTGTGAGAAGGGAGAGGGTAGTTTAATGGGTGAGATATGTTGTTTATTAAAACCCCAAATCACACACACACACACATAAATATATATATATATATATATATATATATATATATATATATATATATATATATATATATATATATATATATATATATATATATATATATATATATAAAGAGAGAGAGAGAGAGAGAGAGAGAGAGAGAGAGAGAGAGAGAGAGAGAGAATACATTACTAATATGTTACGGTAAAAGGAAACGAATCTTGCTGAGTTAATTTTAAATAAAAAATTGATACGAATGGTATATCATTAATACAGCATACATGTTATACATATATTTTGTTTATATCACATGCCCTTTTTACTACAGGCAGCCATGTATTTACCTAGTGAATGAACTCACATCCCCGAGTGTGTCCCCTACAAAATGTAGTTCTCTGCCGAAGTTGCTTTTTACAATTACCTCTGTATATTGATAAGTTGATTGTTTACTTTTCTTGGTTTCTATTATTTTCCACATTGAAAAAATAACAAAAATACACACCTAAGATTTCATCATGAAATATTGTTTTAATAATAAAAGTAGAACAGTAGCAACACTTGCATAGCTACACCATTCAAATGAATGCAATGCTATTCACCTTCAGGCGCATGAAAATTAATGTGAAATAGAAACTAAGACAACTTAAGAAGGAACAAGAGGTAATTAAAATATTTTAGTATATTTACAGTTGATCTAAGCCATTTTGCTGCTCTAGCAACAGTACAATCGACCCACAAACTCTTTCTCTCTCTCTCTCTCTCTCTCTCTCTCTCTCTCTCTCTCTCTCTCTCTCTCTCTCTCTCTCTCTCTCTCTCTGATTTTCAAGTGTCTGTTTGTCTCATCCTTTGGTCGGTTTGTCTTAACTTGTACCATCATTCATAGGTCCAGAGATATTGTCGGAAAATACTCTACGTTCGCCATTTGATAGATTTAACCATTATCCTTCTACGATGGTCGAGAGAGAGAGAGAGAGAGAGAGAGAGAGAGAGAGAGAGAGAGAGAGAGAGAGAGAGAGAGAGAGAGAGAGAGAGAGAGAGAGAGAGAGAGAGAGAGAGAAAGTGCTTTGGATATTTTCATATTTAAATAATAATAATAATAATAATAATAATAATAATAATAATAATAATAATAATAATAATAATAATATCGATCTTTTAGAACATTATGGTATGTGAAAGAAGAAATAAACATAAAAACGAGGAATTTACTGGTTTGCAACATTGTATAATTTATAAACACTGTTGATAAATCCCAAGGAAAGTACACACGTATTGTTCATGATGATCCATATTCTTGCAGGTTATTTGGTGTAATTTTTATTTCAAGCTTTTATTCCAGCCCAAATCCTTTTTCTCTCTCATTCTACATTTCTGCGCAGTTTGTCCGTTATGATTGAGAGGGGAGGGAGGGGAGAAGAGAAAGCAGAAAGGATTGTGATGATAAAGTGTGCCATATGAAATTTATTTAGAAAACGGGTATTATTAATACTTTTCATTATTTTCATACGTCACTAGTGACAAATTTGTGGAAATTGATCATTGATATACTATCAACTACAGACTATCTGCGAATTATTGCGCCATGGGCGGATCACAATTTGATATACCAATAGTATGGTATATTTTGTGCTTTATACCAACATTTTAAATGCATGTTATTTTTAATGCATGTTATATATATATATATATATATATATATATATATATATATATATATATATATATATATATATATATATATATATATATATATATATATATATATATATATATATATATATATATATACATTGCTGTATTTTTGCTTGTACTTTCGAAAAATGTTTTTCGTTATATTACTGAAAGAAGCTTTGTTAAACGCTTTATAGCATGACTAATACCTTTCAAGCTTTTCACAGGTGTAATACTGGTAGGTTTGGATAAGATGAACGATGTAAATTCTTTATAATATAATGTTTAGTTTGCACTAAACTTTATCGATTGACAGCTACTTCACGGCAATCGATATTCGGGTTTACTGGTACATATTACCTCATCTTGTTCTACGTAAGTTTTACAATTGATAAGCATGTCTTTTGCCCTGTTGAGATTGGTTTGTTGTTTGCATTAAGATTTGTCATTAAATAATTAAGAACGATACGTTTACTCCATGGAAATAAGAGACTTCACAATTTCCTTCAACAAATCCATCGTGTACAAATACATGGGATTAAAATAAAGTAACAACTACAAAGAACGTTCCTAACATAATTAAAATATTTGAATTATTCTGCTATACATTTTGGAGAAGAAAAAAAATCTTTATATTTATTTTCTTTTTGTAGCTATGGAATTTTTTTTTATAAAACCAAATGTCTGTGATATGCAGGCATGTTAAATGCGATACCTACGACAATTAAACTGAAGAAAGCAAGCGACTGGAACAAAAAAAAAGATTTCCAGTCATATATCAGTCACTAGTATTTAGGACTAGGTTTATGCTGACAAATACGGTGGAGAGAAATTGGTGCACTAGTAGAATATATTCAAATTCCTTATGTTTATATATTAAGGTTGTTTACCTCAGATTTATTAATTTCTATCTTAATATCTTCCGTGGAATGGGTATAATAGTTTTGTTACGTTATAAGGTGACAAGATTTATCTCTTTAAACTTTTGATTGAAATTACAGTGCTCGTTCATTTCATAGTTTTTTTTAAGTATTACTATTTATTTAAGGACATTATGGATTATATTATTATGATACATTAAGACTGATAACGCATCGGCACATTCAAAGCTATTTGTACATCAGTTCCTTCTACATGTTCCTTTTGTATTTAAGAGAAATAAATTCTATTTTGAACTGTACGTTGGATTTTTTGTATGTCGAATTGTATGTTGAATTTTGTTAGACCTACTGGTTTTCGTTTTTCTGTGTTTCTTAGTTTAAAACCATAGATTCGTAACACAAGGTAATACTTATCTATGACGTTCATTTCTACATAGGTATGTACGAGAAAGTATTGATACGAGACATTTTCACTTAATAGTGAGATCGTCTGTCTTTATATCGCCTTTCTATGGGATAACACAATTGCAACTGTTGCATAACAACTAACTGACGCACAATGCACGGCAGGTGCACTCAATAAGCTCACTATGAGCTAAGCATAAATACGAAAACGTTTATAAGGTAAATAAATGAATACATCTGTCAGGGTTAGATCTTTAAAGTATGGTATTAGACCGAGCAGCAGAGAGGGTGAACCCTACAACAATATATTTGCGACAAAATCGATTAAAGCCTCAGAATGCCAATGGAGCCTTCCTACGAAATCTCATATTTTAACCAAAAAAAAATTAAAGGTCCCATCTTAGCGATTTTGTCGTGAATACATTGTCATAACCACACTCAAATTGCTGCCATCTACGTCTACAAATTTTTGCGACAGAATCGATTAAAGCCTCAGAATGCCAATGGAACCTTCCTACGAAATCTCATATTTCAACCAAAAAAAAAATAAAGACCCCATCTTAGCGATTTTGTCGCAAATACATTGTCATAACCACACTCAAATTGCTGCCATCTACGGTCGCAAATATGTTGTCATTTCACCCTCTCTGCTGCTGATTAATACAAATTATTTAACCAAATATTTGATCAAGTCCAATACGATATCGTGACCGAGGGTCGTGTAAATTTATTGTTATAAATCCATATGGGACAGACTGAGCATGACTAAAGTAATTTTTAAATCCATTGAAGTCCATATCGGAACACCATGTCTGCCAAATATTTCGTAGCGTATGTGTATCAACGCCATTGAATACAGCAAGAATATTGCAGTTATCGCGAATCACTTTTGGAATTTGAGTATATCGTTGAGTGACATATATCACGTCAGTGTTTTTATGCCTACCTCGGGAAAATATTCTAGCAGGGTTCTTTTGATTATCTAACATTACATCATCGTACACTACAAGATTGTTTATGTCTCCATCGAGATCTTCTACTGATGGTGCATCATCAATATCAGTAATAAAGTCGATTACACTTTCACCTTTAATTTCTGATGCTTTTTCATTATAATCTTTTAGCACTTCATAGCACCGTTGATCATCTACGGATGGGGCAACTAAATATAATCTATCCCACTTCATAAATCGCATTATCAAATTAAGCAGTAATTGTGTTTTGCCTGATCCAGATGGTCCGATTATAATGGCACGGACAGAATTCGGAAGCGCTGCGTGGTGTTTTACCGGTCTCTTCTTTTAGTCGCTGAAAAATCAATTATATTCATAACGCTATATATAAATTATGGATCTATATTGTGTTAAGTGTAAACAGCGTACTGATTCAACCGATCAGACAACCATTACAACTAAAAACAATAGACTAGCGCTTACTGGTAAGTGTGTAACATGTGGTACAAAAAAATTTAGATTTTTAAAAAAAAGCAACTCGGAGGTGATATTGCCGCAAAACTTGGAAAACTCCCCGGAACCCCATGGGCAAAATACCCCGGAGAAAAACACCTTCCAGGATATAGCTACTGTGGTCCCGGAACGAGATTAGATATCAGACTTGATGATCAAAATCAGCCCCGGCCTGGTGAGTATCCGATAAATGCTATTGATAAGGCATGTCATGCTCATGATGTTGCATATAAAAGCAATAATTTGCAACAAAGACATATCGCGGATGTAAAATTAATTCATGCCTTAAATGCTATTCCCGATAAATCCTTCAAAGAAAAATTGGCTTCATGGTTGGTCAAATCAGCTATGAAAGGCAAATTAGTGTTAGGTGCTGGTAATTGAAAACACCAGTGTTTTTATAGTATGGAATCTATTTATTATTCTCCGAAAGGATACTGGAGGGGTAAAGCAGCAATCAGTAAACTCGCTAACGCTGCAAAAGTGAAAAAATCCACTGCAAAAGATTGGTTATCCAAACAAGCTATATGGCAAATTTATCTACCACCGCCTAAACAAATTAATTATTCTCATTTTGATGTTACCGTACCCAATGAAGTTCATCAGGCTGATTTATTGTTTTTACCACATGACCATGGTTACAAATACGCGCTAACTGTAGTTGATATTGCGAGTCGATTTAAACAAGCAGAACCATTGAAAACAAAGTCAGCTTCTGAAGTCGCTTCTGCATTTGAAAGGATTTATCGACGAGGTCCTCTAAGATGGCCAAATCTATTACAAGTTGATCCTGGCAAAGAATTTCAAGGTGCTGTTCTATCAACAATGAAAACTCATAGTGTTACAATACGACGAGGACATACTGCGTTACATCGTGATCAGGCAATTGTAGAACGATTTAATCGAACTCTTGCAGAACGGTTATTTGGATATCAATATGCAAAAGAATTCATCCAAGAAAAACGATCTCGTGAATGGGTCCAAAGGTTACCGAGTGTAGTTGCAGCGTTAAATAACGAGATTACTCGAACTATTAATATGAAACCAAATATTGCAATAAAAAAAGAATATATTCCCGAACAACCGCAGCGGGTTAGCACTCAGCCACTTCTCGGTGATGTTACTGTGAGATATTTATACGAACCAGGAGAGCTTGAAGGCGGTAAAAGAAGAGCTACTGATCCTATATGGAGTGTTACTACGCATAAAATTTCAACTATAACGCGATCAACTGGTAGACCTCCAATCTACAGATTGGATTCAACTGCACCTCAGCGTGGTTTTACACGCGAACAACTACAAGTCATTCCGGACGATACTCAATTACCGCCACATGGTCTTAACTAGCTCCGTTACGTCTATTACACTCAAGACAGGTCAACATCACATTGTTTCTGACATGACCAAGACTGTTATTTTTTCTGTCTACGGTGAATTGTCGAGGGTCTTTATCCGAATACTGCCAGTGCATTATACAATTGCAACTGGCGCAGTGATTATTCTGTTGTTCTTTTAATGCGATTATTACTTCAGCATCAATATCAAATTCTCGTTGTTTTTTTTTGTCCTGCTGTTTGTAGCCAGAGAGTTTTTTATTAATGATGCTAATATCAGTGTTATCATCGTTTGCATTAAAATCATCATCGAAAACAATCCTTCGTAGTTGATTTATTCGTCGTACTCTGGACACTGCGAGATAGACTAAATTTGACCATTCAATGCGATTATCAACTATCCAAACAATTGTATCCGTGATGGTCAATCCTTGTGACGAGTGTATTGTTGTTACATAACCAAGCGTCCATGGTGATTTATCAGCGCATAATGCATCTTCTACAGTATTGATATCAACTAGCACAATATCATTTAACACTAGAATCTGTTTCTCCGTCTGGCCTGGAATTTCAACTTCAATATTCTGCTTTCGTGTATCCAATGGTCTATAACACAACGGCACTGGAAACGTTGGGAATTTTTTCTTGTGTAGCTCAAACAACTTTTTCTGAAGTGCGTCTCTGACTATCTTTCTACTTGCTACTACAAAATCATTTGGTTTCCATGTTTCCCAAAAATCATTCAAAGGTGTTTCAGAAATTATTTCACGCGCTACTTCACATTGAATTCTATCGGGTTGTAATCTAATTAGTTTTTTAAACTCACGTAACTGCTCATCGAGTGCTCTATAGTCAGTATCAATTTCTTCGTAATAATCAACAAATCCTTTTAACCAATTATGTGGACTTCTACCAACAAATGGTGGTGGTTGACCATGATCGCCGCACAATATAATTTTTGTATTTTTTTGCAATAACCAATCAAGAAACATTTTTAATACATCTTCTGAAACAGTACATGCTTCATCCCAAATAATAACCGCTGGAATAAATTTCTCACCCATTCGCTCAGGAGTCCAAGCATCGCCCTTGTATCGAAAAAAACTATGATACGTGCAAGCTTCAACATTTCGTTGTTTGATCTCTCTCGCTAGTCTATGGGTTGGTGTGAGTACAATCATGGACGTTCTCTCTCGATATAATTCTATCGCACGTGTTGTCTTTCCAGATCCACCACAACCGTTTAAATAAACTGTTTTATATCTACAAATTGGATCTGATATCGGTGGTGCTTTAGACATAGATTTTTCACTGATAGAATTATCGTTCTTCAGGTAACTACTTTTAATCTCAACGTCTGCTGATTCAGAATAATCGCGTTGTATTTCTTGTTTAATTCGCCATGTTCCCCAAGTCTCTTCGCTATTAGTAAATTTAGTTATCTCTTTGATATATTTTTTATCGACATACATTGAATCAATTGCAACTCTGACTGCTATACTAGGAAATCTATTTATCATTGCAAATAAATTGATAGATGCATAACCCAGCATAGAAGCTCTCAAATGTAGATATGCAGAGCTTTCTCCATCACTGTAAGTAACAATTCTACCTAACTTTGTTTTATTGGACAAGAAGGCTGTTTTACAATTTGCGTATCTATTTTTCTCTACTGCATCTTTAATAACGAAGTCGTATTCGGCATCATCTATAATCAATCGTGAGGATTGTTTTTTAAAGTTAAATTTTTTTCCACCCTGTGTAAATTTACCGATTATTCTTCGGCCGAGATCCTTTGCTTCATTATTTCGTTGATTAAATATCCTTTTTGACCATTCAATAATGTACTCCTCGTCAGCATCAATATGTTTTCTAGACTTATCGATTATACTATCAAGACATTCTGGTTCTGGTAACCAGACATTGGTTTGTTTTCGATATGAGATAATCGCTTCGCTGACAATCAACGAAACTAACACTTTACAATCAATCATATATCGCAATAACACTATTGGTAACCACATCCTTTCAGCCATGTGTCTACCAATCCAAACATAACAACACGGATGAAGTCCTTCAGCGAATTCAAATGATACTACGCAAGCAAAACCGGTCAAATCAAAATCAGGCAGTGGTCCATTAATAGCAACGCGAGTCATTTCATGTGTGGGGTGTCCAAACCGTTTAAAATACTCACCAGCGAATCCATATCCTAGAAAACTTCCTGGATAACAGGCAACGATATCAACTGATATCATATTCTCACGATTGTACTTAACGTTCCATAGACCGCCATGATAATATTCCAAACAGCTGGATTGAACATCCTGTAAAAACTCTTTTCGTGTTGGTTTCCAATTATTTTTCTTTCTTGCAAAATGAGCTGCAACTGATGGAATTGTAAAACAATTTGTAAGTAACTGTTCGTAATCTTCAGATTTTTCATTAAAAACGCTAGCGTTTTCACTGAGACTTATTGCTAGATTTTTCATCCTATTATGTAGACTTTCACTACGATATAATTCACCGTTAGGTTTCACAAATTGATTGAATTGACATTCTTCATCTTCAAAACTATGAAGTAGCCATACTGATACAGGGTCGTTTTTACACAAACTAGCAATAGCATCGAATAATCTTTCTTCAGTGAGAATACCATCCTTGATGAATTCTTCTGGGATATACTTCACTGTTCTGTCTCGCGGGAATATTGTAACCGCGGATGTCCATGCGTGCTTGTTATGATCAATAATTTTGATTGGAGCTCCGTTTTTATTGTATTTCGATTCGTATAATACTTCGCCAGTTATCGTTAAAACGGTTATCGGAAATCTCAACGACTTTTCCAATCTAGCTATATCGGAAATAGTTGCTCCGTTCTCTTTCACTGTTAGCTCCCATTGATCTATTTTTTTATGTCTTAGATCGGTTAATTTATTCCCACGGAGTGCATTTGTAAAATGTTCTAAGACTCTTTGTGCCACACAGTTGAGTGGCTTTTCCGCTGACGTTGACTGTTTCATTGGTGCTAGTTTTCCAATGTCAGGGTTATTTAACGGATACATCCCATAAACGACTGCTGTTTCTGGATACGCTTTTTCATAGTATGGTTTATCAATTCCAGTTAACAGCCCTGGTCTGGAATAACGGCTAACAATGACTGATGTCCCATCTTTGAGAATTGGAACAAATTTGTCTCTTATAATATATTCGCCCGATTCTAATTTGATAATGAATTTCACTCTGATAAAATACCGTTTATTGCCAAGTTGTGATAGTATCATAGCTGCTGTTTCATCATTCATTCTAGCATCAACAACACCATCAATTCTAAATGTTGACCAGGTGTGTGATGCATCATCCTGTTTAAACTCATGAACACAATCTCGTATTTTTCTAATCAGAATTCTATTAGTTATTCTCTCTTTTGGTACGTCTTCGAGAGTTCTATCAAGATTGAATTTAATATTTTTCCGAGGCTTGATTGCCGATAATCTCTTGAATTCTTCATTCATATAAATAAGACAAGTATTTAAATAGAAAAGTTTGTTTATATATAATGAATCACTGCAAATGGCTTATGATCGGATCAGTAACCCCATGCAATAAATCGTGTAGAGGTGAATTCTGTGGATATCACTTACAGAGTGTCAGAAATAATTCGACAGGCCCGTCCCCATGCATAAATTGTGGGGTGGGTGTGAGAGGAAAATCACAATTATGTATCAATTGTGGGGGTAAGCGGTTTAGAGAATTGAAACGTTATTATGATAAACGAATAAAAAACGCCATCATTGACCCTAACCATGACTCTGTCAAAGACAAAATCATAAAAACCCCTCAAGACTACATTAATAGATTTATAATTAAAGCAAATAATGAATTAGACAAATAGTATTATTATATATAAATGGAGCAAGAATTCAGACCACATCCAATACTCGTTAATTATGAAATATCTCGTAATGGTGTTGTTAGACACTGTAGACTAAAGAAACCAATTGGTTTTGTTAATAATCAGGGATACTTGCAATTTACTGCTGGAGGAAAGGGATATCTCTGTCATAGGGCAGTCTTTGAGTGTTATATGGGACCGATTAAAGATGGCTGTGTTATTGATCACATTGATTCTAATATTCAAAATAACGCGATTTCCAATTTACAGTGTATTTCTCAAAGAGAGAATATAAAAAAAGGAAAGACAGGGACTTATAAGTCAGTTGGAAAGAGACCAGTACAGTCATTTGATACAGCGACGAATGAAGAAAGAGTTTTTCATTCAATGAATGCTGCGGGAAAATATTTTGGAATATGTATGCCTTCAGTACGAAAAGTTGCTGAAGGGATTTATCAAACAGCTATCTCAAAGAAAAATGGACATAGAATAAAGTTTTCATACGCATGAAATGACTCTCAATAATTACTATTAATAAAATCTTTTTTTTTTAATTTTGTTCCGTATTTTCCCCTCATTACTACTGATCGTCACGTGACTATCCTACTTTCGATATTGATTCCCGGATATGTAATTCGTCCGAGAATACATGTGAAATTGGATTGAATTAATGATGTGTGTGATCTCATGTACGTATTTAATGGTTAACTCGGTATACGTAATCAGGTATGTACGGATTTTGATTTTGTGTTATTGTTTCTTGTTTCTAAAGACTGTATTGAGAACAGCAGTTAGGGTTTTGTTGGAAAAACCTGTACAGGGTAGACAATTTATTTGACAGAGTTAGCCGTGTGAATCCAAGGCCAGGGGTCTATTAATAGATTTTTTAAAAATCCCAATTACAAAGACGGCGTTAACAGCGTTTGTATGAAAATGAAATTACTTTATAATTACAAATTAGTGAGGTCAGGGTAGTAAAACGCGCTACATGTAGTTTAGTTTTAGTGTGGCTATGTGTAATAAAATTCAGAAAAATATCATTCTCGATTCAAGAAATAGCAGGTCCTGAATTGACAGGGGGATCCCCATTACTGAGTTATCTTGTCATGTAAATCCATTATTATTACGATTATTTAATCGTAATATTATAGAAATTAATAAAAAAATTGCTATTATTTAACAGTTGTATTTCTTGTTTTAATGTTTTATTTAAATACTTAGCTTCCATTGAAATTACTACACAGTATTCATTATGAAATGCTAGAAAAATAAATACACACCTACACATTGACACTGCAGTATTAGTTCACCTTATATATAATATGAGCCGTAATAAGTTTGGGGCTTTAAAACGAAGCCCACTTTGCCAATTAAAACTCCCACGCCATTGACATGGTGTGGTTGAATTTTTTCAACTGCAACCAGGGTTAATTTCTTGGGTTGCTTTTGATTGGCAAAGTGGGTGTAGGTCCGCCCCGTCGTTTCATGTTTGTATCGTCCTGTACTGTCCCTATCATACCTCATATAACCATCCTATCATATAACCATCCTATATAATCGCATTGTATATATAACCTATAATCGCATTGTAAATACTCATTCATTGTAAATACTCATTCATTGTAAATATTCATTCATTGAATCGCATTGTAAATATTCATTCATTGAATCGCATTGTAAATATTCATTCATTGTATATATCCTATATAATCGCATTGTAAATACTCATTCATTGTAAATATTCATTCATTGTATATATATCATCCTATATGTAATGTACTTGTCCCCCCCACAACATATCTTCCGGAAGACCTAATATAGCATTTGTTACGTTAGAGCTTCCAATTGGGAGATCTATGTTTGTGGCCCTTGGGCTTATATAATGCGAAGGCACTAAATGAGTTCCAAGAATGTGCTGTCCCCCCTCTGGGCCTCTTTGACGTCGTTTGGCGCGAAAGAGGTTCCAAATGAGGCTTTATGTTATATGTTCAATGTTTGTAAAGAAATCACTTGGATTTCACGTCTAATACCCAATATAACCCGCCCTTGAACTCGATTGGGGGGTTAGGGTATTGTATAAGTCTTTAATGTATGTGCCCTTTCTTGCCTCGAAACTCGAATGAGGAAGAGACGGGCATTGTATATGTTTTGTTTTTTTTTGTATATAAAAATATTTTAAAGATACAAATACATTAGTAATAATAATAAATGGAATTTCAAGATATTACATCTATCATCACAGAAATATCAAATTTAAGAAATCAAGGAATCGTACTTTCTGAATTTTTGAATGAAGACAGACTTTTGAATGAATTTGAACAAATTGATATACAATTGAAACATGGAAGATATGTTCTACCTAAAATGTATTCACTGATAAAAAGAATCCAAAAAGCGGTTAATGCTTCTTTGTATAACAATGATATTAATTTATTCATTCGGCTATTTAGTATAGTTGAAGCCATTAGAAAGAAACTCGGGGAACAGTACCAAGTTCGGTCAGAGATTGCTTTGAAAGTGAAATCTATAAGACGTTTGATTGATGCAAGTGAAACCGACAATTGAAAAATCGTTAGCATTTCCAATAATGACATCAGAAGCATTAAGTACCAGACTAGCCCGTGAGAGGTTAGCATTACTGAAAAAGTTTATACCAATTCGAGATAACGTGCGAGATAAACTACAACTTAGACAGCAAGCGCAGACTGACTTTTCTATTGGAAGCGAACAACTTTTTGCCCCTGTAACTAAAGCCACTAAAGATATGAAACTTGCAACAGAACGTGCTATATACGGCGACATCCCTAAAGAGGGAGCAGTACCTATTATTGATGTATTAGGAAAGATTGCTACAGAAACTGAAAAAACTCACGAGGGAATAAAACAGCTTTCAGGTGAGTTACAAACTCAGCGAGAAATACAACAAATGGGTAATATTGATATTGATGATAACCCCGTTGAAGATGCTAGTGATTCTATTGAAAAAGTTTCCACTAAAAAAAGCGTTCCTTTTAGCGAGAAATTCACTGATAAAGCTATAGAAGTAATCAAACAATTTCAATTGCTGAAAACTAAAGAAGACTATGCGTTATTTGGAAACTTTGCTGTAAAAAGTTATTATAACAGGGAGAAATTTTTAAAAGACGAGTATAAAAAAAACACAATAAACAAAAATCAATGGGTGGATTGGATATATAAAATTAATAAAGAAATCACCGGCAATTTAAATAAGAATACAGTGGAATACAGAGCTTTTAAAATAGGAGTTGATGCGGATGTTTTAGAACAACAACAACAACAACAACGAAAAGAAGAACAACAAAGTCGAAGTCGAGGTCGAGGACGAGGTCGAGGTCGAGGTCGAGGTCGAGGTCGAGGTCGAAGTCGAGGTCGAGGTCGACAATCTCCAGAAATTCAAAACGTTTCCGAACCAGAAAGTTCTTCAGGAGGGGGTTATGGAAGTTCTCATCATGATTCTCATATGTGTCCTAGTAATATCATTAATGATATATCACGACTTGAGGTTCTTATGGGAGGTAAGCGAGCTGGGAATAACTCAGTCGAAATAACTAATGAAGCATTTGATATTTGCAGACGATTATTCCAAGGTGGGATAATTGATATTCATACGTATCGAGAACTCTTGGATGAGTTAATGGACGGAATTCCGGGGGAATTTAGTGATTGAAATTGTATTTAGAAATTACAAAGTCATTTCAAATAAGATGATAGTACACTATAATCACAATAAACCAACAAACGTGTATGTAGTGAACTCAAGATTGCCCGTTTATAAGGCATACTACGGTGACGGCCTTGGAAATATCATGGCTGGTTTATTCACAAGAATAGCCCCAAAAGTAGCACCAATTGCTAAACAATTAGCGATGAAAGCCATTGATGTTATTCGTAATAAGGGAATTAACGCTGTTGGAGATCTTGCAGGAACGGCCTTTTCTACCGCAAAGAATAGAATAACGTCATTGGTGAAATCTAGATTCGGACGAAAACCACCACCACCGCTACCTTCAACAACAATGATGCCTGCAAATGTCAGTAAAGTGATAAATAACGCAGTGGAACAAAAACTAGCATCATTAGCAATGACTTCACCAGATAGTAGTAATATTGCAAGTATGATAGCGGGAAGTGGTCTTGGAGGAAATCGAAAAAGAAAATGATTTAGAAAAACGATACGTTTTAGTATAAATGGCATTTAAAAAAATTGCTGATCCAGCGTTTGATATGGCGGCACCGGTGAATAAAGATGATTCTAAAATTAACTATCAGTATTATGCCTATCCTGCAAGAGAGCCAAATCAAAAGGGGAGAGTTGAACTTCAAGTTCAAGATACAAGTAGATACTTTTTGCCGTGTGAGGCGTTTATTGAAGTAGAAGGAAAACTTGTAACAAATGTTGCAGCTGATACGCCATATGGGGATAACCAAAATATCCGAGTTGGTTTCGTAAATAATGGCATTATGGCGCTATTTAACAGTGCAAGATATATCATTGATGGAAAAGAAATTGAATCAATAGAACAAGATGTTGATATTGCAACAACAATAATCGGACTTGCGAGATATTCTGATGATTATACAAGGTCGGCTGGTCCGTCTATGATGTTTGCTAAGGATACTTCTGATCATCCGAACCATTATCAATTTGTTAAAGTACGAACTGGGAGAGATACTGCAGAAGTTGAACAACAACTCGATGATAATCCAGACCGTGAAGGCCGGCCAGCCGCTGAATTCGACATTTTAAAAAGGGTCAATGATAATTTTAATCTAGGATTTGCAACACGAAAGGGAGCATTGAAAGGAGAGCATCGACGGTTTTCATGTGCAATTCCGTTACATCATATATTCGGATTCTGTAGAAATGTCAGAAAAGTCATCTATGGAGCAAAGCATACAGTCGTGTTAGTGCGAAAAGAAAATGACAATGATGCAATCTGGCGTGCTAATGGTGTTGTTGATGGTAAAGTCATTTTAAAAAAATTGACTTTATGGATGCCCGTCTTGACACCAGCAGTTACAATAGAGCAAGAATTACTATCGTTTATGGACACAGGTGGAAAATCATTGCTAAGTTGGCTAACAACAACGACTGATACGAAGCAGGATAATGTAAATGGCACATTTACATGGCACTTAGCATCAAAACAAGGTGTTTCAGCTCCACGTCATATCTTTATAGCGTTACAGGATGCAAATCGAGTAGGTCGTCAATTATCTAGTCATATGATATTTGATCAATTAGGAGTAAGTGAAGTTTCGTTGAGAATAAACGGACAACAAGAGCCAGCAGAGATTGTACATCTTAATTATGAAAACAACAACATAGCTCGTGTATATCATAGAATATTGTCGTATATGGGTCGTGATCAAAATGTTGATACTGGTTTGCAAATATCGCAAATTGATTTTGAAAAACACTATCCGATTTATTACTTTTCATTGGAACATCTTGACATGATGAGACAATCTGTTGTTGATATATACTTCCAAGCTCGGGTACAACGCCCTGCTGGTATAGCCGATTATAGAGCAGTTGCTGTCATTCTCAGTGATAAATCAATGTTGTTAGAAGGAGTTGGCGGACGAATGAGACTTATTGATGCACCAGTGGAAAACATGTAGTTAGGATTTTCACAATAAGATCAATTGAAAGTGTAAATTACATTTTAGAATAGAATGACATATAGTATTGTTAATGTCCAGTTGACTGATGGTCAGGTCAAGAAATTGAAATCAAAGTCGGCTAAAGAATGTGGAACTACAATAACGTTGAAACCCACTCAAATGTCCGGTGGTGCACATAAATTATCACTGACAGATCGTCAAATAAAACATTTCAATGATGCGCTAAAGAACAAACGAGGAGTTCAAATTGATTTTTCGAAAGCAGCAATCGCCAGTATGATAAAATCGGGTGGAATATTCCCGCTGTTAGCTGCTATTCCAGCATTGATTGCAGCGGCTGCCCCAGCGGTTGCGAAGGCGGCAGCGTTAGGAGCCGTTGGTACTGCTGCAGGAATGGCCCTGAAAAAAGCTACTGGGAAAGGCTATAAAAAAAAAGGAAAGGGTCTAAGACTACCAGGAACTCCACACAATTGGTACAAGGGCACGGGCCTAAGAATACCAGGAACGGCTTATTAGTGGAAAAATCCCTAGGATTTTCACCAATGTCCAATTTTGATTTAATTGATGCTGTAAAATCATTATCAATAAAAAACTTTAGAGGAGTTTTCATGAGAGATCAATTACCGTCAAAACCAATGAAAAATGAAACGGGTATTATCAATCTCGATAACAGCAGCGGAAAAGGAACTCATTGGGTCGCATATGCAATTGATCCACGTGGAATTGTCTATTTTGATTCATATGGATTAGCTCCACCAAAAGAATTCATGCGATATGTATCCACAATAACAAAGTCATCTCCAATTTTTTATTCCACGCTACCAACACAACAGTTAAATGATCCACCGATATGCGGTCGTGAGGTATTAAACTTCCTTGCAGAGATATCTAAATTTCCAAGAAAACCACCACAAGTTGTTGTTAATGAATATACTAGCAGGCAATGGCAAAAACGATAGCGTTATGATTTAGAAAAACGTAGCATTTTCGTATAATGATTGATATTTGGGGACGACCTTTATCAGAATCAAAAAAAACAGAAACCGATAGCAAATTCGCTGTCGAAAGTGTAAAAAAAATAATCGAAGATGAAATCGCCGAGACATTAAATTTGTCAAGTGTAGATCCTGGGGAAATAGTTGTATTTCAAGATCGCCAGGGCAAATTGAAATCTAGTAATGTTTCATTGGATGATGTCTTAATACGAAGACGTGACGTCGTTGAAGATACAATAGTGTTATATTCAAATGATGGAAAACTCAAACCAGGTGTATTTGTTTCTACAATCACAGATGCATTAAAAAATTTAAATGAAGAACTTGAAAAACATATAACAACATATACTTCCCTTCGTAGAAATATTATCAATAAATTCTTTGGAACACCAGCGGTAACCTCTCTATCTCTCGCTGAAATTAAATCCAATTTTGATGAAATTAAAGCTAGTATTAAAAATATTAATGATGCTGGATTTAGTATTATTAGAGATAGCATTAATAGTATTAAAAAATCTATCGAGGATATTACAAAATTTAAAACAGACAATCTTCCGCTACTTGAAAGAATAAAGATTCCTCATGAGAGAAATATCATAAATATGATATACACAGTTCTCTCTGGATCATTAGATTGGGAACCTAAAAAGAATACAGTAACCCTCACTGTGTCAAACAAGGGTATTTATCGATTAACAATAGTGTCACTGAATCAGTTTAATATATCATCATCGACTTCATATGGATACAACAACGTGATTTCAACGACTATTGACGTGGGTGAATACAAACGGTTTACAATAACAAGCACTGATCCTAATTTAAATAAGACATCATTTGTATGGTACATGGAGTTTGTAGCTGATCTAAATTAGAATTTTAAACAATTAAAAACCACTTGAGGTTTTAAAATAATATGATTCCATCATCGCAATATCGCTATGATACCGTCAAAGACTTCTTAACAAAACTCAAAACACTCATTGATGAATATGAAATAAAAATTAAAAAGTATCGCAGGAGAATTACCGTAATTGATGTTACAGTATACTCGGTATCTGGTATAATGGCCGGTGCTGGTATTATACTATCTTCAGTAACAATGGTAGCTCCGATTGCTGTCCCAATTGCTATTTCCGCGGTGACAACATTTGCTGGACTTGCAAATGCTATTACTAAAAAAATATCATCGTGTTCTCAAGAAAAACTTAACGACTATATAGTAAAACATCAAGCAGTATCTAACGGTTACTCACAATTATCCTCGTTGATGTCATCATCGATTGATGATACGATAATTACCGAAGACGAATTCTCCGCGATGATACGTATTTATGATACTACGATTAAAAACGCTAGCGTTTTTTCATCTATTGCAAAATTAGACATTGTAAATAATAATAATAATGTCGCAAGAGATTCAACTACTTCAGCGGATAGCAGAAAATACCACTCCGCGGAAAACAAGTATGATATCAATATCGTCAACAAACCCTAAATTCAGTGTGAATTTTCCCTCGCCTGTTTCAGTAAAGGAAATCGCGTTGGCAAAATTACGAGTGTATCATAGTTGGCCTAATATCAGATCGGTTCCATTTGGCGGTCAGAGACCTAATAATTCTCTGGTGTTTGCATATAGGAATAAAAAAGATGACACTCCAGATTGGAACGTTGTTTCAATACCAACTGGGTCCTATCAAATTGAGCAAATTAATAATGAATTACAACGTAGAATAAAATCCATTACTAAAAAAGAATCAAAAATTGCGATAACAGTTCATGAACCAACACTATCATCTACAATTGAAATAGGCTCTCCTGGGTACGTTGTAGATATTTATAACAGTTCAATAAGAACAGTATTAGGATGGCCCGAAGATCCACCTAGAAGTGCTGGTAATTCCACGCCCGAGCCTATAAAATCTGATTATGTCACTGATGAAATAGGACCTGACAATCCATCACGAACATATGATAATTTCGAAGAATTAGATTTAACAAAAGTTTACAGAAAAAAAATATCTGAAACAGAGACGAGCTATGCTTTTGGAGGTAGTCGTCGTCCTATTGATTTTGAAAAGAAAGGTTATACTGTTGCGCAAGTAAGCGTAGATAGTAAATTTTTTCCCACCTTTGACCTTTCTTTTCTCTACATGAACAAAGATTTTTATTTGTTGCTACACTCGTTGAGATCCGGTCTTCTTACAAAAGATGAGTTTACCAGTGTGGTCGCGGCAGCCAACAGAATCATCAGCGACATGGAAAAATATAGATTAAGACTTATCAGTGTTTTTACTGATGAAAATTCTCCAATATATCGAACAATTGAAGCTGGACGTTATAGGGGCGGCCTAGCAGGTAATCCAAATTATGTACTTACAGGATATAACGCACCTGAACTAAAAAATCTACTCAATATCGTCATCGACGAAGGATTTAATAAAATCTATCAATCATGGAAAGATAGCCAGCCGAAGCCTATTATCCTCACTCATAATAATTCTCCCGACGGCGACGGTAGACATATCGCACCGAACAATGTGGATATTTCATCGGTGATCGCACTTAATTTAACGTGTGATGTAATCGAAGGAAGTTATCAAATTAATATGGAACAATCAAATCAAGCCCGACAAGGTTACATTCTTTATTCATTTTCACCAACAGCACCCCCCGGATTTTTAATTGTTGAGAATCCGACTAATCCAGTCTATATGCAATGTCAAAATGATTCACTAACCAGAATTAATTTTACACTCACCGATCAGTCAAATAATTTAATTGATCTACGTGGTGAAGTATTATCGATTAGTCTGTTTGTGAAAAGCTAACAAATAATTTGTATTAATCAGCAGCAGAGAGGGTGAAATGACAACATATTTGCGACCGTAGATGGCAGCAATTTGAGTGTGGTTATGACAATGTATTTGCGACAAAATCCTAAGATGGGGTCTTTATTTTTTTTTTGGTTGAAATATGAGATTTCGTAGGAAGGTTCCATTGGCATTCTGAGGCTTTAATCGATTCTGTCGCAAAAATTTGTAGACGTAGATGGCAGCAATTTGAGTGTGGTTATGACAATGTATTCACGACAAAATCGCTAAGATGGGACCTTTAATTTTTTTTTGGTTAAAATATGAGATTTCGTAGGAAGGCTCCATTGTCATTCTGAGGCTTTAATCGATTTTGTCGCAAATATATTGTTGTAGGGTTCACCCTCTCTGCTGCTGACCGTCATCTTTATCTCTTCTTACTTATTTTAAACAGGTTTCTGAACATTTTGATAACATCATGATAGATCCAGACTGGATTCCGGACAGGAATGATAGTAATATGAATTTAAGGATTAAAATAATAAGCAAGCCTCTCTTTGTGTTAGTTTCTAGCCATATTTCATGACAAATCACCTCCTACTACCAATCCATTTCAACACAAAACGACCGATTTACATTTTCAATATCTAACGAGATTCTCCAATACAAGTTAGTCTGATGTGATAATCCTATTATGAACAAAATTATGTTAGTACATAATATACCATTTTACAATCTACTCCAACTAAAGTTGTTCAGAGTTGCAATACAGTTTAACACACTGCTAGCACAACTTTCTACCAAATAGCTGTAAATTATCAGGACAGTCCCAGACTGGTGCCATATTGGTACATTTGCCTTTTATGCCTATGTATATCATATGAGAAATCCCATAATCTTTTTAAGTCTCTTCTTAAATCCAATTTAAACTGGGCTGGGATGGCTGATTGCTCGAAAATGCTTGCCTTTACAGATTACTGTCATCTCACCTCAATCCGCATCGGTTCCATTTATGGGCTTTGCCAATGTGAGAAAGGTGCCAGTATAGTCCTTTGGGTGTGTGGTTATTATTTCGATTATTCCCAGGTTCATCCTTCAGCAGATATACTGGCCGCCATGTTTGGCCTATACTACACTGTGAAATGGAATTAAACCAAAAACAACACCAATTTACACTATTGTAGTTTTGTCCAAAGTCTCAAACTTATGTCATTAAAGAGAATAAAGTGTAATTATTATTTGTGTACATGAATTCTAAGCTTAGTTGGAGATTTTGTAAACATTCTGCTTTTAAATATTCTGCTGTATAAATTGAATATAAATATTTTTGTGTGTTTTGGTTGCATATGAACATATAGATTATAGTTGAAATATGTGCCATTTAATTATTGTAATGAAATGCAAGCAAATGTAAACCTATTTTTTGTGATAAACAGATATATGTGGATCTTGATGTCAGTTTGACAAGTGAGAAAAACAAGATGGATGAAAATGCATGTATAACCCATATTGATTTGGAATTATTTACAAATATAATAGTCTCTAAATATAGTATGTAATTATATTTTTTGTTGCATGAGCATCACGTTTGCGAAATTTTGATTCTTATTGCTTTTCGGAGTATGCATAAGTTTTTAAAATATTTTATCACATTGGGGATAGTTTGTTTTTTTAAGTTTGTATTTGCATTATATTTTATGGCTTTAGCTTTATAATAATAAAGTGCTAATCAAAACTTTTTAAAGTCTGAATCCTGTCAAAGTTCTAAAATGGGCAAATTTTGGGGAAAAAATTTCTGATTTAATATCAAGATAGTTT
Organism: Potamilus streckersoni; assembly: GCA_016746295.1. NCBI lineage: Eukaryota > Metazoa > Mollusca > Bivalvia > Unionida > Unionidae > Potamilus > Potamilus streckersoni. The sequence continues at coordinate 874,863 of JAEAOA010002337.1, read as the reverse complement.
TAAAATTGGACTTTTAAAACTTCTTACTTTTTTCTTTTTCTTTCACTGTCTATTTTGTCTGTTGTATTGCAAATAGTAAATTTTATCTGAGGGCCATAGAAATTGTACTGCCTTTTAATGAGAAAGTTTAATTGAATATGCTATGCAAAATTAACATTTGTACTATTGTTTCATTTGTAGCTTGGGTGGAATTTCATTTGTTAAACAATTCTAGTCTCTGATATCTCATTTTCAGGTAGTAAAAATAAGTCAAGAAATAGAAGATGATGGAGTTCATACCAGTGCTGCACATGTGAGTAAACAACTTTTGTTACCATTTATACTACGTAAAAATATAATTTAACACTGAAGATGTTCTTAGCATGATTTGAATCCAATCCTAACTAACACCCAACTGTGAAGTACTAACATTTATCATTTACTGTACACTATGTTGTTAACCAGCTCATAATTAATAGACACTTGCATTCAATACATATGGTTTAAAATCATTTTGTTTTTATGCAAAGTTTGATATTTAAGTTACATTATAACCTGTTATCTAACCAACATGGTCTATATAAGATAGCCACACCAATTGTTTGTAGACAATACACAGATGTAGGTACAAATGCAAAACTTGTGTGTATGTGTGTGCGTGTGTGTGTTTGAGGAAATGTTACTCAAAATTAACAAGGTCCTATATGGCAGTGTTGGGTTATTATATTTTTGGACCTATACCATTTCTTCTGGTGCAGATGTGGAATCATTGAGCTTAGTGGAGATTTTTTGTTGTTGTTGTTGTTGGGCTTAACACCAGTTTTCAGCACACGATAGGCTATTCATGGCGGCCAGTATTATTGGTGGAGGAAGAAACCGGGAAATCACCGGAAAGAATCATTGACCCACAAGAAACTACTGGCAAGCTTTCTCACATATTCACATTCGCATAATCCTAGATTCAAACCAACGCAGACAGAGGTGAGATGGCAGTGATCCGTAACGGACAGCGCTTTAGACCACTCGGCCACTCGGGGCCCCAGCTTAGTGGAGAGCTTGGTGTTTAAAGTGTTTTCTGGGGTGTCTGACAAACATTTTCATCAAGCATGTATGTTGATGTTATTCTTGCTTAAGAAATGCATAACTTCAGATTACAAAATTCCTTTAACAGCTTAAGGAGCTCAAGAATTATTATATAGATATTTTCAATTGTTGTCATTGGCAATAATGATTTTTAAGTGTCTATCTTGGAGTTTTTCCAGTTGGACAAAGATGATAAAATACATGTGTAAAAATAAAATTATTCATACACAAATAGGCAGAATATGTAATTGTTAGCTGTCATTCGTCAGGACTTTTAATTACTTGTTGCATTTAGGTCTCTTTTGTATGCATTGTCATAGAATTGCTTGGTAACCTTTGTCTCTTTGTATACTGATCCCTGATGTGAACGTTGGGTTACTGTCACCTATTTACACATTTGAATTACTTTGGTTAATTGTTGTATTGACGGTATCTTCTCTTTCTGGTTTTTTGTCACAGCACTGTATAAAAAGGGTGTTAATGATTGCGCATCTGTTTTCTATGAAAATAACACTACAAGGTTTCACAGAGAAGAGCTGAAGTATTGAGAAAACCACATGAGTTACTTATTGAAGATGATATGAAGAAATTAAAACTATGTGTTGAAGTAGAAATTACAGAACTACTCAAAGATCCATATAACACATGGGGACAATATGAATATAACAGACTAAGGTCCATGCTACTTACTAGACTAACTCTTTATAATGCTCGAAGGGGTGGTGAGCCAGCAAGACTGACATTAAATGAATGGGAGTCAGCAAAGAACAAGGAATGGGTTGACCCCAGTTTAGTTAGATGACCCAATAGAGAAGCACCTAGCTGGTCAGTACTTGCTGGCTCACCAGCATGGAAAAGGAGGTAGGACATTAGTTCCAATCCTGATACCAAATAATACAGTAGTTGCTATAAATAAAATAGTTGAAATCAGAAAGAATGATGGAGAGGCAAAAAACAACCCCTACCTCTTTGCAAACACACAAGGATCCATGGAACACTGTAGAGGATGGGACGCCAAGGCTGCCAATCTAAACCAGCCAGCAAAGTTACAGCAACATCTGTTAGACATAGGGCTTCTACATATTATGCATTGCTTGATTTAGCAGAGCAGAGAGGGTCACATTTCTGAAGCAGATCGGTCACTCAGAGGAAGTATCAAATAACATTTATACCACACCAAGCTACATGCAATTATGTAAAGTTGGTAGATTTTTTGAGGCACTTGATGAGGCGCATCTCAATCCTGCAAGTTCTGTAACCACAGCATCAATGCCACACATCAAGAATAATTCAGGTTTTCTGGAAATGTCATCAGGTAAAATATCCTCGCATGTCATTAATGGGTCAGCATGTAGTTATCTTATTAAAAATTTGAGTTATTGCATGCCCAAACATTTAGTGGTTTGAGTTTCAGATTTTATATTGACATTTTTTTCCACCGGCTGTTGATGATCTAGCAATGAAAATAACAATTTTACATCTCTATTTTGATATTAAGGTTATTTTAAGGACTTTGTCTTCCTGAACAATTCTCAAAACAGAAAAATAGGTACATGATCAGTGGTGTTAATTCTTTACTCTCTTTAATGATTGAATATGTTTGTGGTACTGTTTTTTGCATTTAACTTTGTCATAGACTTTTTCAGTTATATACTAAAACAAGTTATTACTAAATCATGTATAAGCAACAATAATATTGTCGATTTATTGCACAATATCAAAATTTACTGCACTATATAATGTGAATATACTTTGATAAGAAATTACATAGCCATTGGTTAGGTATTTGTCATCACAGTCATTATGCTTGTGAACTAGATATTCTTACACATACACAGTTGTACATAAGCATACAGGTTTATTTTTAACAATTTAAAATTATTTAGTATTTTGCGAAAAAATACCAATTACTATATTTCAGAATACCATAGATATTCCTTTAATTTTGTATGATATATTCAATATAAAAAGTATTATAACTAATCCATACAATATTTTATCTGTAACACAAAATTAACACTAATAAAATATTATACTTGGCAACTTTCATTAAAGATTGAATGGAGTAGCTTGTAAATTGTTTCTTTGGTGAGCTTGTATTTTTTTTGACAACGTTCATGGTTTTGCATCAAAGTTTTTATTGACATGATGCAGGTAAGATATTAATGCAAAATTTCATTTATATACTCAGATCATTAAATGCAAGACTAATTCCAAACAATGAATATTATGATATTTTTATGAATTTTTTATATTGAAAATTTCATTTGCTGCACTTAAATATTTGAAATAGAGGAACATTATGTAAGTTTGACATGTCAGTTCCAATTTTGTTGACCCAAATGGATATTATATATATATATATATATATATATATATATATATATATATATATATATATATATATATATATATATATATATATATATGTTCAGTTAATGAGTGATATTATATATATATATATATACACTTAAAATCTGCGGGTATATGGTATCTATTCAGACATGCAAAAGGTCAGCAGCTGTTTCATAATTTCAGAAAATCTACACTTAATAGTATGAAAATTGCTTATAAAGAAATAAAAACTGAATTAGTTAATTTTCCTCTTTTCTCAGTTGGTATAAACGGCAATTTATATTAATTCATAACTATTAGAAAACAGAACAATTCATAATATTTGTACTAAGTTTTTTGGGAACAATTGTTTTCTGAATCTTGCATCATCATTCAACATTGAAATATATTTTACATATGAAATATATTTAATAATGAATTTTACTATGATTCAGCCATGTTGAATTCAGAAATATTCAATATGCAAATTTATGATATTATGGTCAAGCTTCATTACTGTAGGATAAGTGTGTTTTGAATATTCTCTGTTAAAATGTATTATTAATTTTTTACATTATACTGTATTAAGCAGACAAGAACCCTTCCTTACCATGTTCTCTACGGTAAGAAAAGCATCAGTGTCCATCATGTAAGTGAATAAGACATACACAACTGTATATAAGCATAATGGTTTATTCTTAACAATTTAAAAGTATTTGATATTTTGCGAAAAATACTAATTACTATATTTCAGAATACCATATATACTTTTGTACTTTATATTTTTTATTTATATTTAATCTTAAAATATTTTATTCAAGTATAAAGGCTTAGGTTAAAATTTTAAAAATAATTTTGAATTGCCTAGATTATTTGAATTTTAATGTTCCCAAAAATATTGAATATGTTTTGCCCTTAATTACTTAATAATTGATTTATGTTAGAACAATGAGGTCGCATAAGAACATTTTTATAATTCTTTCTAGTTGCAATTTCAAATCATGAGCAGACCATTGCAAAAGTGTCAAGGAAATGTACCCAAGGTAAGAGCTTGTATTATCACAAAAGGTATGGATTGATGTAAAGCAGTAATATAACGTATGGATTGATGTAATGCAGTAATATAAGGAATGGATTGATGTAATACAGTAATATAAGGTATGGATTGATGTAATGCAGTAATATAAGGTATGGATTGATGTAATGCAGTAATATAAGGTATGGATTGTAAAGCAGTAATATAAGATATGGATTGATGTAATACAGTTATATAATGTATGGATTGATGTAATGCAGTAATATAAGGTATGAATTGATGTAATACAGTAATATAAGGTGTTGATTGATGTAATGCAGTAATATAAGGAATGGATTGATGTAATGCAGTAATATAAGGTATGGATTGTAAAGCAGTAATATAAGATATGGATTGTAAATCAGAAATATAAGGTATGGATTGTAAAGCAGTAATGTAAGATATGGAATGTGAAGCAGTAATATAATATATGGATTGTAAAGCATTAATATAAGGTATGGATTGATGTAAAACAGTAATATAAGGTATGGATTGATGTAATGCAGCAATATAAGGAATGGATTGATGTAATACAGTAATATAAGGTATGGATTGATGTAATGCAGTAATCTAAGGTATGGATTGATGTAATGCGTAATATAAGGAATGGATTGATGTAATACAGTAATATAAGGTATGGATTGATGTAATACAGTAATATAAGGTATGGATTGATGTAATGCAGTAATATAAGGTATGGATTGATGTAATACAGTACTATAAAGTATGGATTGATGTAATGCAGTAATATAAAGTATGGATTGATGTAATACAGTTATATAATGTATGGATTGATGTAATGCAGTAATATAAGGTATGAATTTATGTAATTCAGTAATCTAAGGTATGGATTGATGTAATACAGTAATATAAGGTGTGGATTGATGTAATGCAGTAATATAAGGAATGGATTGATGTAATGCAGTAATATAAGGTATGGATTGTAAAGCAGTAATATAAGATATGGATTGTAAATCAGTAATATAAGGTATGGATTGATGTAAAACAGTAATATAAGGTATGGATTGATGTAATGCAGCAATATAAGGAATGGATTGATGTAATACAGTAATATAAGGTATGGATTGATGTAATGCAGTAATATAAGGTATGGATTGATGTAATGCGTAATATAAGGAATGGATTGATGTAATACAGTAATATAAGGTATGGATTGATGTAATACAGTAATATAAGGTATCGATTGATGTAATACAGTAATATAAGGAATGGATTGATGTAATGCAGTAATATAAGGTATGGATTGATGTAATACAGTACTATAAAGTATGGATTGATGTAATGCAGTTATATAAAGTATGGATTGATGTAATACAGTTATATAATGTATGGATTGATGTAATGCAGTAATATAAGGTATGAATTTATGTAATTCAGTAATATAAGGTATGGATTGATGTAATAGAGTAATATAAGGTATCGATTGATGTAATGCAGTAATATAAAGTATGGATTGATGTAATAGAGTAATATAAGGTATCGATTGATGTAATACAGTAATATAAGGAATGGATTGATGTAATGCAGTAATATAAGGTATGGATTGATGTAATACAGTACTATAAAGTATGGATTGATGTAATGCAGTAATATAAAGTATGGATTGATGTAATACAGTTATATAATGTATGGATTGATGTAATGCAGTAATATAAGGTATGAATTTATGTAATTCAGTAATATAAGGTATGGATTGATGTAATACAGTAATATAAGGTGTGGATTGATGTAATGCAGTAATATAAGGAATGGATTGATGTAATGCAATAATATAAGGTATGGATTGATGTAATACAGTAATATAAGGTATGGATTGATGTAATGCAGTAATATAAGGAATGGATTGATGTAATACAGTAATATAAGGAATGGATTGATGTAATACAGAAATATAATGTATGGATTGATGTAATGCAGTAATATAAGGTATGGATTGTAAAGCAGTAATATAAGATATGGATTGTACAGCAGTAATATTCAATGCAGATATTTTTAACAGTCATTTCCATATGAGGCAAAAATAACAAAAGCCCAATAGTCTTTATAAGTGAGGCCAAAGTTAGCATAATTTTTAAATAAAATTATTTAAAATATCTTAATGATATTTGTATCTACTTATATAGCTTTGAAATCTATCAAATGTAAAACAATTCTGGGATACAAAGAAATTTTAGAACGAGATGGATAACATCGGTTTGTTTGAAGTATCCTATGATTCCTTTGAAAAGGTGGGAGACAAAATGTCAGTCTCTACATACTTATGACCTTGCATTTCGTGTTTTTATATTTTTTAAAATTATGAGGAACCATCTGAGAAAGTTTCCATTGTTGATCAAGACTGAATGATACTTAACTGCTTTAGCTGCAACGCTGCAAGAAACTTAATATATCTATCCAATTTTACAATTTTTGGATGGCTTAAAAAACAATTATGGTTTTACTTACTTAAATATGTAACACAATTAACTGGAACCACACATGTATATTTATCATAATTGTGTTACAGCCAAGAAAGTAATGTGCAAGCCTAATGATGAAGTTAAGGTAATGGATTACTTCTACACAAACCTTGTGAAAGATGTGGTGTCTACTAAGTATTATATGCTTTATTATCAAGTGTCATTCTAGAAAAATGAAATTATGTTGAGCTAATAATACTTTACTGACATTAAATTATATATAATTGAACCCGTTGTTTTCTGTAGTAACCCTGTCATCAAATCAGAATACCTGTGTCTATATCGTCTGTTGACCCTTTTTAAAATTTTGACGCGAATAAGAAAGGCAGCATAATTCCGTTACCACAAATGTAACCCCACCTTACCCCAGGACCAAATAAACAAATATCTTACTTGTTGGTCAATTCAGTATGCAGGTAGAAACAGTAACTACAATAACTACAATTCCTTTTTTAAAAAAGTATCTATAAAAATAGATTGCTGAAATTTAAAAGCAAACAGATTACTTTTGAAGCACCGAATGTTATGAAAACGTACCCACAAAGCAAATTGGGAAACAAATCAGTCTCAGTCATGTAATACTATTAATTGATGTTGCCACAACAAAAGGAACTGGGCAAATGTTTGGTTTCCCAAAGCTGTGCTTCAGCAATGACCTAAATAACGCGGGCACCCTTCATCAAAGAAAGCCGACTACAATCTTCAATAAAATATACAGAAACTTTCTTCAAAGGAAGCCAGTACTAAACTGCAATAAAAGCAATGGAATCTGATAGATAGTTTCATTTTCCAATGTTTATGGAACATGTTTAATGTGCCATGGAAGTTTCCTTTATGCAAGAAAAAAAGTTTATGCTTAAGAATGCTTCTAACGGCAGCTTAAAATGCAAACTTTTACCAACTAGGGACATACTGAAAAGTAAATGGGCTTCATCATTTGTTACGTGATTGTGCTTTTTTTATTCCACACTGAATTCCGCCTCAGATAACGTGTGACAAAATTATTTAATATTTCAAATTTCTGTGTGTGTATATTTTTTATGGAATTACTTGATTGTGGATTCAGTGTATGTGATGAGATTCCCGGGTGAGTACACTGAGTTGATACTTTATTCATTGCTATACATGGGACATGTATGTATGTATGTATGTATGTATGTATGTATGTATGTATGTATGTATGTATGTATGTATGTATATATGTATGTATCTATCTATCTATCTATCTATCTATATATATATATATATATATATATATATATATATATATATATATATATATATATATATATATATATATATATATATATACAGTTCACACATATATTTACGAATGCGTAGTTCTCTGAATAAAGTAAAATATTAATTAAAATATTAATTATGTCTTCTCTGTTTTCAATACTGGTGTATTTCTCATTTACTATGCATCATTTTAAGATGGCAACTGTGCCAATGAAGCACATGTTTTTGTGCCCACATTTATTACCTTAAACACCCCCTCCCTGCAAATTTCTGGGGGTACATGCATCATTTTCTTCAACTTACTGACCTGGTTGCTTATAACACGATTTGGTCTATAACACATTCGAGTTTTTGGGCTTCCAACTACCATGTTATAGCGGGGTCACACCTTGTGTGTGTGTATGTGTGTGTGTGCATGAAACTGGTGAACAGAAGCTGTCATTGTATCTAATGTCTGGATAAAGAGCTCTAAAATTTTTAACAAAATTCAATTATTCAAAGAGTTTCCACTATATTTTTTTTTGTTTTAGACAAAAAACAAGTAGATGCATTCTTTGCTTTGAATCTACACATAGCTGAAATCTGCAATGGAAATTGGAGGAGAATAAAATATAAAGTCTACAACGAAATTGTTAGGAGAAAAAACTTACTGCAGAAGAAAAGTTTTAAATAGATGGTCAAATACAAGTATTCATTGCAAAATGAAACTTTTGATATAAGTAAAATAATTTCATCTTTTTTAGGTAATAATTGGAATTATTTGACAAGTTTATCCATTTAATTTGAAATGAGCATAAATGCAGATTTTATTTACTGCATGATTAAAAATACTGATTTTAAAACACCAAACTGCAGATGTGTCATGAAATGACTCAGAACTTTATGTTCCAATGTATTGGCTAGAAATAGTATATGATTTACAGCAGCGGGGTTGGGGTCGGGGTTGGCCGACCTTTGGGACAGGGTACGGAGATACCCCCACCCCATTAAAACCCCAATTCCAAATCCTGGACCTGGTTGTTTTATCATTTGCAAAAATCCTCGTGTTCAAGATCTAGTTGGTGTTTTGAACTCCATTTGGGCTAGACCCATAAGTGGAATGAGCAAAAAGAGTTTAGGCTAGAACTAGTGGGTCAGCTGACCTTTTCTAGCCCCCCTCCCCCATTTACCGAAGGCCCCGATTATACAATCGGGCCTTGCAAAAATGTAGACATTTTTGTTGCCAAAAGCCAACCTGAACCATGTATATAAGCTTGGATGGCAAGAGCAGGGTGTTGTTTTGAAATCCACACAGGGCAAGAGCCACAGTGTACGAAAAGGTTCAGATGCGGTATCGTGGTGCAAACAAAAATTATGTCCGCGCATGTCGCTGCATTTACTGCGTTAACTATTTAATGTTTATTTAAGTATATACGCGGACCGTGATGTGTACCTAAATAATAATAATAATAATAATAATAATAATAATAATAATAATAATAATAATAATAATAACAATATTATTATTATTATTATTATTATTATTATTATTATTATTATTATTATTATTATTGTTATTATTATCATTATATTTAGTAGTAGTAGTAGTAGTAGTAGTAGTAGTAGTAGTAGTAGTAGTAGTAGTAGTAGTATTGCGCTAACTATGAAATATCACACAGCTAAAATAGTTCTAAATCGACTTGAATTATTAAAGAAATATCTCCCAGTTCGTGATTCTATCAAATAGCAAATTTAACAGCGTTAGGAAGCTCATGCGGAATTTATTTTCAAAAGGTACAGAACAGTTATCTAAACCAATTGTTTAACCAATCAAAGCCAATTGTTACAGCAACCGAAGCAATAGAAAGATCTTAAGACATTACCTGAGGATATTGCCGATCATCTTCAACTCGTTCAACCACCTCATTAACCTCTACAACCACAGCCTGTAGGTCGATCACCGCCACCACCAAAGTTAGGATTAACATGATAGATAAATTTACTGAGGAAGGTGTTGCCACTATCAGGGATTCAGACCAAATATCAAGGAAAGAGACATTGACTGCAATTAAAAGTCTTGCATTTATTTTATTGTATTGAATTTTATAACAATTTGATCTAATTAGAAAACAGCTCTCTTGCTGTGAATATTAAGCTGAAAAATAGCATGCTGTCGTAGGTAAACGAATATAAGGACTGAATGAGAATTGATTTTGGAACCTTTACATTGCCACAGTTTAAATGTTAGCTGTAAATAATAGCATTCCAGTCCCAATGTTTCAACGTAACGCTTACACCAATTGAATACTGCCCTATTGTTGTGATAATTTGTTTTAACTTACGGAACTCTATCAAAACTGAAATGGCCCACTGCTTCTAAACGTTTTGTTCTGAACAAAATTTGTGACACTGGAACAACGTTTTATGCTATAGACGCTTTGAACACGTTTCATTCTGCATTTATTTTATTAACCAGTTTGATTGTTGTATATCTTTATCAAACAAAGCTAGATAAACATATCTTTATTTCTTTTGAAGTGAACGCACTTTCCTTACTTGTTGCTTTCAGTCGTAAACCACTCCGGTGGTCTAGTGGTTAGAGATTATGTTACGGATGCGTTAAGTTGCGGATTCAATCTCCAGCCGAGTCACACCAAAGACTTACAAATGTTATTAGCAGCTACCTCGCTTTGCGCTCAGCTTCAAGCGGTTAGTGTTAGAATTGGTCGTCATGGCTTCAGGATAATGTGTATGGGTGGGTCACGATGTTACATGTCTTTGACATGATGCCACTGTGCAAGACATCACTATATATAAGCTGTCACACTGTAGACGTCGAAACATTAAAAATCCTAATCACACACACGCGCAAACATACACACACTGTCTTTTTTTTATAAACGATTAGCTTATAATAACCAGTGCGTCGTTTGTGCATCAAGAACAAAAAACGGAGAATCAAAACTTTTCAGTCACTTAAATACAGATCAGTGTAGCAACAAGCTTTTATTTGCATTATCTCGCAAGAGACTTCATTAAAGGGAGATAACTGATCTTTCCATACTTATTGAATCCATTTACCTGCCCTTTGAGGTGCGACTGAGTACACTAAATGTCATGTACAGAAAGTAACAGGTGAAACATTTAAACGCATTACCATCTAAAATGTCATCCAAATATGCAGTTACAGTCTGTTTTACAGTAAACGTATTTATATAAGTGAAACTAGGCTATCTGACATTGCATTTTAGGCATTTTAGTCGTATGAAGATGCCTGAATTGTGACAGATTTAAATTTTTCATTATGTTGATCGTATTACACAAACACTACGCATGAGGTAACCAGCTTTACATGTTGAATGTACATGAGTGTGGTTCAGTTGAAAAATGACACAGATTTAATGATTGATTAGGTAAGATATACGAGTATATACGCTATACGAGGAGCTGCATGCTTTGTACTTGGTTCAGTTCTGTTAAATGTTACGATTGTCACAAATCGTGTATATTTAAGTAACTAAAGTATAACTCAAAACATTGTTGTACATAGGTATCACATGTATACATGTAATTGCGCCCTCTCTCTCTCTCTTTTTCTCTCTCTCTCTCGATATATATATATATATATATATATATATATATATATATATATATATATATATATATATATATATATATATATATATATATATATATGAGATCAGTGTGTCATCGCTATACCATTCACACCTGACAATATATTCACGTACATTAATATCACCTGTTGTCTACATGTAGCTTTAACTTGGTTCAGTATATGTTACCTTGGACAGAAGAACCCATATTATCATTGTCTGAACTGTTTACAAGTATATACTTAGTATAAGCATATATTATAACGAGATAACGAGATGACAATTAAAAAACTTTTTAGAATTTTGAACTGGACTGTGCCCAGGGAAGGGCTGTGATGAAGATACACTGCAAAGGCCAAAGTTAGTCATATTGTAACATGGTATATATATATATATATATATATATATATATATATATATATATATATATATTAGCTATTTACATAATCTGCATATGTGAGAAAGCTTGCCAGTAGCTTCTTGTGGGTTGGTGGTCTTTCCACGATTTTTTTCCTCCACCATTAATACTGGCCGCCATGTATAGCCTGTCGAGTGCTGAAAAAATGGCGTTAAGCTCCACAACAACAACAACATATTGTGGTTTGATGTCCAAGTCAACAAACGGTAGGATAGTGGATATTTTTTGTTGCACATTGTAGATTGTGTATTCATGGTAAATGATAGCTTAATATGAATAATCATGAAGCACCTTGAGCCTTACTTATCGCTTCGTGTAGGACTTGATCCTTACTTATCGCTTCGTGTAGGACTTGATCCTTACTTATCGCTTCGTGTAGGACTTGATCCTTACTTATCGCTTCGTGTAGGACTTGATCCTTACTTATCGCTTCGTGTAGGACTTGATCCTTACTTATCGCTTCGTGTAGGACTTGATCCTTACTTATCGCTTCGTGTAGGACTTGAGCCTTACTTATCGCTTCGTGTAGGACTTGATCCTTACTTATCGCTTCGTGTATGACGTACACAATAATACATATGCTACACCTCACAATACCTGCGCCATTTATTGATTTCTTTTTCCAGGTGTTTGAGATTAGTGTCAGTTAATGTCCGGTAACATCACATTCATCGCATATGTTCAGTGCGTTTGTGGGTTATTGAATTATCCATACTTTCTTTTAAAAAAAAAAATCAAGGTACTTAGACTACGCTCTTACAATTTGTACATTTTGCTTTAAAGTGTACAAAGACATAAAGAATGTAGTTTATACAGTGAAATTCAGGCTCATTGATTAATCAAATATAGCAAACTTAATTAACAATTGCGGTCCATAAGGTACAACTTGATAAATTAATAGATAGAAAAACAGATAGATAGATATTTAAATCATCATCATAAATATTTATGAAAGAGAAAATTAAAATATTGCAGACTGAAAATATGCATTGTGCTTATTATTATTATTATTATTATTATTATTATTATTATTATTTTTATTATTATTATTATTATTATTATTATTATTATTATTATTATTATTATAATTATTATTATTATTATTATTATTATTATTATTATTATTATTATTATTATTATTATTATTATTATTAAAACACATGCAAAACAGTGTCAATGTCTTCGTAATGAAACGATGTTTATGTCCAGTACAGGGCTCTCTACGTTTTTGTATGCACTAATGTCAAGGTTCTTCAGGGTTGAAAATTGCATTTTATTCGCAAAAACGTATGTGTAGAGAACAACAGCTTATGTTTAATTTCTCAAAGTTTTATACAAAATCCACTACTCCTTGCCACTACATGGACTATTCATAAGTATCATTAACATCTCTTTGACAGACAGAGTATACAGACTCCACATTGCCGTTCGCTGCATTCAAATTCTGTGGACAAAAAAGGTATGTAATTTTTTAATGTTAAAAGTTTATCTTTTTGTCCTAAATCATGGACGCTTAGTTAACAAAAATTAAGCATCACTAATAATATAATTTTATTCATTTGTTTAAAGTCATAGTACCATCTCTTCACTGGTACTGAATTGTTCTTTAACCGAAAGTCCTTACGTAGATAATAACCCACAAAGCCAGCTATAAAATATACAAATGAATGTGTTACAAAATGAAAAATGAATCTAGCATTGGTTATTCTCTGTCAAATATGGCTTTATGTAGTTCCTATTTGATCGTAACAACCCGAGTCAGAGAGAGAGAGAGAGAGAGAGAGAGAGAGAGAGAGAGAGAGAGAGAGAGAGAGAGAGAGAGAGAGAGAGAGAGAGAGAGAGAAAGAGAGAGAGAGAGAGAGAGAGAGAACCCTTTATGTATTGTGTGTGTGACTTTTTTATTTTTAAAGTAGCTTTAAAAACATTTCAATCATATAGCTACGACGTCTATATTGTGATTGTTTATAGTGATGTCTAAAACTGGGGCACCATGCCACAGACATTCAGCATGATGTCCCACCCAGTCACAAAATACTGGCACAGGGCCATCTTGTCATAAAACTAACCTCTTAATGCTGAGCGCCTAGCAAGGCAGCTAACAGTACCATTTTTATGTCTTTGGTAAGACTCGACTGAGATTCGAACCCACGACTTCCAGTATATGAGACGGACGCTCTAACCACCTGGCCCACCCGAGCGGTCCCCTCTTAGTGACTGGCCTCTAAAATATTCATAAGTACATGTGCAATGTATAAGTCGTAAATATGCAATCAATGAGGAATATGCATACAATTTGTGAAGAAAGAAAACTAACTAGAATAACAATACGATTAAAATTGCATGGAGGAATTATCATCAACATCGTCATCCTTTTCATTAGAGGCATGTTAACATCTTGATTTTCAAATCGCTGTGATGGTTGTATATTATCTGCAGATAGGCTAATGTGCGCTAAAAAAAATTAATTGATCGTTACCCGCGTTGTTATGCAGGTAGCTAAATCGTCTTTCTTCTTGATGAATAAAGATGTGTTCTTCATCCGGATACCTTCATCCTTTTTCCTCTCTTCAGTTCTAATACTTTATCGTCTGTAATATTGTTCAACCATTCTCAAGGTAACAATCAACAAGTCGAATTTTCTTATTCTTCTCCTTTTGGAACTTCTGGCAGTTTTAAATTCTAGGTGTTGAATTTTACTTTCGAATTCCTCTTCGATTGTGTCAACCACAACGTAACAGTTTGGGCATTTTATCAACCCTCTTTCGAAACGCAAACATATATATCAACTTCGTGTCCGCGAGAAAGTATGAATTTATTTTACCACGCATAATTCACGTAAACCTATATACCTGTATATAAATGTGTTCTCTCGAAAACCTGATGATCCAATGTTTTCAAACAAGACCGAGTGAATATTTCTCTCAGTAATATATTCAGGCTGAAAATAATGCATAGCTAAGGAAGTTTTCTTTGTTGCAAAATTCTAAAAGCACAATAAACCATTCATAGGACTGAATAACGTCAACATGGAAGTTAATGTCCTACTCACTGGAATAAAAGTCTTTATTATGTCTATGCACATGACTATACTTGCATAAGCAATTAAAATGTGTCATCTAGTTTATTCTGAAAAGTTTTTTGAATACAGACATTTTACTTTTTGCAGTTACTGTACTATTACATATGCTTTTATCGAAATAAAGTGTATGATCGATGAATTAGCCTTATGCAAATATTAACTAATCCGAGTTTATCTTCTTGCACTTTTCCAGACTATAATTAGAGAAATTCGTTGTTGCCATTGAACACGAGAATTTAATTATATTTTGTTAATTTTATTTTTTACATTAATAGACAAATCAATTTTGGCAGATCAGGAAAGTTAACTTTTTATCAGTCTATTATACTGTAAATTCGGGTTTCATGACCGTCATTCTACACTATATTCACATTGTGCTACCCCTGGTTTGTTTAGTATAGTAAATTAGTAGGTCAAACTGACTACAATATTAATGCACGTTAGCTGACGTACTCATAAATTGTATATGTGTATTCACTGAACCGATAGGTTTTCAGGAAATCCAAGCAGAACCCCTTGTCATAGTTGACATAAATTCGATTGTTGTTTACAAACGTGGACAACGCTACCTTTGTCGATTGATTATATATATATATATATATATATATATATATATATATATATATATATATATATATATATATATATATATATATATATACCTATTGTACAAAAATGAAAGCAAACAATATCTGACCTAATATCTGTCTGTCAATAAAATAAATGAAAATAGTCGATAAATATCCATTTCTTTCTGTAATTGGACATAAGGTGACGAATTTGCGTGGTTCGAACTCTTGTCCTTAGTCAATCTGTGTTAATATAGTGATAAATTCGGCGCGTTGAGTCACTAATACCTTTACGACATAATGCGGTCATTCCGATATCTTCTTCCTAAACGATTTAAATATAAGTACTTTTCTGATAATTTCATGGGAACAAATATGCGAAGTTTGACTGGTGCTTCGATTTTTGTCCACAAATATCCAACTTTGAGGCGTATATACACCTATTGTACATACATACAAATCGAATATGCTACACGATACAGAATACATTTTCTTTAACTTATGTGTAACACAAAAATATATTGACTCTAAGATAGCTAGAGATAGCTATTTTGCTGATATGACATAACATAAATGTTTCATTATTTCAACAAACAGGTACACTTATAATACATGTTGTACATGTTTACACGATAACAAATCACAACCGACAAAATGCAGTGCCTACAACAGTATCCGATTTAAAGACAAGATAACAGTATATGTCATGCAAATGTGTATTTGTTTTAAATTTATGAACATATGCAACACATCACAGAAAGAGATATGGTTGAAAGTTTAGACAAGAATTATGAATTTTTTTCTCTTTTTTATTGTTAAAGCGTACACAAAGGCCTTATTTATTATTTAAGATGTCAGAAAACTAAAACGCCAAGGGATGCAACTCTTTCTTGAACAATTTTTCTAAACGTTCTAACCAAAACTAATTATTGAAATATGCCTTACATTCTAATGAATTGTCGCTGAATGTTATATAGAATGACATAATGAACATCTGAACATGGTCGTGGCCAATTATCCTGCTGAGATTTTTAAATCAGGGCTGACGACCAATTGGCCTGCTGAATTCTCTGAAATTAAGGATAATGACCAATCAGCCTGCTGATGCTGAGATTTTTAAATCAGGGATGACGACCAATTAGTCTGCTGAATTTTTTAAAATAAGGGGTGACGACCAATTGGCCTGCTGAGTTCTCTGAAATTAAGGATAATGACCAATCAGCCTGCTGAGATTTTTAAATCAGGGATGACGACCAATTAGATGCTGAGATGTTTTAAATCAGGACTAACGACCAATTGACCTGCTGAGTTCTCTGAAATTAAGGATAATGACCAATCAGCCTGCTGAGATTTTTTTAAATCAAGGATAACGACCAATCAGCCTGCTGAGTTTTCTGAAATCAGGAATAGGTAACAATTAGCCTACTGAGATTTTTAAAATTAGGGATAATAATCAAGCATCCTGCTGAGTTCTCTGAAATCAAGGAAAGTGACCAATCAGCCCGCTGAGATTTTTTAAATCAGGGATAGTTCTCGTTATAATGCGCTGACAGTTCCAGACGCTATGCGCACCCAGTTTAAAACAGCTTACCAGATTTATAATTGCCATTGTTGTCCAATGTTGCTGTCTAAGAATTTAGCTGCAGTCTCTGCAAATGACCAGAGACTTCACGTAATGAGGTATTTGCTGTAAAAGTATCTGTATACTTCAGTTGCCATGTATTTTAATCAACAAATATGCTGAATAGAAATATAACTAATTTGAGTCCTGTAATTCTTATACAGTTTAGATTGGAAAATTAAAATAAACCCTGACAACCAACTGAGAAACATATCGCAAAAGTGGCCATTAAACTGTGAGTAAAGTGCTTAAGCTCGAACCATAGTGCTAAGGTTTTTATTTTCCTGTGTCCTTGAGCACGGAACTTGAGTGAAGCTCAACTTGTTGAAACATTTTTGTGGCATACGTAAATAAAACGGTTGAAAATAAATTACACATTAAATAAGGATGATAAACATTATTTTATAATGAAAACGCTAATAAAACGTCTCCTTAGGCTCATATAAAGTATTAATGGATGTGCGCACCGACACTCAAAATGTGTCGAGTCACTCGAGATAGACATCTTTTGTTGATTTTAATAAGGGGTGTCATAGGTATCAAAACTTCATTTTTTCTAACGTAAACCAATGCCTCTGTAGATGATGCATGTCTGATAACGATGATTCATCAGAACACTGCTCATCAATTTGTCATTTTACTGTCTTATCGTTGTAAGACCGATAATAAATTAGCTAATACAAAAATAAACACAGCAGTTCCATAATCTTATATGTTTAATATTACTATCTCTGACGCATATTATTTTATATTACATGTCTGTCGTACACCTGAGCTCGTATTTTTCGGATTCCTATCTACCTACATTCACTCTGTTATACGCATTGATCAGTACTGGAATCGAATTCGGCATGAACTAGCTATGTTACCTTGAAACAGATCCTCACATTTTGTAGATGCAAATTCTGCATCAGGTAGTTGATTTATTAATACATCTATCTATTTATCTGTGAGGGCGTTTTCCCTTTTGAATAACTGCATGATGAAATACGAAACCATACAGCATATAAAGTGGAATCAGCGTATTTATATAGAGCGAATAGATTATCAAATTTGCAAAACTTGTTAAAGCATAAGACACAGAGCTTTAAAGTCGGCTCTTCTATTCACTTGGTCCTTTTGAGACCGAATATAAAATTATACAAAAAGATAGCTCATGGAAGAATATTAAATATGAACTCCGTGCATGTGAGCGATCAATAAATATTACGGTGCATTGCATACTTGTTTGTATGTCAGCCTTTGTACCTGCATTCTTATCGTACAATGTGTGAGTACGCACGATGAATTCCAACATTGTAATTGATCAGTCAAAAGAAATATAACAGACCAAACAAAACAAATACTAAAATCCCTATCTTAACATGCGGGACCAAATCCTACGTTTATCACTGAGTGGCAATGGTAAAGTTAGATGACTTTCTTTCCGATAGGATGTATGTGTGTGTGTGTATATATATATATATATATATATATATATATATATATATATATATATATATATATATATATATATATATATATATATATATATATATATATATATATACATATATATATACATATATATATGTATGTGTGTGTATGTGTGCGTGAGAGAGAGAGAGAAGTTAAAAACCTACCGGTGCCATATTTTCGCATTAACATGTTATCATGTGCGAGAGAGAGAGAGAGAGAGAGAGAGAGAGAGAGAGAGAGAGATGAGCGGTAGACTCTCATGCAACAGACCCTTTCTTTACCCAAGCTAGCATGCGTGCTTTCTACACCAAAATGTCACCACTGAAGCATCCACATTCAAAAATCACATGCAAATCTTCACCTCCACGGACAAAGCACCTACTAATTTATACCGCTGTTACTAATATGGTAATTCTAATTCTTCGTCGTCCATGATATTTTAAAGGTCATTTTCGCAGATTATCTTACTTTATTTTTGTACGTTTCGAGCATGCTTGTCATATGCACTTTTTTTTTAATTTATTGTATCTTATGTGCTGGTAATATTCAAGTATGCTCGACTTTCCTTGTCAACTATGTCAGTCTTTAAATGGATATATAGCATTCAACAAGGAAGCAAATAGGCAGTAGCTGTTAGTGCATTCTAATAGTGTAGTCGACACCCTATATACATTTGTGTTTTATCGAAGGCTTATTATCTGATAGTGAAGTATGATATTGCAGCCAACTCACTATGTACATTCGTGTTAGGAAGATATACTGGACATTTAAGGAGCTAAGATAAGTTCGCCTACGTATGTGACACACTAATATTTATATAGTTGTTGTCCAACAGACTAAAAATGGCGACCGCAAATGCGAGTTTGGACTCGATTAAATGGTCTGTGGAAACGTACCGGTTGGATGAAGTTTCGACTCACTTTAAGCTTCCAATTATGGTACGCGTATGTGAGGGAATCTATGGATCCCACGAATCGGAGACATTTTCAGCAAACGATGTAATAAAGCTGGAGAAAGAGGTGAATTTATCAAAGGTTGCAGCACATTTCATCTTTGATTTAAACGAATGGAGATCACATTTAGGAGGTAGTTATGACCAATATGTGTCACTGCAGGAAAACTCTGAAATTCTGATACCCCTGCATTACAAGGGACAACTTCACATTGTCGGCGAAGAGAGTATTTGTGAAAGTGTTTTGGAACTTTCAAGGACCAAAGCAAAGTATTTTATGGTACTGAAGAATCTTGTGATTCCCCAATCAAAAGGTTCTATCACCCTTCAAGCAGGCTTAGTAATCGAGATTGACCGCTCGTTTCCTGTTCCGTGTGTAAAAGGTGGAAACAAAATCATTATGTGTAAATATGACCTAAACAAAGTACCGTGTACAGTAGAATTACCGATGACCATCAAAGGGAAATTCAAGACTCTAAATGATGACTCAGCATACACTTTACAGCAAGTCCTTGACAATTTTAAACTTCCACAAGCCGTGAAATTTGTTGATAGTGATATACAAGAGATGTACTGTAGAGATATTGTTGGTGGTGTGGAAAATATGGTACATTTCTCAGGAATGCTAAGCCTGAACCGACTTATCATGCAAAAGGTTCTGATTGGTTACTATAAAAGATTGGATACCAGATCCGCAGAGCAGACTCAGTTTTTCCGGAGACCCATCGTTGTTCTTCCATTGGACAGCTTTAATGTAAAAGAAATAGAAGTCTCAGTACCTCAGATGCTTCCTGAGGAAAATGACATCTACGAATTTGTTATGGCAAACAACTTTTTATCAGACAGGACTTGTGATTTGTCAAGTGTTGATGGGAACTTGTACGCTGAATTTGTGAAGAGTCCCAAAGTACACATTCTGAATGAAGTCTTCCCACCTCTTTATCCTAAACCGGGCGCATTATGCGAGCTTCCTCCACCAGTTCCACCCAGGCCTCGCAAATTAACTCAAGTCTCAGCAGCAAAACGACAAAACTGTACGTATTCAAGTTTTAGTATTATTTACATAGACTATTTCAAACAACGTATTGTAGTAAATAAAAGACAGACATTCATACAATGTTGATATATTCTTTAAAAAAACTCCATCCTTTTATTGCAAGGCATGAAAGGGTTCATCAATGTTCTTGCTTAAATGTACAACAGCGTAAAGTGGTCGGAAAGTTAGTTTGAATTTTGCCGGGGGGGGGTCGTTGGAAATATTCCTACATAGCTGTCTTCATTGTCAAACGGTACCAATGACCAAACTATTTGAAAGTACAGTGAAACCGTTTAGCACCGAAATTTTGATTTTAAGCGAAATCTTTTCGAAATTAATTGATGTATTTGTCTCTATCATTTCCTTGACTATTTTCAATAAATGCAGCAAAGTAAACAGATACTACAATATAATGAAAGCAGAAAGAATCTTCCTATCTCAATGCATTATTATTTAAAATGAGTGTGTCTGGCCAGTATAAGATCTTTGAACAGTTCCATACCGCAAAAAACTATTACATATCACTGGGATTCTAACTATCGCATACTTTTTATTAAAACTTTAATTTGCGTCTTGTTATTGGTGTCTTATTTTCTAATTCTAGAAGAAATTACCAACATTATAAGAATATCAAATCGCATTTCATTTCCAGGTGAAAACACGCAATCTCAGTACTCCAAAATCTCTCCAAGCCTTTAGTAAAGACTGTCATAATAGATTTCATTCGGAAAGGTTTTGCTGTGAACCAAATCTAGTTTGTAATTTGACTTTACCTTTTCAATTTCGACCGTTGACATCATGATGCATGTATTTTGACATCAATCTGACAGCTATTGTACGAGGTTACGACCTGATCACTTCTGTATTTGTATCAGGGAGAAATATGTTTGGATAATTTTGTCTTTGAAAAAGATTAAAATTGTATTTGTGAATTGTGCAAATACACCTTCATAGAGCCATTTCAGTTTGAAAGCAATCTATAACCAGTATACTTTTCAATCACTGATTAGTCTTCTGCATTTATGAGCATTTTTTAAATGGAACCAAATTCCCAGCATTTTAAAAGTTATAAACAAGAACTTGGTCAAATGAAAGGAAGTCACCATCTGCAAAAGGTTGAAAATGGGGTCACATATAGTAACCTTAATTCAAACAAAAACAATTTCCTCAAATCTTGTCGAAGAATGAATGCATCCACAATACTTTAGTATATGGCTCCAGTTTGGAGATTAATCATGAAGCATTTGTCAGTTTTCAGCCTTTGGAAAAGCTATAGTATGCATTTTCTTTCCAGGCATAGTGATTGACGAGCAAATATTTTAGACCTTAATTTTCGTTTTCACATGAATAATGCATATTTTAGAAAATATAGTTATCAACT
Source organism: Potamilus streckersoni (assembly GCA_016746295.1). NCBI lineage: Eukaryota > Metazoa > Mollusca > Bivalvia > Unionida > Unionidae > Potamilus > Potamilus streckersoni. The sequence goes on along the minus strand of JAEAOA010002337.1, from coordinate 852,563 downwards.
GCAGGAAATTTATTAAAGGATAATAACATTCTTAAATGTTTTTAATTGTAAATAGCTCAAATGTTTTGTTCCTCAGTTGTAGCTTTTCTGGATCATGCCACAATTGTAGCATAGAGTGAGATGATCTTACGTTGAAAGGACTAACGGATTGACAGTTATTGTATTTTCATGATGATATTGGTTTTCCAGCTACATGCACCAGCGACTGTATCTACGATGCTGATGGCTATCTAAGGGCTGTTAAAACGATAAATAATGCCACACTTGAAGGTAGGTAACCACAGGATGATAGGAAGTATACTTTTGCAATTATCTTAACTTCCTTAAAAGAAAGAACTTCCATGGAAAGATTAATGCCGGACAAATTACAGATATTTCTCAGTCTTCAAGTTTAGCGAAAAAAGCATGTTATTGTAATATTACAGATTAATCATTCACTGAACAGTTGTTGATAAGCAGCATTTCGCAACAATCATATTACCAAGCTGGGTTTCCAAATATTTAATTCTAAATTAGATGCAAATGAAGGGATCAAAGCCAACATTAACTTTGATTTGCTTTTAAATACACGAGTTCATCAGCAAATTCATGCCTTTCATATTTCATTCTCACATAAATAATTAGATAGACACAGCAATATAAAACCTTTCTTGTTAATGCGGTTATTTCCGACACGAAGAATCAAAATTGCACTATAGTTACTAAAGATAAACACTGTCCAGATTGGCTTTATTTTTTTTTTTATTTTTATTTATTTATTTTAGAATAAACTGATTCTTCGGGAAAGTTGATGCGTTTGTATTTTATTCTCACCGCAATACTTTAAACAAAACGAAATTTAAACTTTCAATCATAATGCGATAATTTCTTGTATTAGAAATCAAAATCGCACTTTGGTGGTATTGGGCATTATTCTAACCACAATAAACATATAAACTGAATGGACACTTCCTTTACAATGCGAATATTAGCGATGTATGGAATCGAGACATGTTGGATATTTTTGCTAGGTCTTACATCATGTCTAAATGGATTAGTGAATAGTGCTTACATATATTTGATTATTTTCGATTAAAAAGTGAAACAATTTTTTTTAATTTATACCATTTCGAATTATTATCAATATATCTTTTAAATTGGTCAAATTTACTAATCAATTCGTTCTTCATATGCGATGTATGTCTTTTTGACTATCCTGACCAATCAACTAGATTTGTATGTAAAGCGTATTCACACAGATTATGAAGACATGAGCAATGTGAAACCAAACGGGATGGGACTGCCTTGTGAGAAAGCATCAGATAATACAGGTATGCTAACTAATATTCTCTCCAATATCTTCCTTCTTATTTGCTTGCACTTTCATATCATTGCAAAAAGCATTTTTGAAGAAATAACCTTTTTCTCAGATATTAAACTTGACAATTCCAGATAAAAATTACGAAAATTATGATATGCTATGCAGAATAGAAAATGGATTCTGCACTTTAATACCTGGGCATGGTTTTAGAGGTGGAGCACGCATTTATCTACGTGTATTTTCCATTTGATTTGTTCCGCAATTACGGCATGAGTATGGCTACAATTACATAAATTGGTATGCCAAATTTTCATTTGATGCACAACTCAGTCTTAAGGGTGGCATATGATACTCGTATATTTTTTTTTATATGCGCACATTCTTCTTACAATAACTTCCGGTAAGTTCGACATTTATTGTATTGCATTGTGTTTTTGTAAAATATTACCATTTGTCGTGGTAAAACATTTTGAAACCACTAAGACTGAAACCTAAAACCATTTAGAGGTCCATCTTCACATTCTACGCGTATGTCCGAAGTTGATATTAAAAGACAGTAATGCAACGTAATTGATACGGACATATAAATATCGTCGTTTTAAACCGTTAGACTTTTGTATGCAGACAGACATTAACTTGCATTATATTATCTAAATTAAATGCTGAATATATGAGTATCACACCCGGAATATTCAGTGCAAAATGTCATAGAAAATATTTATAAGTACTTGAATGTTAACTACAGCCATAAATTTCGAATTCTGTCGGAGTTTTCCATTTAATCCATTGTTTGACGCACTGTGATGAAACATTATGTCACGGTCTTTGTTTAATATTAATAGGAACTTTTTTTATTACTCTCACTTTCGTCTTATAGTTTAATGACTTTATTTAACTACCACCAGATCAACATCAGTAATATGCATTCAATACTATTATTATTTTGATACACAATTGCACGACATACTAAATCACTGACTTACTTTCTATATCCTCTTGGCACTTAACATTGCATAATCCTTTCGTCATGTTCGATCTCCTTATACCTTTCACAAGGGACTTTGCTACAAATACGTTGAACGTTTACAAAGAAAATTAATTACACTTGTAAAAGCTGCTGTCTATTAGATATTGGCTATTCGTGTTCCATTAGACATTCGCTATTATTCTTTCTCGTCTGATTCTTTTTTCAATGTCACTTCTAATTTTCTGTGTTATCACATATGTAAAACTATCTCCTTTGAATAGTTTTGGTTTGTTAAGATACTCCACTGATCCATCACATTGCAGTTTTAGTTCTTAACACCAGAATGTTCTTGTTCTTTGTCATTTAAACGTTCTCAGCATGAAATCCAAACTTCAGTTAATACCGATGTGTTGTAGGGGAGATATGCAAATTAATTTTGCACCACTGTGTTTGCTAACCCAATTACAGGAAAAAATAGCAAAGGCTGTAAATCAGATTAGTTTTCAGAGCAATTACAGTTTCTATATTCAATATTTTACTCCACGGAAACGGAAGTTTCCAAGTAACTTGGAAATGTTTCCAACTCGTACGCAAATATACGAGAATATTTTATACAGATTTAGCCTAAAGTGTATCTTTCAGTTCGATTTTGAGAACATCGATCTGAAATGTTAGCATTTAACAATTTCTGAATATATTCCTTTCGTTTGAAGAATTCTATATTTGCAGGTGATATAATATCTCAATATTGATGGACTTGGTTACATACGTGGATAAATATCTTATTACTTTACTATTGACTACATTATTAGTTGTAAAATATGTAAAGAACAATGTTTCTTGATATTTTTGTTTGTAAATAATTACGGAAATGCCATGAACTTTTTCTTATCTAAATGCTAAAATTTCCCTCTCCAAGTTGTACATTTCTAGGATAGACATAATTGATATGCATGAAATTACATCTATCGCGCAAGCTCTCATTCACTTACTACAGGTAAAAAAAATATTAAGGGACCCTGGGTGACCGAGTGGTTTAAGACTCTCGTCTTTATAACTCACACCTTTCATCTATATCTGCGTGTGTTTGAGTCTCTGCGCGATCAACATGGGTTTGTGCGAAAGTTTGCTAGTAGATTCCCGTGTGTAAGTGTGTCTTCTTGAAATCTTCCCAGATATGTTGGATGCTAGATATTGGCTGTGTAGGACTGCAATGTTACGTTAACTCTCACAAAACATAACCGAGCCAAGTTACTGACTTCCTTTTTAAAAGAGGCGTGCCTAAATTATTTTCATACACTGTAAACTCCCTTCTGAGTATTCAGGTACAGCATAATAACAAGGAAGTAGGGTACTCAGGTCCGCTAAATTTTAAAACAATTACGCAAGGCATTTGTGCAAACGTGTATTTTGAGACGATAACAAAGTTATTTGTGCAAGTTTGATGTGTAATTTAATGTAGAGAGAGACGACTTTAATAGACTGGGGTATGTGATGCCCCAGTGCAAGACATCACTATAAACTGCCACACTGCAAACATTTTAGCGATATGACTGGAAGATTGCTAAAGTTACGTTAATAAAATCCAAATCACACACATATAATAGTAATAAATAATGAAAAGCATATACGTGACAGTGCTCCATGTATTAATTTGAAAAACAAATATTTGTATAACTATATGAAATCTTGTACTGATACAAATAATCGCCAGTTAAATTCACCTGCATACATAGGATTGCTGGATAAAAATACAATAATTGTAAGTCGTTTCGGTAATATGAATGGATCGCAAAGTTTTAGAGATGTATATATTTGAGATTCTAAAGAAATTGTTTAGCTGTTTATATTTGTCCACACTTTTAGTACTTATTGTTAGAAATATATTTTCTGAAGAAAAAAATCGTGACTTAAGCAATTGGTTTATGGTTTCAATCTCAAATGCTGAACTTGATCCATCCAATCACCAACATAATACGAAGATATGTTATGTCTATCTCATTTCAGGTAAAAACAGTTTTAAAAACATTAACACTTATAGCTCACCCTCAAACATTATCAATTTAAGTAGTTTATTCATTTTGTGTACTATCTTTTCAAACCTAGTGATTATGCTTTGTACACCTATAAATATGTAGTCATCCAGATTATTTATCTTCCTAGTGATCTTGCAATGAGGCTCTTAACGTAGATAACCTTCTAACTTACTTGTTTATTATTTCTCTCCCATTGCCCCCAGGGCTACCCTGGATGCAGCAAAATGTATATTTGGTTTCCTCTAAAATACAAAGTAGATGAAATTTTACATTGGAAGTAAGTTGTGCTGCTAATGACAAGTATATCATTAACGAGAAGAATAAGTTTGATCGTTTTCTATAAGTTTTCACTTTGTTAAAATTCAATAAATTTTATGCAAAACAGCCGCATCAATATTCTATGAAGCAGAACATATTTGCTCTTATCTTATAATAGCAGCAATTAAATAAATGACATTATTAATTAACTACATTTCCAGCTTAACTCTAGTAAGGATTCTAAAACTTTAAAGAAACTATAAAATATATTTGTTGCACTGGCGCAGTATAATATTCTGCTCTTGCATGAATACAAAACTAGTTGTAGACACATCTTAAGGGTATAGTGGGAATTAACATAACTTCGTAGTTTAACACGCGAACGACACTTGTGGACAGATTGGAAAATCGCATGATAAACCTGTCCATAAGTTAACATGGGGCAGTCATTTAGGAGCACAATTGCCAATCCTTCCCAATGTTAAAATCCCGTTGCACCCAATTTATTTTTCAGCTCTTGGGAATGCTACTAGAATAACATTAAACAATAGGTTAGGATGTGGGGACACTGTGTGTGTGTGTGTGTGTGTGTGTGTGTGTGTGTGTGTGTGTGTCGGGGGAGAGCACAAGTGGATAGATAATGTTCAAATAGATACAATCCAACATGCCATATATAAAATCTAGCATACGCGTTTGATTATTATCCAAATACACAAGCTACACCCATGCAAACGGGTTTTAAGTATTGTTTACATACTTTATATATGCATGCATACAAGTATACTATCAAACATAAAGGTATAAAGTGTTTATAAGCATTCTACTATACCGTCACACAAAGGCTAAAAGATAAAAGGTTTTAAGTTTTAGTTCTCCTTTTGTTTGCTAGGAAAAACATAGCAATAAACATATTCAAATTTATTTAGTAATTATGACTAATATATCTCTTTTCTAGTGACATGTGTGGTCCCAACAAAGGTACATTTGTCTTCTTGCATTCCATTGCTTGGTAGTTAAACCTTCCAGTCTGGCACCACAGGCTGTACATTGTTTACACGAACATACATTTGTGGATCAACCAACTTAGAAGTAGGTTTTTTACTATCGTTTTCTTTATCGGGGACCCCCACAGGCGACGTTTGTCTAGAACATCATCCAATTGGCATTGATATGTTGGAAGTCCCGTTCTCTCTTCTGAAATCTCTGTTCAAATCTCTACTACCTGTAAGATGTTCCAGTCTTTGCTACTTCATTCTTCATTACTTCTCTTACAAGCCTCACGGTTGTTACAGCTGAGCTCCTTTTGGACATAACTATGAATGGGATAGCACCCCATTTATTTCTATCTGGTGTAGGAGAAACTCCCCCTCTTCCATGCTACTAATGGCTCTCAGCAGTTTCTCTACTTAATAATGTTAAGCAGCTCGTAATTTTCATCCCTTTTTACTTCAACTGGATCAGTAACGAATGGCACGAATGTTGTTTTGTCTAGGACTTAAGTCGTGTGCGGCCACTTGGCCATGTGCAATTGTTTAATGTAATCACGGCTTACTGCTTAATTTTTCGTCTATGTGTAACTTTTCATAGCCCACCGACACTTTAATGCATGTACTGCATGCATTTCAACTGACATGTCCGTAACATGCCATGCGCCCGGTTGCCACAATTGGTTTTTGATGATCCATGGATCATTGTTGCGAAAGTCGTCGTATTACCATGGTTTTTGAGTGTACATGAACTTTACTAATGGCAAAGTGGTTATTATCGATTGTTGAAGAAGCAATGTTATCACTGTTATCATGCTAGCAATTAATTGTATTTTAGCATATGCGTCTGTTATGATAATTTATAATGCATATTTTAATTTGATTCAATTGTTACTTTTGTGTGACTGCGTCTGGTCGTTTTGGGTTTTGAGTACCTATGTCATATACTTTGTTTTGGCATGTGTAATTAATGGTGCACCAGCTTGATTATATTATATCACATATGACGTATTTTGTGCTTGATTACTGCTTTGTACTGTTCAGTCTGATGGTCTTCGGGTTCTGACCACCTTATACTCTTACTAATTTGGGGTCAGATTATTCGACCATAAGGTAGTCCTTCTTTTAGTGAGTCTAATATTGCCACCTTGTGTATCTGGGCCTTATGGCCTGAGCTCAAGACCACCTTTCATCCTTGTTATATTTGGGATCCGCTTATTTAGTGATATATTTCTATTGTTATGTGTCAGTCATGTGCAACCTTGTGTGACAGAGTCTGAGAGTATGTGGTTATAACCACCTTTTTGGAGGCACGTATATTTGAAGCTTTCCTACATCGTATAATTTGGAATTTTGTGTACCAAGCGTATTTCGTTTTCGAAAATAAATAATGACTATATTAGTTTTAAATTACCCAGTGAATAAAGTTTTCTTTTAGAACGGTTATTATAGGATCTTGGTTGTTTTAAAACAGGTTTTATCAAATTGGGTTCCCGGGTCCAAATGGGAACAATGACATTAAAGAGGCAATTTTCATATGTAGCCCTTTCAAGATCTGAGTTCCAGCCTCGAGTGGGAACAGGAACGGTTTCATTTGTTCAGACGGCATATAGTTCTGTCTAGTCCCTCCCCTTTGGTCTTGTTCGGGATGATTATATTTACTATCACCTCATCGGGATATTCAGGCTGGTAATGGATGGTTTGTATCTAAATACCAAGGACATTCAACAGTTCAGTCATGATCAATATCACTAGGGGAACCGGACAGGCACAGTTTCTTTTCCTAGTTAAATGATGTTTCAAGCGGTATGCATAAATTTCGCCTTTGTTTTGTTTAGTAGTTTCTTGCTGTTTAGTCGTTTTGTTTCCTCCATAACAGTCTTTAAATTCTATGTATGCTGAAGAACTGTTGAGTTTTCTTTGAAGAGTAAATCTCTTCCACGTTCGTCAGTTTGGTGACAAATTTAGCCTTCCACTTGCGTTCTTTGTGTTACAGTCGGTTGCTGTTTTGATTCTCCGATTTTCTTTGTTTTTCAGCTTGTGCTGGTGATGAACCCTTTGCTTGGTTCTCCAGCATACGATGTTGCTGAAGCTTCTGTTGTTGAAGATTATTCTTCCGCTGAAAATTGGATTTTTGTGTTCCTCCTGCCTTTTAGTCATCTATTGTGTTTCTTTTGATATTTCGGTTTATTCTCCACCTCTACCTCTTTCCGGTCCCCTCATTCATTAGTACTTACTTTGTTCCCTGGCAATAAGGATTGTCTTCCAGCTTCAGCAACCTAAGCTGTGGGGTTTGTTGATACTCTTTGGCGGTGGAGAAGTAGATTTCGTTGATATCAAATTTAACGGAGGCTGGTACCAGATCGGTCTGCGTAGTATGAGGGTCTTCTACAATCATTATTGTCTTTTGCATTTTATTCCCATATAAACAAAAGAGTGGTCCGCTTCGTTTGAGCCTTTTGACACCAAGCCGATGCGACATTCAGGCCTAATCCCATTATTGTGTTCAGAGGCTTATCGAGAAAAAGGGCTTGCAATTCTAATGTTTTCGATACTGTGTTACTCACTGCTATGGTAGTCGATGACAGCTGGCATGACTGTTGCTCACATAGCTTGGATTAGAGACGTAGGCGCCAGTGTGGATTATCAACTGATCGTGGGGGGATGTATCCTACAGTCATACCTGTTTATGGTTTATGTGTGCAGAGCACACGTTTTGCTTGTAATGACAGCGTAGGGAAAGGAAAGCAAAGAGTGCGGCAAAAGACTCCCCACTTTAACCGGAATCCATCCTGAGACACCAGGTGTATCAGAAGTCAAATAATGCTCATTTAAGTAAAATACGGGTTTTGCCTATTGCCGATTGGGTGAGAGCCACTTTTGTAATTAGATCAATGCATTTAAGTTGTAAAGTTGTGTACGTATCATACTTTAGAATTTTGTGTACAAAGTGTACTTCTGGATTAGAAAAGTATCTAAAATAGGTTAGAGAGACAATCTAAATTGTGTACAGCCATGTTACGTGGATTTATATTTGTTTGAAATTTGAACGGTTGTTTTAAATGGTATTATCAACTTGCGAATTCAATCTAAATTGAAATGCTTCAATAAGAGGCAATTGGTATTAGCCCTAAAAAGGGCTGAGGTGACATCTTAGTTGTTAAGAACAGGAACTGCTGTATGTGTTCCGGTGGTAATAACTTTCATTTATCCCGTGTTTTATTGTCATTTATAGCGACTCAATCTGCCAGTACCATCTTCTCCCACTGGTGATGGTGTTGTCTGTGTTGTGTCTGAATGTTGTGGACCTTTTCAGCTCGTTTAGCATCAATTCCAGGAGAGGAATAGGGCTGTAAAAAAAACTCACGTCCCAGCTTGCTGATGTCACCGTCTTGAGGTTTTCAGTGCAACAATTAGCAGTTATTGTTCTATGCTGTCTGAGCAAGATAATGATCTAATTCATGTCTGATCTTCAGCTTCTATAGGATAGGGGTTATTGCCAATTTTGTCATTAATATAGGCCACAATACATTCAAAGTGTGCGAATATGTGGTGATAATTTAGGTAATTCAGTTGAAAATCATTTGTATGTCAACGATAATGTAATAAATGTACAGAAGATTCAATAACAGTTGATTATATCGTACATTTTCGTAGGAATGTTTCAGATCAAAGTCATAGAAGTTTTGAAAGTGTTTCTGCACGTGATGGTACTTCTTGATCTTAAGGAGGAATGGTGGTCCAGCGACAAGAAATAAATCTTATTATTTTAAAGCAAATGGTAGAGGTGATTAGATGTCATGCAAAATGACGTCACACAGATACTAAAGGATGTTTTCTATCGACGCGCACTGAAATATACTTTAGGACACGCTGTTATTTACAAACAATAAGCAAAAGTGCATAAGGAAAATTAATGCGAATAATGGATAATTGCATCCTTGTATGATTAATAGTTTAAGAGAGGTCGTAAATAACACGGACAAATTTAAAGCATAGAGCTTAAGGCAATATAATTTAGACCTATTTCTTATTGCTTTAGGTTGTTAATATATCCAACAATATTACCCATCATCATAACTATGCCACTTGGTTACTGGCTCAGGCATCAAAAGAGTAGTCTTTTATTTTTCATTCTGGAATGTAATATATAAATGCCGATATAATCTATTCGTCATCTACATAATCAATGTTTCCTAAAATTAGATAGATAGTACTAGTAATATTTTATCTCATCTTGTGCAATTGAAATAGACTAATTCATGTTATTCTAAACATGTATGTGTCTGTAATCGCTTTTAGAAGAACATTTAAACTTGTTACAGAGTGAATATAATTTGTTTTATATTTAATGTATTACTGAAACGATAATAAACCCTCAACGGATAAATGTAAAACACACTCATGCAGGATCTTCTAATCTGAAATTAAAACTTGTACACTGAATTGTTGGCCCTGAAATTCGCTTGCTTTGCAGTAAGCTTTTATATATTCCACAATACGTGTGCAATCCATACCTCCCAATTTAGCAGATTTAGCCAAAAATATATGTTACATTATGATATTATCAGTCCAAAGATTAATATCTTTTCCGTTTTGATGTGTTGATATAAGTTCGGCTTATATTGGGAATCAAACTAAATTGTGGGACAATAATAAGGAAGACTGCTCACTGGTTTGTGAAATCTTGCATAAAATAAGTCATCCACTGTATACAATTTTGACATAATGAATAACTTCTGAGTTCAGGTATGTCATCTATTATTTAGATTATCCTAAAAACATACGTGCTTTGGCCACAAGTCAAAATCTGAAAGCGCTAAATAATGTTCACCTTGCTTCGTATATGAAATTTCATTTTCTTCGCCTATAGTACCGAGCTTAAATTTACTATCTACCAACGTTCACATGCAAATCTTTGCTGACCACCGTCTGACAAATTTTTGTTTCCTACTCTACAATACTAATAGTCTTAAACTTGTTACACTTTCATTATATTTATGTAGTTTTTACTTCGTTTTCGAAGGGTATAATATTTTTTCATCCTTGTGTATATTATTTTTTGTCAAACATAGATAACTCCTACTCGTACCAAAAAAAAACCTGTGTATTCCATCCCTTCACTCTTCCAGACTGCAAAAAATCTTTGCGGATTTCAAGCATTTATTGGTGAAGTTAAGCAATTGGCCCATTTTCAATAAAATTGCTCTGTATTTCCAAATTATGATGGTTTGTAATAATACATTTTATTGTTCAAAATGTGCAAACTATCGAAGAACGAAATATATTGATCGATACCATTTTGATCAGTTTCGTCCTTGCTTGATTCAAGTGGCATTGTGTCCATTGATCTATTATGATTGATAATATATTGTTAAACCTTATCCGGTTCTTCTGTATTATGTTGAGCCATCCGGTAACTTTATTAAAGCTTTATCCCATTGATATATTTTACTTTAACTAAAATATGTATACAGTCTTCTCTTTAAGATTATGTTAATTGTCTAGAATATGATTAATTTTTCCGGTGTGAAACAATTTTATATCATCAAGCAGCGTCGTATAAGGTTCGCCCTTTGAAACATTTCTTTCGGTTGATTCTAAAGCTGTTATTTCCAATACCACGTGTTCTTTTAAACATAACTGTGTTCATCACAGATTCGAAATGCCTAATATACTCATCATGAATGTTATTCAGTTCGGGCCATCTTGCTATTTGCATCATGGGAACTCGTTTTTATGTTATCATTATTAAATGTAATATTTAAATATGAAGCTCCATTTAAACATTAGAGTAAATTTTGGGGTATTTTAATTAATGGAATCATGAAACAACTTGTATTCTCTTAAATGTTTTTCTTCAACAGAACTGGCCTTGAACAGACATAATTTATTTAGGCTTTTATGTTAAACTCAACGAATATTTCTATCACGTCTTTTAAAATTATTCCGTACCATGTACTTTATGCCAGGGCTCGTGTTTCATGATGAAGACTTTTTGTTTTAACATTTATGGTGCTACATCATTGTTTGTTGTGTAATTATGTTATTATCTATTGCGTGCATACACGTCATTGTGTTGTTTATAAGTTAACGTCAAGTTTCATTGTGTACCAACATTATAGTTTCGTGTGCATTTTATCGGAACTGTTGCATTTCGTTCACACATTTTCTTTTCTTTTTTCTCTATAGTGCAAATTTTAAATCCTGTTTAACGAGGACAAGATGCAGAAACACTGCATAGTTTGCAACCACGGTCCTCTCATTTCTAACCGATGTTTAATACATTAAACTACGCCCCCACTCCCCCAAAATAGGTTATGAAACATTGTTGTCTGTAAAGTTCTATGAGACTATATTATTTGTGATGAATGTACAACAACATATTATTACCTGTCTGTACGTTCGAATAATTTGTTGGGCTTTTTAAAAAAAATATTTATTTTTTAATTAGTCTGTTACTATCTTCTCCATATACAAGTTTAATGGTGCAAACATTTTAGTTTGGCGCCAGTAGGTTAGAAAATATTTAGCTTTTACCTTTTGTCGCTAGTATTGTTATATACATTCACAAGCGTAGAAAAGCATATATTGTTTAATAAAAAAATTAATGAACACTACTCTATTCCTGGAAATCTACATACCACTCAGAATTAATTTCATAGTTGGTTCATCAATAATAATACTTATCTTTATAATATATGTGCCGATAAAGCTTTGAAACAAATAATTTATTTTCAAATTTTGAAAGTCTCTGCATAATATTGCGTCAACAGGTCTTAATATCTACCGAATATTTCCCCTAAATTTGTAGACAAATAGCACCAAAAAGTGCAAATTGTCATGAAAATGTGCCAGTGGCCTTGATGTTCGTGATTACTCAAAACAAGGAAGATGAGCATGGGCGATTAGTAATGTTCTGCGATATGTAAGCGATATGATTGGTCAGTGTGCCACTGGTATCATAGATAATTATTAACTGATCGATATGTCTTATTTAAGAATAATCGACCCACATTGTGAACTTTAGAAAACACGGCATTTCATGGTATTTGTTATTCACGAAAAGAGTTTGCATTGTTCCTTTATTCTGGAAATTCAGATCCTGAGTAAATAAAGAATAAAAGATCCTAGTCCGGTTCAGATTATTAGCACTCGATTATATTCTTAAATTTAATTAATTAATTAATTAATTTAATTTAAATCTCTGTACTAAATAAATAAGCTGGTATCGTTTACTGTATGGGTGGAAGGATGTATTTATGTATGTACGTATGTCCAATGTTTAAAGACAAATTGCTATCGTAAACGAAACAGAAGGTAATCTATTGTATATTGTTTAATAAAAAGGATATCAGATACATCTATCATTTGTCTTCAATATAATCATACATATCAAAACAGCCTTCTTCTTCTTCTTCTTCTTCTTCTTCTTCTTCTTCTTCTTCTTCTTCTTCGTCTTCTTCTTCTTCTTCTTCTTCTTCTTCTTCTTCTTCTTCTTCTTCTTCTTCTTCTTCTTCTTCTTCTTCTTCTTATTATTATTATTATTATTATTATTATTATTATTATTATTATTATTATTATTGCACCAATCCAACTGAGCTTCAAAAAGTGTTGCCTATGTTTCAGGATACGAGAATGCGTCTTTAGGGTCACCTGTACCGGTAAGTTCCGTTTACTTTTCCTCTACTGCAGTATCAAAAAGGAACCAATTTGGTTTGTGAATGTATTTCTATAATTGTGTACGTTTTAATAGGACTATAGAGAAACTGCTTGGGGAAGACATTATATTTTCTATTAGTATTAGCTTAAATTTGCAACTAGCTTAAACTTATACCAAAACCAAGAATGGTAAATTGTGGTTAATCATGTACGTGGCATAGATATATATATATATATATATATATATATATATATATATATATATATATATATATATATATATATATATATATATATATATATATATATATATATATATATATATATATATATATTGACTTCGAATAGTTCGAAACTAGTAACTAGTAACTAACTAGCCTGGGCACTTTCGACTCTTAATGAGTCTTTTTCAAAGGCAAATACGAAACATATGCAAAACAAAAAAAAAAACACAGAAACGTTTTTGTAAAACTCTGCATGGATGTCTCCACAGGAGTTAAATCTATAGATACATTGTCTTAACCATCTTTTATAGACTTGTTGCGAATACTGGCATCCCTAGCAGTATTTTTGTATTTGCTTCTGAAAAAGATTCATTAAGAGTCGAAAGCGCTCGGGCTAGTTAGTTACTACTTTCGCACTGTACGTCGTCAGTTTATTGCATCTATTTTAATCAATCCCTGACACACTTGACCATTTGCCGGTTCCAATGCGTTCGAAAGGGTTGTTATTCGCCATATGATTTGTATTATACATACATACACACATACACTCGCACATAATTTGAACAAAGCTGCTATTCCAGGAAAAGCGGTCATTCTTTGAACCCAATTACCTAGCTAGTTAACTGCGCCCGTGGCCTAATTGTTAGATCGTCCATCTCGGATGCGGGAGGTCGCGGTTTCGAACCCCGGCCGAGTCATACCAAAGACTTTCAACAACAGCTTCGCTTGGCGCTCCTGATTAAGAGGTTGGTGTAAGGACTGGTCGGTCTAGTGTCAGGATATCATGACTGGGTTGAATATGACTCTCCATGTCTAGGGCATAACGCCTCAGTCCTAGACATCACCATAAACTGTCACAGTGCATTCATAGTATCGGTAGAACTGAACAACTGTTAAAGCTACGTTACCAATCCAAATCACACACACACACACGCGCGCGCGCGCGCGCGTACACTCACATCCACACACACAGACATAAACCAATAAACACACTGGTTAGTTTCGGTAAGTACATGATTCCTTCTAAGCGTATTTTTGAGCGAAATTTAAACATCAACGGTGCTGTTCAAGGTAACAATTTGGGAACATTCGACTGATAAGAAAAATATCTAATCGACTATCAACTAAACCTGATAGGACTTCAAGTTAGTTTATCATTAGGGCGTTCTTGTTTGCAGTGTTTATTTAAATCAAAAAGCGCCTACGTGAAGAAAACTCACCATAACAAGAACCAGAGGTATTGGACTCTTTCCGACTCAGCCTGTAAATTAACTTCTTGGCAAATTCAGTCACAAATATAGGATTACAATAATCGATACTATTATACAAACAGCTGTATGCATCGAAGACTTCAAGGTAGTATTAGTATCAACTCTGAAGATTTTACACGAGTTGTAGAATTTTGTTGTTGCTGTTCTGGGGCTTAACGCCATTTTTAGCACACAATAGGCTATACATGGCGGCCTGTATTAATGGTAGAGGACGAAAGCGGGAAATCCGCTGAAAGAACCCCTTTACCGTTGTGTCAGATAAGTTGAAACAATATATGTTATAAATAAAATTATAACATACTTGATGCACGTTGCCTGCAATGCTTGCTGTTTATTATTTTTTATATGCGAATATAAGTGTGCTGGCTGGTGTAGATGAACGTTTAAATGTCACAAAAACCCTATAAATTTACTGTTTTAGTACAGCATGATGCCAAGAGTGGATGAAAGAAAGCTCTCAGTAGGTAATACTGATGTTAGTAGTTTAAATAAAATCCACTGTGTCTACATGATACTCTTCCTGTTAGGAAATGCAAGTTTCTTATATATATATACAATAACAACAATCGCTAGTCAAAACCAACCTAGTCAATCTGGACCCTGTGGCGATAAAAGATGCAAAACCTGTCAACATATGATAGAGACCAAGACATTCACTAGCACAGTGACTAAAAAAAACTAAATATACATGGTCCAAGCAAAACAGAGAATGTGATTTATCTCATCACATGTAAGATCTGTGGCCTTCAGTACGTCGGAGAAACTGAAAAGCTACACAAAAGGATAAACCTTCATAGATCTGATTGGATGACAAAAAAGCTGTACAGAAGCCCGGTCGCAGAACACTTCTCCTCCCCTGGCCACACTTTTAGTGATATAATACTTATCGCTATTGCTAACAACCACAGCTGGAGTTCCGAAACCAGGAAGGAAAAGGAATCATACTGGATATGCCGCCTTAGAACATTGAAACCAAGCGGTCTAAACCAAGAAGACTAGAAAATGAAAACTATGCACTAGTAAAATTTAACATTTTCTAAATCTTCTTATTGTCCTTCAATTTTTACTATAAGAATAATCGGTATAGAATCAAATATCCAGGATATAATCTTCGTTACATATGTACAAAATGTAAAAATAGATGTCGCTATGGCTTGTAGACTTTTAGGGAACTATACAACGTTTTCAGTTTCCGCATCTAGTCTATACAAGCTGGTTGTATTTATAGTTTTAGCACATGTGAAGACAGCTATGTAGAGGTTTACAAACAACTTTTTTGTTTATTTGTTTATCGTATATATAAGTTTTGTATTTGCCTTTGAAAAAGACTCATTAAGAATCGAAAGCGCTTAGGCTAGTTAGTTACTTGCTTCGTACTGTTCGTCGTCAGTTTATTGCATACATACATATATATATATATATATATATATATATATATATATATATATATATATATATATATATATATATATATATATATATATATATATATATTCCAATGACTTATGGAGGTAAACTGCGTAAATGTCATGGTGTTATTCTGTTGTGTGATATACGGATGAAAATTCACGTGGGAAAAGTGGTCATTTTTTAGTTCTAGTTAGAAATGAAAGAACTGAACAAGAAGAAAGATAGCTGAGTACTAGGAATGAAACTAGTTTTTATTAATATTATTGTTTCATTCCTGGATTTATTAACATCTTTAGGTGTAGTAATAGTGGGAATTTGTGCGTGTGTGCAATACGAGTGCTATATGTTTATAAATGTTTAATTTTCGCTTTTCGTCTGCCTTCTTTTACCGATTGTCGCCCGCCAAAAAGATTTAATCTCCATTATCCCAAGTATTTTACTGAGTGTAGAGGAGTTCTTGACAGTCAACACATCACTATACGTCAACATTTTTGTCTCAAATACGCTCACGAGGTATTTATGCATTATTCTCGTATAATGATTGGCCGCAAAAATAGGACTTATCATTACCTGCCTTCTGGAGTCAATTTGTCTTATTGTTTCAATACAAAAATGAATAGCGTCATTTCAGTAGGTAGTCGAATGTATATTGGGAACGAACGCACCTATCACAAAACACGCAAATTAGTTGTAGCGTAGGTTGCAATATGGTCCCATTTATCCTACGAAGATTTCTCCTAACGTAAGTAAACATTCACATAGTTAAACAGTACGTATGAAGGTCCAACGCGCTGTTCAATATGAATATCCAGAGATTATGTAGAAAACTCCTGCCAGCCTATTACAATGCATACCGTTCTCTTTACATTACTACTACCACGTACTGTGGATCTTGCACTCCACTCCTAGGAAATGCATTGTTGAAATATCAGCTGTAGGAGCAAATAAACTAATCTTTCCTATGAAGAGAATAGTGACAATTTTGGTATCCCAACCGAGAAGAAGATATTCAATCACAGTGTTCTTCGAAATTAAAAAATGCAAATGTCCGGTCACAAAACATTTTGGGAATACAAATTCCATTAGAGTTATATGAATGCAAATCGGCATCAACTTATATCCACAACATCAACACCACTAAATTTAGTAAACGTTGCATAATCCAGTTATCTTTTCAGACAAAATTTCTAAATACTGTAATAGTCAATACTGTATTTGTGGTGATAGTATTTTGAAACAGATTAACTGAAATTCTTGTATATGGTACCAGAACTACTGCAGCTGACCTTTTCGATTGAACTTTGCGACATTACATAAGGTTTCTATCATAGCCATTGCAAACAATATCTGATGGGGGACCAAATGTTTGAAAAATGTTGTTGTCCTTAACCATATTTCTATTTTCTGAAAGAACCATTGCTCATTAAATTAGAAAATTGTAAACAGAAATATACTTTATTGGTTATATAGTGCAAAATTGTTTCACTTTGTGTTTTCGAACCACTTTTTCGCGCCATTTTGAAAGATGCAGTATCTGAGCCAGAAGTAAATTATTCGCTTTTTTCTATCTAGTATATTTCTACTCTAAACAGAAATTATCTAATAAAAAAATATCTCGAATAATTTCTATCGATTCTCACAAAGGCTCCCAAAATCTCAAACTTGTTGAACTCGTTTAAAATATTCATTACCAACTCAGTACCCATTTGAGATCCTCTATTTATGGTATGATTCAATTGTCATATTCTTTCACTGGACGGTTTGACGTGAAGTGATTTAATTCATCATAGTTCACTCTTATAAGGACATTGAGATTTATGTCGCGTTCTAACGTATTCTTTTGGGTGTCATGCTGGTGAAATATCCTCATCACTATTTTAATTCTAGCAAACTAAACATTTTACACTGAATCATGTATTAAAACAACCATAACCTTTGTTCAGATCGATTTTAACGTTTCATGAACCATTAATCTATAAGATTGATTTCCACCAAGTATCAATTAATGAGTTTACTGTTTAATAATACCACATCCTGGAATAGGCAATACTGTGTGATGAATGTCTTTAAATAGTCCATACTGTATTGACTGTTAAAGGTTTATATTTCCTAAGTATACATGACCTCGTCGATATATGTTCATATACATTAACGTGCAAATTTTGTTTTAAATACTGTCGTTAAATGTGGAAAAATGTTACGATTTTATCGATTTAGTTTTTTTTTGTAATAAATTGTAGACTCAATATTTTCCCTTAACAAATGCATCTTTTGAAAAAATAATAAAGCTAAAATTAAATAAGAACTACAACTCGCCCTGATTCGAATCTTGAAGGTTGGAAATATTCAGTCGGAAATAACATTCTGCACACCAGCATAATACTATTACATCTGTAAGACAGAAATTTATGTTGTCCATCCAGCCTTATTGTCTATGATGAACATTTTATGTTTTGAAGGAATGTACTTAACAAGTTACATTGTATAAATCAAGATTTCATAAACATTAATTTTTGTGCTTGTAGGTTTCGAAGGGTAAAATGTTGGGTATGACTGAAAGGAAGCCTGCTGTAGATTCTTCATCAACACTGTCGTCTGCTAACGAGGGTCAACAGGATATTTATGATTATCCAGACCTTTCAAAAATGGATTTACGAAGCGAGAAAAGGCCGATCGCCCATGTGAGCCCGCAGACAAATACATGTCCAGATCTGAAACGTTCAGATAAAAACTTCAGAGATCTGACTGTTCATGAGGTAGGTGAGCGTTTAAAACTGTGTGGATTTGAAAAACTGGTTGACGTCTGCAGAAATCAGAACATAGATGGAAAGTTTCTGCATGGAATGGAAGAGAAGTTACTTGCAAAAAGTCCATTCTGTCTCACAGAATTTCAGATAAGAAAGTTCTGTGACATGGCGCACAAGAACTGGATTCCAAAATTGACATGAAGTACAACTTATCTGGGAGTTTCCAGTACGCAACAAATAACGTTCCGTCCAAAAAACGAATTTTCTTTCCAACATTTCAACAAGAAAGGTTGTACCGTGAAATTCAAATTGATGAGCTTGTCATTTACTCTACAGGAAATCATTTGTAATCTGACAAAATTGGTCTCTAAGCGAATTTCGTTTTTTGTCTACTGGATTTGATTTTTTTTAGAAATTTAATTCAGTTCTATTGTCCAATCACTATTAAAATTTTAACTGACACAGAAGCTACTCAGAGTCTTCTATTATCAGGTATTTTGCCTTTCTCTGAGAAGTCGTCTTTTAATGTGAGTGTTCTTTATTCAGGTAGTAGAGTGCGGATTTTTTAATGTTCTTCTCCGTTGCATAAATTTGTCATGAGACGTAGTTTCGGGACCCGTGACAGTCGGAATATTAAATATCCTACCCGTTGATGGTATTCGTATATTACTATGTAACGACCTAGCTGGAGATAAGGTTGTAATTAATCCGCTTTTAACTGACAATTCTTGCTTGGATGAGAAAGGCGATCCTATTGAAAATAAATTCACTGATTTATACCCAGTCTGTGCAGTTAGAAGAGCTAAGGCAAAGACGTCTCTTGAGAATAATGTTGATAAGGAAGGTATTCCTTTAGCTTACACATATATTGGTCAGGCTTTTGATGAGGTAAGTTTCACTCATTGTTTGGATCAATCAAAAGGTATTAATCATCTTTTAACTACTCATTCTCTTTGTTATAATTAGCGTGACGAACGTTAACACCTGTCGTCGACCGAGAAAAAGATCATGAGATTTCCTGTTGATTTCAGAGGGCCACTAGTGAAAATAAATCCACTGAAGTACCTGTCTGTTATTTCATTAAAGATGAAATTCTTCTGAGAAATATGGAGACCTCCTGAGGTACCTCTTTGTGACGAGTGGTCAGTGAAATATCACATTGTAGTTCTAAAGTTTTACTGACAGGAAATAGCTAGTCTGACCGATGAAACTCCTTTTACTGGTCATTTAGGGACACGTAAGACTTATCACAAGATCTTGAATCACTTTTATTTGCCAGAAATCAAAAGTGATTTTTGTAAATACTGCATATTTTGTCATATTGTCAAATGGTAGTAAATTCCATTCAGAAAATACCTAAGGTACATATGCAATCTGTTCATGCATTTGAAGAACCATTTAGCAGAATAATGGTAGATTGTATTGGTTCCTTACCTAAGAACAAATTGGGTAACCAACACTTGTTGAGCAGGATTTCAGTGGCAATTCTTTTGAGGAATATAAAGACTGAAACAATAATAAAAGCTCTGATAATGTTTTTTTAATCAATTTGTCCTTCCCAGATCTTCCAAATCTGAACAAGACCAAATTATATGCTTGGAATTCAGTATAACATGCACGAATTAGCCACTAAACAATTCAAATATTCTGCCCATCACCCCGAGAGCCAAGAGGCTTTATAAATGTTTCATCAGACTTTGAAAAATATGATTCTATCATATTGTTTCGATACTAGTAAATAATTGGGGTAGAGGCATTCATTTGCTACTGTTTGCTGTTAGGGAGTCAGTTCAAGAATCTTTAGAATTATGTCCCTTTGAACTAGCGTTAGGAGACACTCTGTGTGGAACAATGAAGTTGTTGAAAGAGACACTTCTTTCTAGTGAAGATAATGAACTTAATCTTCCTTTTTATGTATCCAATTTTAAGTATAAGTTTCGAAAGGCTTATGTGGCTGAATAGAGGAAATCTGTACTCTACACTGTCAAAAATGAAATTAAGGTATCATAAAAACTCAAAAGAATGCATTTTCAGCCTGGTGATAGAGTTCTGGCTCTCTTGACCATTCCACGAAATCCTCTTCAAGCCAAGTATAACGGTCCCTACACGGTTGAAAATAAAGAAAGTGATTTAAATTTCATCATAAAAACACATGGAAGGCCAAATCAAAAGCATGTTTGCCACATTAAGATGGTAAAGGTGTATATTGAGATAGATATCGAGAAACAATATACCATTCATTTAGTTGTACCTGCCCCACTCACTGAGGATTTAATGGAAGGAATACAATTGGACTATACTGCTTTTGCAGTGACAAATCTTCGGAATTAAGAAATGATAAATAATCATGGGCAAGAAACTTTCACATTTGCAACATCAAAAACAAATGAACTTAAACAGTTATTGTTTGAATATCAGCACTTATTTCCAGCTGTTCCTATGAGAACAAACAAAATTTTTCATCACGTTGAAATTGTACATTCCAAACCCGTGAAACAACTCCCATATATAATCAGAATCAATTTATTTTTATCAAGGTATGCGTGGAAAACATAACTGTGTGTTTCTGGAGAATGATTTCATAGAATCCAGTGAAAGTGACTGGTGTTGACGATATATATATATATATATATATATATATATATATATATATATATATATATATATATATATATATATATATATATATATATATATATATATGTTTCACAACTAGATAAAATTTTCCGTATGTGCACTGATTATAGGAAGGTGAACAGTTTGACTAAAACTGGTTCATATACATTACCAGGATTTGACGAATGCATTGATAAAATTGGAAAGGTCAACTATGTCACCAAATGTGACCTTCTAAATAGATTCTGGCAAATTCCACTGACGGAAAGGGCAATCGAAATTTCGGCATTTGTGACTCCAGATGGACTTCATCAATATAAAGTGATGCCGTTCGGGATGAAGGATTCACCATGTACCTTTTAACATTTAATTAATTTGATTACCCATGTCTAGATAAATGTGATGCTTACATTGATGCCATCATCTTCAACGACACCTGGAAAGAACATTTTGCAACAGTTCGAAAATTCTTTAACAGACTCATTGATGCAAGTTTGACAATTTATCCAAAAGTGAATTCAGCCTTGCTTATTTAACATTCGTTGGACATATTAAGGGACATGTGCCCAGGGCAGTATTTTATCTGTGACGCTTTTTAACATCAAAATCAATAGTATCACCAAATGCTTAGCTCCCGGTGTTGACTGCTCATTATATGTTGACGATTTTTTAATTTGTTATCGCTCAAAACACATGCATACAATTGAGAGGCAACTACAGCAAAATATCAATAAGATTCAAAGTTGGGCCAGTAATAACGGTTTCAAATTTTCAAAATCAAAAACAGTATGCATGCATTTTTGTCAGTTGCGAAAACATCATGATAACCCTAAACTCACGCTGGATGGAACACTTATTCCAGTTGTTGAGGAAACAAAATTCTTGGGTGTTCTTTTTGACAAGAAGCTGACATTCATACCACACATTAAGAATTTGAAAGCTAAATGCTTAAAAGCCTTAAATTTGATTAAAGTAATTGCTCACACTGATTGGGGTGCTGATAAAAAAGTCCTCCTTAATTTGTATAGAACATTTATCCGTTCCATCTTAGACTATGGATGCATTGTTTATGGTTCAGCTAGGAAGTCTTATTTGAAAATGCTTGACCCAATTCATCATCAGGGAATAAGACTTGCTCTAGGAGCATTTAAGACATCTCCGTGCGAAAGCCTTCTCGCGGAAGCGAATGAACCACCTTTATCGCATCGCAGAGAAATGCTTTCTGCACATTATGCTCTTAAATTACGATCCAACCCTTTGAACCCTGCTTTTTCGGCCGTTTTTCATCCAAATTACAAAGCTTTATACGTAAATAAACCAAATGCTATACCTTCATTTGGTATTAGAATATCATCCTGCTTTGACCAAATCAAATGTAATCTATCTTTAATCCAGAAAACCTTTGTCTCGAAAACACCACCTTGGCTCATTAAGCAACCCCAAGTGAATTTTACGTTACACGATCGGAAAAAATCTGAGACAAACCCTATCCTATTCTTGAATTCTTATCATGATCTACTCGATGAATTTACACATTATGCTAGATTTTATACTGATGGATCAAAGGTTGCTGATAAGGCTGCTGCAGCCTTCGTCAGTGGCAAACACATAACCAAAGAGCGTTTGCCAAATGATGCATCCATATTTACAGCGGAAATCAGAGCAATAGACCTTGCTCTGACATTTATCGAAACTAATCATATTCTAAATAGTATTATCTTCTGTGACTCATTATCAGTGCTTCAGGCGCTACACAATATCAAACTAGATAATCCACTATTGGTGAATGTTTTGATCAAAAACTCTGAGCTTAGTGCCTCATGCAATATAGTATACTGTTGGCTACCTAGCCATATTGGTATTAGAGGTAACGAAGAAGCAGACCGGGCTGCTAAGATGGCCCTATCTTTAGAACCATCGGATTTTAAATTACCATATTCTGATTTTAAACCTTGTATCAAAAAGTATCTACGTCAAAAGTGGCAGGTATCATGGGATGATGCAATCAATAACAAACTTCATGCCATCAAACCAATCTTGGGAGAATGGACTCCTTCCTACAGAACTATTCGTAGGGAGGAGGTTGTCATTGCAAGAATCAGAATCGGTCATACATACATTACCCACTCACACATACTAAAAGGTGAAGATCCACCAGAGTGCGTTCCTTGCAATGTACCATTTACTGTTGAACACTTTATGACCACGTGTTCCGACCTGCAACCTACGCGTGATAAATACTATAATGTACACGACATGCAGGAACTTTTTGATACTATTCAAATCACTAGTATTTTAGAGTACCTAAAGGAAGTAAACCTTTTTTTTAAACTGTAACTTTTTATGACCTTACCCAAACTAATTTTTAACTAATACCAATACCAACTATTATTTACATCTTTTCATTAAGATACATCATTTACATCTCCCGTTGATCGTGAACCAATATCTTTAACTGTTACCAACATTTACCATTTTATATTTATCTACTATGGATTTTTTACTATATCGCTGGTCGATATTGAACCTTTTTACAAATATGACCTACTGTATGGCGCTAAATAGCCTAAAAGTGCTGGTGCGCCGTTAAAATTTAATCAATCAATCAATCAATCATTAAGGGACATGGACAAGTGAAACCTATAGATGCTAAGGTCAAGGACATCTCTGAATTATCTGTGCCTGTCAGTAAAAAGCAAGTGATGCGTCTTTTAGATATGGATACTATCGGAAATTTTGTTGCAATTTTTCCATAATTGCTGAACTACTGACAAATTTAATGAGCAAGAAAATCATGTTTATTTGGACTGAAAAATGTCAGGAGGCTTTTGACAAGTTAACGGTCATACTTAAAGGTGCGCCAGTTCTTACAGCTCCAAATTTCAGTCAATCAATTTAACTGTCTATTGATGCAAGTGATGTTGGGGTTGGAGCACTATTGATTCAAGAAGATAGAAATGGCAATGATCATCCAGTATGCTATTTTTTTAAAGAAATTTAATAAGCACGAAAGAAATTCAACATTAAAGAGGGAATGTTTGACTTTGATATTGACATTACAGAATTATGAAGTTTGCATTAGTTACTTCACAGTGTATTGTGTTTAGTGATCACAACTCCCTTACTTTCATCGAGATGATGAAAAACAAGTCAGACATTATTAAGGTGGAGTGTATTGTTACAAGAATATAATACTGATATAAGGCATATCAAGGAAGAAGACAATTTTATAGCAGACGCACTTTTCTGTGTATAAATATATTATTTCATGTACTCTTTGTATAATTCATACGAGATTTTCTTATGTTTATTTTAAGCCTCTTGCATAATTACATAGAGTAAAAAGAAATCTTTATAAATCTGTATTTTTCTCTTATGGGGATGTGTTATGTATATCTAATTTAATTACTTGTTTTTCATATTTATTTATATTTTATATTATTATTATATATTATATTATTTTCCATCACATGTTATTATAATGGTAATTTTTTCTACTGGATTTGATTTTATTTTAAAAAATTCAGTTCAGTTCTGTTTGACCTGATAAATAGCAAGTAGTTTGAGACACTATATCCAATTTCTGTTTACATCAAATAGCATTTGGTTTTCCCAGTGGGATGACATTTTGACACACCCAGGAATATGTTTCACGTTATACGTTTTATTTTGGATTATAACTCATGTCATCGTAAGTATGAGTTCAGTTGTGATATAAATCCTTGAACATCAAAGGTGGTTTGCGTGTATGTGTGTGTGTGTGTTTGTGTGTGTAAAACATCTTTGTAGGATCAAACATTAGTTATATGATGCTTGAAAATGCTATGAATCAGCCATTTATCCTACCTATTACCCGCCTCCATTTCATTATTGAAAACTACGTCGAAAACAAAGTTAAATATCTGGTCAGGATTTAATTATATTGTGGCATTATGGTTCTTTCAACCAGAGTGACGCTTTGGACGATTTGTAGTTCATAATTTGACTGAAACTAAACCGTAATTGTTTTGTTATCTCTAGCTTTCGAAACAAGAATCGGAATTATAACAAGTAATTGCTTTTCGACTGCAAATTGGTTTGTTGGTTTCATGAAATATGAGTCTTTTCAAATAATTATTACTATTCCATTTGATAATTTGGCAGAAACACATTTATGTAGCTTGATTATTTAAAACAAAAAGTGGCTTCAAACTTACATACCCCTTTCCTACAGAATCATTTACGAAAAGGTTTATCTCCACCTGTACAGATTCAACTGTAAAGGTAGGAGAATTATTAACCTGTTCATAGTAAATTAGTTCAACAGGAGATAGTTTTGTGGAGGCCATACATTGTGTTATGCACTGTTTGGTCTTACTAATCTTTTCTATATGAGCATTTAGCAGAAATATATACTAATATAAAGAAACATTAGTACCATGAATCTTTGCCGTTAAATAGTGTACTGATTTTGATTGATATGATACATCCTAATGTATCTGCAGTCGGAAATTACAGTTATAAGTCTTATTTTGTAATAAATTCACACATTTGTTTCGTTGATAACTGAATCACCACTCATCCCTTTTTATTACCACTGACAAATTACTGTTGCTAGTTCGGGGACTTGTCCTTCCTGTTATGACCACATGGATATTACGATGCCAAAGTGATGAATTTCTACTCACTTTCTACAATACATAAATAAAATGTGTAAAACTTAGAACAGTGCATCGAAATTTCCATGAAGATGTACAGCTAATATATCAACTCTCTATATATTTGACCTGAGAAAGAGAGAGAAGATGAAAACCAAGAGATATATATATATATATATATATATATATATAGAGAGAGAGAGAGAGAGAGAGAGAGATAAAGAGAGAGAGGGATACAAATATATATATATATATATATATATATATATATATATATATATATATATATATATATATATATATATATATATATATAAATATATATATATATATATATATATTTATATAATCTTGCCAACAATTATATGATCAGTCATTAATACTGGAGATGACCATCTATATTTAACAATGGAATTCTGGATATCTGAATATACTAAACACTTTTATTATAAAATGCCTATAATAAAGATTACTGGTTGTATTTTCATATTTTTAACATTTTTGTTTTATGGTTTAATATGTTTCCGTCTTTCATACATGTATAAGTACTTTTATGCATAAACCCATTGAGAAATATAGTACAAAAAATTACGTACAATGTTAAACCAAAACATGTATATATGTGCATACCCGTACTTTATTCTATAATTATGGTGAAACCTCCTAGAAATGGGTTATGTTAGGCAAATATGGGTTGCTAATTAACATATTATGTATCTCTATATTATGTGTTTCATTTTAGTCTGTGATTGAGTGTTAAGATTATCTGACTTTTGCCATTTATGGCATTATTCTAAGAAATAAAGATGTTTACTTGAACTTAAGTTCAAGATCTGACCTTATTATGAGTTTGGAATGTTCTAGATGTGAACTTGTTGACATTTCGTAGACTATTCAATCGGAAATTTGGCTTTTCAAGAGCGATCTATTGCATCGCATTCTCAAGCTAAATTTGCATAAAAGGGGTTTTGATAAACTATTATTCATTACTATTTGACGATAAATATGTGGAATCACTTGCAGTTGTGTTTAAATATAATTTTAGTGGAATTATTTAAATTATTTATTTAAATTACCAAGTGCTCAATGACGGATTTGGAATAAAACACTACTTTTGGATTAATAAGGACTCGTTCCATGACATTCTGTATTATATCACTGTGGTTGATCTAGACATTCAAGATTATTATAATTCATTCGGAACATTCTATAATTGTGGACCTATGTTATGACATATAGAATTAGTGGGGTTTATTTCATAATACTGTCCTTACATTTTCACTTATAACTTAGAATACGACATACTTGGCGGTGAAGCATTGTTTACCTCAGTGAGACATTGAACATCGTCTCAGATCGAAGCTTAGTATGAGGTATATACCACAGCACTCGCCGTCGTCATGTTTCTTTTCACTCATTATTGCCACCGTCCAGTTTATTTTTCAGATCCTTATTCCATATGATTTTTTGTATGGGGAAACCAATATCGGACTAAAATCTGCTATGACATTATCTACTACCCGCACCACCTTCACGGGGTTATTGATATAATATGCGTTTCAGCTCAAACAAACTTTGATCGGAATCAGGATCCTCATGTACGTGATTCAATCGTATTTTTATATGCCTATTAATTTATTTGGATGGAGGTGATGGTAAAGGGTAATGTTTGGGTTAACATTCCGACTAAAAGTAAAGCAGAAACTGATTAATCATGGTGCCAGCAGAAGCGGTATTAAAATGAGTTATCATAATCGGAACGGGGTGTATAAAAAATAAAATGCGATCATAGTACCTGCTAGAGAACTGAACTTGTATCAAACTTGAGGTTTGCAATATGTTTGCTGAAACACCATATGGGATTGGTAAATTATCAAAATACCCACTGGGAACCTTATTGATCAGATCTCTAAACGTGATAAAATTAACGTGTCTTCACACGTCTTCTTTCCAAAGTGTTCAAGAAATGCAGAAGTTAGTTTATCTCAAATTCATGAAAGTATTGCTTTTCATGATGTAATAGCATGCTTCAGCTGTCTTCGAGATAATGTTAGGTATATCATTATGCTGTAGTAGTGCTTCCTCTGCAAACATGTTCATTATTATTCTGAAGGACTGGATTACCATCAGAAGCGGACTCGTCTGTACTCTGATCAACGCATTCATCTTTTACAAGATCTGCCTTTGATCTTTGGTGTGCTGGTGAATGCTATTGTGTTTTAATGAGATATTCCTTGCCAGACTATCTAATTCGCCGTGTCCGAAAAAGACTGTTAAGAAATGTGTATATCGCTAACAAGACACCATCATCATTTTTTCGTTCTCCCATACATGATTTTAAGGTAGAGAGCATCAGCAACGTCTTTTATTTTTCTTGATCTGTCTCTAGCTGTTCACCAGCGTCCATAAAGGAATCTCCTGATATAACCCGTGTTGCTGTTGTCACAGGCGCTGAAGATATTTTGATTCCTGAATCACTATGCCTACTAATACACTGTATTTTCCGCAGCAAGAGCATTGAAGTTGCAACATAGTCAACTTTGGTAAAGGATGGCATGATAATAAACATCAACGGTTTTGCTTGCGTCTCTTTCGGATCCATAAAACCCTTATCTATCATTTTGAAATGTTGCGCTTTATTTCATTGTCTACATGTGGGGATTTATCAAACTAGAATATGTTTCATGTATCAACATCTTTGGTGAATTATCAAAATAAATACTTTATTGATCAAATCTCTAAACTTTGTAAAATGTAAAGTGTCTTCATACGTCTTCTTTCCAACGTGTTCAAAAGATGCAGTAAGTTAGGTTATCTCAAAATCGAGAAAATATTGCTTTTCATAATGTTATAGTATACATCAGCTGTCATCTTGATTATGTTAGATATTTCATCATGTTGTAGTGATGCGTCCTCTGCAAACATGTTCATTATTTATTTTGAAGGACTGGATTACAATCACAAATAGAACAGTCTGTACTCTGAGCAGCGTGTTCTTCTTTTGCAAGATCTGCCTTTGATTTATTGTGAGCTGGTGAATGCTATCATAGTAGCCTGTTGTGTTTTAATGAGATACTCCTTGACAGACTAATTCTCCGTGTCCTCAAAAAGACTGTTAAGAAAGGTAAATATCGCTAACGAGACACCATCATTATGTTTTCGATCTCCCATACCTGATTATAATGCAGAGCGCATCAGCAACTTTTTTTCTTTTTCTTCATATGCCTCTAGCTGCGGCGTCTCTAGCTGTTCTCCAGCAGAATCGGATTTATTATTCTTTTGTTTTTTTATTGTCGTCGCTCTTGATATTATTCAGCAAAATCTGGTGTTTCATCTTATGATTGTTTAGGTCGTTACTGTTGCAACTCTGCCTCCGGTTGCGGTACTGCATTATCCTTTTCGTTAGGTATTTTATGGCTTGCATGATCTTGTCCAGATCGTGTGAATCAAAGCCAAACGCCTCATAAAAATATGTTTCCTGATTTTACTCAGCAACCGCAGCAAGTTTTGAAATTTATTTTCTTCACAGGTCGGTCTTTGTACTTGTCTTCGGCTTTTTGATTATATATATATATATATATATATATATATATATATATATATATATATATATATATATATATATATATATATATATATATATATATATATATATATATATAATTCTTTATTAAATGTATTAAATTTATTGAACTCGATCTTTTGTCACTTTAAACTAGTATAAACAGTATCTGCGTGTAATTCGACAATGATATCTTTGATGAGCATCTCAAAGATTTTCTAAAGTGCGCCTGGGCCAATTTCCTTGGAAACGTTTTGACTGCCTCATACTTATCAATAGCAGATTGTAATTGTTTTGCTAGCATGACTGCAACAGAAACTTATTATTGCATTGTCTAATCTCTTTGCATAATAGTTTTTGAAATCACTCCAGGATCGTTTTATGTTGTAGATACAAGTGTTCTGCGAACTTTGGGTATAGTATGGATGCTGATCATAATGTGCTTTACCAATAAAAATTTATAAAGGAAGCAAGCGATTGTGAAAATCTCGGACATATATAAACATATAATATAAGATCATGTAGCTTATAAATCTGAAAATATTTTAGACCGGGAATTAGGCGGTTTTGCAGAAAAGCAAAACAAATCCGTTGAGATGATATTGTCTTGTACTTTGGTCTGGTAAATCCAACTTGGCTAAGGCTGATGCAATTGTATATGTACTCTTATAAAGCGCAGTCCAATTGTCTTTAGCTGCTTCAAAATGCCAATTGTTGATATGCACTGTAACAAGAAATCTGTTTCGTACTTGCTAAAGCTAAATAGTAACAGACGCATGGCAAATAATCTAAAACCAAATATCGGAGGTAAAGACTTTCAATGCCTTGTGAGAATGCAGCTATGCGGTCAAAAGAAGCAATTGCACTTTGTAGGTGGCTGAATATTCTGATGATGCAAAACCATAAACGTCTTTGTGTAATGAATCACTACACATCTTTCTTTCTCAGAATAGGACACTAAAGGCTAAATGTCTTTAATCATGATTGTATTTGCTTGGAGTACAGTACCTGTTTTATCTGTTGGAATGCTTATATTTTGGATCAGAGTAAATAGTCTCGTTGACTTTAGCGCCAATGATATCAAGCATGGTGCTACAACATTCTGGTGCCTTAATACAGATGGTGGAATAGGCCAATGCCAATATTCTCTGAACAAAATTCAGCTCCGAATGTGCACCAAACGCTGTTCATACCGATTTGATCTCAGAATTATCGCCAAACATTCCGAAGCTTATGTGGCCAGCAGTGATTGCCGCATTAATAACCAGGTCGATATCCAGACAAGATTCAGTACAAGCGATGTCGTCCAGGTTATTTGCAGTGGCACGTCGTTCGTTCTTCTACATTATGCAACTGCGCACTGGGAAAAGCATCATAAACAGTTGTCACAAGAATGCACGCCCTATAAGATAGGTCTGTATGGCTTATTTATCCACGTATGTGTTATCCACTGGTATACCCACATTTGTAATCGTGTTGATTGACGTATTCGGCGGACCTTCCATGTCGTCACCGTCTTCTCACACGAATATTAAGCTCAATATATTCCATCTGTTTCGGATCTGCTTGTGCTTCAAGAATCAAACAAACGTAACGAAAGATATGTAGTGACTCATTATACAAACTCTTGTATAAAAACGCGTAAACTAAAACTCGAGAAAACATTATTCATTTCATGTTTGTTTTAGCTCGAGTGATGGTCCAACATAACAGCAAGATAGTCCTATTTGAACATTCTGCTTAATAACAGTCAAGTCAAATGCAAAATGCATTACGACTTTGACAAATAGCTTGGTGGTGAAATGAAAACAATTAAAATATATTAGAGCCAGCCGAAATAAATTCCGTTGAATAATTTGATGATACCAGGACTAATGGATTGTATTTGATGACATCAAGATGGATCGTGACAATATAAGATTGAAGAGTATTTTTATTGAAGCGAATTAACCGCTGAAATTCTAATTATATTCCGCAGTCTTATTACGACGTGCCAAAGTATTTGCGTCGCAGTATGTGTTGGTTTGTGTTGTTTTCTGGATTTTACTATAGGGAGTGATGGCTTTTGTGGCATAGATGTTGAAAAGTTTAAGGAATGTTATCACGAGGCGACAAGCAGCAACGAAATTACTTTTATGATATGTCATTGGAATGGCTTTACTATTCCTAAAATATATCGCAGAAGCTTTGGCGAATTTTTTCGCCATGTCAGCACCATGTGATTGCAGCAACGGGAAAAAAAACTTGTTTTCCTTTTGCACTCAATCGAAGCATATCGGCAATATTTATACAACTGCCGTTGTATATAATGTCGTTGACATCGCGGAGGAGATAAACCGGCTGATGAAAGAAACATTCATAAGAGCGATAACGGAAATCGCTCTAACTTATTCCACATTCAAAAGATGTGTAACGCTCAAATACGGGTACATCATTGGCTTTACTATCAACAACAGCTTAAGTTAACCGATGTTCTTTACATCACAACTTGCAGAGGGCAAAGGCGTCCAGCATGACAATTTTCCAGTCAAGTTATAAATGTTTGTGGCCCTCTCATAAACTATTATATCGATCAAAAATCATGCAATGTAAAAGGTGATCATAGCAATGTGATCTACAGCTTTATTCCAAAGGCGCCACCATGATCGTTCATGAGATTTAAACCATCAACACTATCTTTAGCATAGTAAACATTACGATGTCTAGTTTATCACGGATCAAAGAGGAAATAACACCAACTTTAATAATCGGTGCGTGATATTTTATCTGCGAGTGCAAGAAAGAAAATGTAAGACGGTTGTATAAAAAAGAAAAGCAGTTGTTAATAGCAAAAGTAAAATTTAATATTTTTATAAATGCTGTCTTCAAACTTTGCTCAGGCAGCACCTGGCATATTCAAACAATTTGCTCCACTTGTACTTAACAACGAATAAAATAAAGCTTCTGCAAATGAGCTGTTGTAGCAAAGATTCCTGACAAATCTGAGGAACACCTTAACCAGCTACACCAGACCCGCCTGCTGTGCAACAATAATCTGTCATAGAAATTATTAAGGCGATTGCGGCAACAAAATAATTAGAGCGTATGATGACAAGCATCGCACAACATATCGTCAAAACATGGTAAATGGTGAGCTTACAACAAACACCAACAGAATAGCACTGTGTCAAATATTATGGCGAGATTAATGTTGATTAGCACTGATGTCACGGTTTCCACCAGAATAATGTAAGGTTTTGGTTAGAAGCCCATCCAAGAGACCACTATAGATTACAAGTATATCAAGCACCTGGTCAAGGTCTCGCATCAAATGAAGAAGCCTGGCACATGAATTAATTATACGCATGACGATGACATTTATCTGCTGCCACAGAACGCTTTTCTTTTAGCCACGATTTTTACAGATGATTGCTATACCACCTGCAAAGGATGCTGCTTCTGTTGGTGCATAGTATCAGCCCATAGCTTAAGTCTATTTATGAGAGCTCATTTTCAACTTAATAATCAGACAGTGGAAGACGTTAGCAACTATTTGTCTGCTGACAGCACCATTATGAGTCAGGTGTTGGATGGCGAGGATCACAATGGGAGCGGAGCAAAAAATAAATTTTGATTGAAGGACACTAGTCATCGTGCAATTTTCAACACATGTCAAGATGCTAAACTGATTCCCGATGATAACAGTTTTAATGATAATTATGGTGGTGCCCAGGATATACGACATTGTAAAGCCATTGCTAATCTAGAAAATATAAATTATAGTTTAGGTCCTGCAGTAACGCGCCATATCACTTAAAATCACCATGAATTGTGTATATTTTACCACAGCCTTAATGTTTGGCACTTGCCGTAAATTGTATACCATTCAAGTGGAGTCAAGTGCAAACTACTTTGGTAAGAGTGGAACCTAATGCATGCATGATGAAGATGCGGTTAATCACAGCCAATTCATTTTTAGGAAGTTATCCCTTAAAATGCCACAATTACTACTCTTCTGTCTTTATGCGCTAGAACTGGGTCGCATTTAGTCTAGGTTATCAAAAGGACTATTTTAAGCAGATGCGCATCAACAAACGTGTTATTTAATTAGTAGATTCTATTGTTAATGACATGGAGAATACCTACTTAGCTTGGCACCCAGTTACTTTGATACCTATTTGCATTCGTTCCACGCACAGTACAACAGGAAGACTAGGAAAAAGCAGCTAGATATTTTATAACTTTGGGCTGACTCGTATTGCCGTCAGAGTAAATATCAGACAATACCTTGAGCGCCATCTCGAATGTGATTTTTAGTAGAACATCGAAATTATTCTAACGCAAGGTTCATGCTTCAGAATGCCGTGGCAAAGAGATCAGGATGTTGATACGGGAACACAGGTCATCATCCTTGAGTGAGTTGTACAATCATTCGTGAATACACCATATTAACTCTATGATCCGTGATCCACTAACCGGCAACCAGATGGTTAATGTCATGTTTCAAACGAGATCATTCGTTCCGACTACAATTTAACCGATCCTGACATTTCTTTGGCCATACTTGCGGGGGCGGATCACATAATATATTTTCAATAAGGACTGATTTTTGCTCTAAATAGACAACCATCGCTTATTACACAAAAATGCAACAAAATAAGAGACATAAAAGAATCTTTAAATCTGCCGACCGAAGTCAGGAAACAATGATGAACATGTACTCAGAGACAAGTGAGTGTCACAGAATATAAGTAACAAACAAAAATAGGAATAACAATGATTAAATAAATTTTTTATGCAAGTGTTTCAAGATTTCAATGAAATCATCCAATCAACTTGTCTTAGGTCTCTGAATTTATTTAATGGTTTTTCATGATATATTAGCTATAACAAAGATGTAAAAGATGCAGCGTCCTATGCAGAGCAGTCTTTCATTATCTGTAACATTTAGGTGTTGTTTTACGCTCACAACACTAATAAAGTACTGATTTTTCTTTATGTAATCACGTCTACAAGGGTCTAAATCTGGCGGGAGTTTCCAGTCTCTGGTTATGACAGTCGAGATGTACCCATACTAAGGCTAATCTAATACGTAGAATATAGTATATACTATTAAACTGCATTATAGTGGTTACTGATGAGCATGCAAGATATTTTAACCTTTCTTCAATAGTGTCTCCTTAAAACCAGAGTTAGGTATCACGAAACATAATGTACCTCGGTATTTCTGATCGTACTGCGAGTCTTAGTAGGATATAGTACAACTATATTCAGGATCCACAGTTCAATATTATGGGTCATAGGCCTGACACTGCTTTGCATGGTTTTAGTCTGTAAATAGCTGCTGGAAAAAACAATTCTCTAACCTATAGCAAAATAATATTATATCCATGTTGCTATTTTGAGAAAAAATATTTTAGAAGTGTTAGGTATTTTGAGATAAAAGTAAAGAAAATACTTTAGCTCAAAAGAAAATCACCGCCTCTTTCACGAAAATTAAATGGCAGGTATATACAGTGGACGAATGTGCTATGTGTATGATAACTTTTGTATGAGTTGTAATGTAAAAACTGTAATAAAGGTGGGATGATTGAACTGATACCGTGAAAGACATCGTGCTTTCAGTAGAGAGCCTATTGATAGAATATGATGTGTGGGACTAAAGCATACAGTTTACCATCTATATTATTTGATATAATAGGCAGGTATACTTTTTCTTTGAGCAGAATACTAACACCCGGGTAAGATATGTGTCAGAAACGGCATGTAAACATAATAAACACTTACCAAACAAGACAATTTTAGCTGACGTAAGAAATTACGTAATGTTGATGCAGAAAACAAGTTCGCTAGTAAAACATGACATGGCGGTGTTTTTTTATCGCTTTTTTAATCCAAAATATTTCTGAAAGTTGAATTTGGCGCCAATACAATTCACGCCGTTTCATGTGGTCGGCGTTTTCGCATTCATAACACGTGTCAAGCACATGATTAAAGGATCATACATATAATTACATTTGCAACGTTCAACATTAATTTGTGACGGATAGATCCGTTTTATAAATACAAATGTTTGTTCTGATTAGATGAATCATTTTGTTACTATCATCAAAGTCGTGAACAGCTTCTTTATAAATTTCCGTACATTCCTTTCTGACGGACACTGCTAGCTGATTGGTACAGTGAAAAGGTGCCGTGATACGTACCACAAGGTCAAACATGCCGCGGTAAACCAGAAACACGCGGAATACCGTAACACAAAATTTTACCCACAGTTTGTGTTAAGAAAGATCCTGGTTCTATATGGAACAAATATATCCTGGCTGTAAATAAAATCCCAGATGCTCCATACCCCACCCAGCAGACAAGTCCGTATGTTATATTACTGAAAGAAAAGGAGATGTACCAGTCTATGACCCTTGCCAGTCTGATATATTGATTATATCCGGTTTACTCTGATGTCCTAATTATTATTCTGCAACATGTGGTTGATCAAGCAAGCTTTGCTTGTACTAGTCTTTGCCCTGCAACTAATTTGATACCTCGTTTATGGTAGCAGAGACTGCCTTTGGATGTAGATGGTTAATTTCATCCGGTCGTTGAAAAAGTTGCCAACGTTTTCATGTACGTACTTGATGAGATATATACTTTCATGGATTCATGTATCTATATAATTTATTAATAAAAGAAGTTAGTTGGTTGGATTTAAACGCATTTTTAGCACATTACTATACCTTGTCATGCTGAGTTAATGGTTGATCAGTGCCTTTTTAAGAGACAAGGACTCACCTAAATGGCTGGCCCGTGTTAGCCCCGGCAGGAGTAGTAGATGAAAGTAAGATTCCGAGCTCAACAACCCCCTCCAGACCTCCAAACAAATACAAAATACCTAGGTAACGTAATAGAAAACCTATTGCAATCAATAATTGCGTTAAGAATCCGAGCTCAACAAATACAAAATACCTAGGTAACGTAATAGAACACCTGTTGCAATCAATAATTGCGTTAAGAATCCGAGATCAACAACCCCTCTAGACCTCCAAACAAATACAATAGAACACCTGTTGCAAAATACCTAGGTAACAGGTAAAATTTAATTACGTGATCTTCCAGAATAAGCAAAATAATATGTCAGACTCAATCTTCCAAATCATTACGATTTAGCAGAGCGTGGCGATTGTGGACTAAATTAAGCATTAGAATTCCAATAAGGTAAGTGGTATTATATAAAATTTTATGTTATATCATACTTCTTTTGATAATCTTTCTCATATTTGCTGATCCTCATGGGTAGAATATCTGTTAACATGTTGTCAATAATACGAAATTCACGTATTAAATCGTCCATACTATATTTTACTCCTCGTAGGTAAGATCTTATTTGATCAAGTAGTTTTTTGTAAGTTATAATTGATGTTAAGCAGCCGTGCTTTTTTATCAAAATTTTAGGTTCAACTTTTTTACAAGCTGCTGTAAGAGAAACACCAACACCGGATATGATTAACAAAAACGGGTTTAATGATATACCACTTGAAATTATGCCAGAACTAGTCATTAACAAGGGTAGATATGATATTACTCGAAGTATTTTGTTATAATATTTGTAACATTTTTTAACGCACCAAAGTTTTTTATGATAATATTTGTAGTATTGTTTTAGTGCGTCCACATCCTGTCCTGGAATATCTTTTGAAATATGATTGAAATCAACTATACTTTTTTTCATTATAATATTTGTTCACATAATCTCAGGCTTGATTAAGTAACTAGTTGAGGTGTTTCAGCCACAAATTCCAGACAATACCAATATGACGCAGCAGTTAATTTTTTGTCATCTGCTATTAGCATAAAAGTTTCTTCATCATCTTTGTTTAACACAATAGACACGGTTCCAGAGAAATTATCAGTCGAGTGACGCCATGGAAATAAGGTAAATATATTAAACTTTACACTGCTAAACACGGACAATCTATACACACCAGTGACCTCTGCAGTATGTTTGAGAGTGTTATTTTGCGGCGACCAAGTAGACATTCCAGAAGCAACAGTATAGACAATATTTTTAATCTGCTTGTGAGGAATTTTAATCATACTAGTTTTCTCAACAATACTAGGAATCCCACTAATAATATCGTTGAGTTTTGTGTTAATATTATCGAGTGTAATATCAACAGATGGCGGACTTCCAAAAAATTCGTTATTGGTTTTGTTTATGTTTCTGCGAAAATTTAAAAACGTGGTGATGTGATTAGTAAAATCAGTTTTGAACCTGGTGATTTCATTGTTGATATCATCAACATATTTCTTTGTTACAGCATCAAAATCAGATTCTGGTGTTCTAAGATTATTGATGCCATTATTGTTCATGTTGAGAAATGCACGCATTATACCGCCATGCACCGACACGTACTTTGATTCCTGATCATCAACATATTTCTTAGTAGCAGCGTCATTATCCTCAGTTGGGTTTCCAAGGTATGTGATTTTGTTCTGGTTCATAACAATGTTCCCCGTAAATAAATCACCTGCTTTTCTAACATAATCGTTAACTGACCTACCCGAATCTTCTATCTTACCTTGATTATTAAAAGTAACAATATTATTAGCAACTGCAGTAGGATTTCGTACAAGTACATCTGACAGTTGTACATTACTCGTCTTTAATCGTCCTTGTTTGTCCTGGAAAACTACAACTTCATTTGGATCTACACTTGCAACGTTTAACAAATTGTTGATTTCATTTTTGAGCTTATCAAGAGTCGCATACTTGGATAAGTCACCCTGGTAACCTTCTGTTAATAAATCTACTGCTAATGTTCCAAATTTTGTATAGTAGCTCATTATACATACCGTTCTACACAAAATTGTTGGATTAATATAACATAAAATTATACGATGGCGAAGATAATAAACTTTGACACCGAGCGATTGGTGAAGCATAAACATAGCAATGAACTTCCAGACTGTCATTATCTTATTGTTGGGCGAACTGGATCTGGTAAAACAAATTTGTTATTAAATCTTTTATTCAATAATAACTTTAACTATGATAAGGTGTATATTTACACCATCAACCCCCAACAAGACAAATACGAGTTACTAAGTGAGTATAATGATAAACTTCGTGATGACCTTGGCATTGGTGATGATATATTTTTGATAAAACAACCAGAAGAACTCGTTCCAGTGAATGAACTCGATTCGTCAGAGCATAAGATAATCGTCTTTGATGATATTCCGCTAAACAATCAGGAAATGAACAAGATTAGATCATATTTTTCACTATCACGTAATAAAAGATGCAATTCTGTTTATCTTGCCCAAGGTTTTTATAATGTTGATAGGTTTATTAGGCGAAATACGGGTTGTTTCATATTATTTCCCGGACTAGATAATGTGGATGTGAGAAATATTGCAAACGAACAATGTGGTGATGTTACAAAAGATAAATTTATCGAATTATATCATCGAGCAACTAAAGATCGATATAGTTTCTTTTTATTTGACAAGCTAGCGCGTGATCCAACCAAGATGTTTCGTTGTTGCCTTGAGACGTTTCTATGATATAATTTTGTAAAGCGTATAAAAATAATGGACAAACATCAACAGAAAATCGAATTACTAAAAAATTTTTTCGAAACTCGTGCGGCTTTTAAGAAAAAGGTGGAAGAAGCTCGACGTGGACAAGTTCAAGCAGAAGAAGAAAGAACCAAATTTTTCAAACCTGTTACTGAGGCGATGCTTGGCAAGCAGCCAGAAATACCAACATTGTCTCCGGAAGAACTAGCAAAAATAAAAGAAAAAGGATTGTTAGGTTTACTAGGAGAAAGATCGAAAGAAGAAAATAAAAAAATTGCAGAAGAACTTGTAAGAGACATTGTTGATCCTATTGCACGACAGGTTGAATTTGATAGATTAATAAACAACCCTCTTGCACTTCAGCAAGCTATAACAACAAAGGCTGTTAATCCCGACGAGTTAAGGAGGTTAATAGAAAAAGTGTCAGAACAAACTGAGGAATTAGCTGAGAAACAAAAAACGTTACAAGAAAGTATGATAAAAATAATGCCTCTTGAGGATACTATCATATTTTATAGAAAGAAAGCTAGGGTAGAAATAGACGATTCCGAGTATAACGAGTTTATGAAAAAATATGATATCACTAATATTAATAGTATTCGAGATTGGTCAAAAGAAAACTATGATAATTTGATGGAAAAATTAAGAGAAATTATAGAAAATGGTTTACGTGTTGATGAAGAAATTAAAGATCAAAAAGATAGAAAGAATTTTCTAGTATTATTAGATCAGATAAGAGAAGGAATTATTGCTGAGATTTTACATAAAACAGCAAAACAATACCGAAATAAACCAGGAGGTTATAGTAAAGGTTGGGATTTTAAAAGATTGTTTGATAGATACGAAGATGTTCGAGATAAAAGATTACCGGAAGAAAGAACTGGAGGTGGAGTTAAAGTTTTTACATCAAACGCAGACATAGTCGATCGGCTAATGCTGTTGATATCCTCTAAAGAAGCTGGTAATGAAAGTGTAGAGATTGATAACGAAATTATTGATATACTTGATCATCTAAGATCGAGTGGATTACTAACATCATCCGAGTACGAAATTTTACACCGCGATCTTATCTAAAATATTAGTATAATGCAAACAACATTATTGCTTGATTCATCACAAATAACAGGAAACAGCGCGAATTTTACAGTAAATTACAACCCACCAATAGAACTAGATCCTGCAAAACAGTATGAGATTGGATTAATTTCTTGTACTTGTTGGAACGCCATGCCGAATGTTAAAACTGGGATTAATGATGAAATTTTAATCGTTAATGTTAAACAATCTCCAACATCACAAAAAGAGTTTATTGATATACAATACAAACTACAGATTCCACAAGGAGCTTATAACATTACTGATCTAAACAGAACAATAAAAGAGCTTCTAACAAAAGCTGGTGGGAATGCTGATAATTTCGAATTAGCGGCGAATTATAACACCTTACGAGCTAGGATAACAGTGAAAAGAAATATGAAAGTCATCTTTGAAGAAAGAAGTTTTGGAAAGATGTTAGGTTTTACTAGAGTTTTATACTATACCACCGGTGAAGATAAATCTTTGACATTTGATGGAGAACTACCAGTAGATATCACAGAAGTAAATACAATACTCATCAATTGCTCTATCGCATCTGGATCTTATACGTCAAAAGGCAA
The DNA here is from genome assembly GCA_016746295.1 of Potamilus streckersoni. Taxonomy (NCBI): domain Eukaryota; kingdom Metazoa; phylum Mollusca; class Bivalvia; order Unionida; family Unionidae; genus Potamilus; species Potamilus streckersoni. The sequence continues at coordinate 811,671 of JAEAOA010002337.1, read as the reverse complement.
CCGCGGGCAAACGATCTACAGTTTCTCACCAGAAGTCCCACCAGGTTCTCTCATGCAAATCAATCCGCGACAGATTATCTACTATCCAATAACACCTGAGAATCAAATTACAAGCATTACAATGCAACTCACAGACCAATCTGGACGACAAATAGACGTGAACAACGAGATAGTCACGTATTACTTACACCTACGCACTGCCTAGGAATGTGATTTTGTGTACATAATTTTATAAAATGAGACGAAGAAAAGTTTATCGAAGAAAAATCGTATGTGGATTTTTTTGAAATATATTTACAACAATTGCAGAGAATATTCCAGGAGACGCCGGTAAAGCTTTCGCTACAGGGGCGGCATCTTCAGCAGGCACTGCAGTAGGGCAAAAGATTGCTGATAAGATTAAAGGACCTTCCCCATCAGAAATAAAACGAGTAATATCAGATATTGCGCCAACAGAAGAAACAAAACGAGCTATGATAGCTACAACAAAAAAATTATTGTCGCCGAGTGGTGAAGAAATAGTACGTAAACTTGTAAAGAAAACAAAACCGATGACCCCTGCTGCCTTTTAATTTTGTGTAACGATTATAAAATAAATGTCAGCTAAAAACTATCTCGACTTTGCAGAAGAAATTGATACTGACGATGCTGTAACAGAATTAGAGTATGTCGAGTATGTCGATGAGAACTCGAACGAACCAAATAAAACCGGAGTTAGAACTTTTAACACAAGAGACGAGGACGTGTTTTTACTACCCCATAAGGCAATGTTAGAAGTGCGTGGTCAAATATTAACTGTGATAGGTAGTGATATTGCAGCTGATGCAGAAATCGCTCTCGTCAATAATGGTTGGAGCTTGTTTAAGAGTGCACGATACCAACGGGCCAATCAAACCGTAGAAGATATTTCGATGCACTTACCCATAGCGAGTACAATACTAAACATCGTTTCGTTTAGCGATGACTATTCCAGATCAATAGCCACAAATATGATGTGGTTCAAAGATACCTCATTAGGTACAGCTGTTTCGAGTGAGTTTAAAACTGGAGAGCTAGCTGATGCTGATGCTGCAAACAGACTTATTCTAACCCCAGGTGGAGCTAATCCAGCTGCACAACATACTGTTCAAGCATTAACCGCAGATGCAGCTGGTGGTGTTATAGTAGCGAATGCAATAAGAAACGCAAATAAAAATCTACGACGATTAAATTTTAACGAAGGATTTGCTAAACGAAAAGCGTTTGCCGCAGAATCTCGCCAAATAACGATGATGCTTCCGTTAAGTACAATCTTTGGATTTTGCCGTGATTATAACAAAGTGTTTCGAGGAATAAAACATACGCTTATATTAGATCGAGCTGATCAAAACGATTGTATAATACACGCCGGTGGAGTGGCTGAGGGACAGTTTTCTATTACAAGATTAGCACTGTGGATGCCTCGGGTTGTCCCTTCATTAGCTAAAATGATGGAGCTCGAATCTTTACTAGCCACCTTTACAAAAAAGATACACTTCCAACAGAACAGGATTTATCAAACAGCCATTCCCAACGCGACTGATTACACGTGGCGTGTAACGACCACGCCCAGCGAACAACTACCGCGACACTTGTTCCTCGTATTTCAACGACAAGCACGTCGTAACAATCAGGAAATGAACAACTCCGTATTCGATAACCCAGACGTTAGACGAATATTTGTGAGAGTAAATTCCAAACAGTATCCTGAACGTGCAATCGAATGTAATTTTGCCGTAGACGCCACCAGAAACATCTCTCGGCCGTACATGTATCTTATGGAAGCAATGGAAAAATATCAGAACGCGGACAGTGGATCTCAAATATCAATAGAAAAGTTTCGATCGCTCTATCCCATCTTTTACTTTGATGTATCAAAACATTTGGAGCGTGTTGTGGGATCGACTGCAGATATTGAGGTCACGTGGACACTGGGCGATGTGCCAGGTGAACAGTATAACGTATACGCGCTATTGGTTAGTGATCGATTTCTGACCATCGATTCAATCAAAGGAAGAATGACAGTACAAGTTTAATCTAACAACTTGGATATAACATTATGAAAACCAAATACACAACTCGAGAAATATACCTAACATCTGGTCAAGTTGAAAAATTATTAGCAGCTGTTGCTAAACGCAGCTCTGTTTCTTTGATGATCTCTCCGGAAACTTCAAATAAAATTGCAGTAAAAGTCATGCTAACGCAACAACAAATCAATAAACTCGATCGCAACAAACCTTTTGTGTTGAAATTATCTTTTTCTCAGGTAACTGCAATGTCAAAAGAAGGTGGATTTTTTGGACCAGCGTTATCAATAATAGCTAGCAAAGTTTTACCAGTACTTGGTACACTTGGACTTGCGGCTGCGTCAGGAGCAGTCTCTGGCGCAACGAAGAAAGCAGTCGAAGGTCGTGGTATCAAACAAATCTATCGTTAATTTTATGTAACAGTATAAAATAAAATGCCAACGAAAAAGTCGCCGATAAAAACAAAATCATCGAAAAAAAAGAAAACAACAAAACGCAAACAAACAAAACAAGGAGGAATTATTCCTTTCGCTCCACTTTTGGCGGGACTAGCGGTAAGTCTGCTGCCAAACTTACTAGGAATCAGACGCGGATTAACTCTACCAGGGACCAGACGTTATTGAGCAATTTTGACATCATTGAAAAATTGAAGGACGTTGTTGGATTTCGAGGAGTATTTTCCAAGGATGAACTCGATGACGTACCAACAGGCGGTTCTTGTGTTGTAAATATTGAAAACTTCAATGATGGCTCTGGCACCCACTGGGTTGCTGTCCACGATAACAATTATTTTGATTCGTTCGGACTTCCTCCAAGCGATCTCATAAAAAAATATATTTTTAAAAAATTTGATAAAATAAATTATTCGTCTAATCAACTACAGCCGATTGGAACATCAGCTTGTGGTTATTATTGTATCATGTTTGTCAGACAAATGCACCAGAGTAAAAGCTCTGGGAGTAAAAACTTTTTAAAGTTTATTTTACAATTTGATGAGCATCCTTCTCATGCGAATGATAATATTGCAATCAATTTTATCTAAACTCCTTGATATAATAATGTCAACATACTGTCTCAAATGCAAAACTAAAACAGAGAACAAGGATGAGATGACGGAAAAAACGAAAAATAATAGAACGATGTTAAAAAGTATTTGTGCAATCTGTGGTAGAAAGAAAAGTATGTTTTTGAAAAAACAAGTAGGATCTAGCGTTGATAGAGTTATCTTGATCGACGATTAATCTTATGAAACAAAATAAAATAAAATGAAATGCAATTGTGATTGTGACAAAGATCTTTGCATAGAACAAGATAAAATCATTACGTACTGTCAACGTTGTAACAACAGAGAAATAATAGGGTTAGGTATAGATATACATAAACTAATTGGTAAATTACCAAAACCAAAAGGCGGTTGGACCTTGCCAGGTCATCGGTATACAGGGCCTTACAATCCGCTAGATCAACAACTAGATGAAAACGACAATCCATTGCCAGGACAAGAGCCTTATAATCAAGTGGATGCAATAGCAATGCGTCACGATATCTGTTATCGTGATCATGAAAACTCGAAAGCAGATTGTGATAAAGTAATGTTAGACGAATTACATGACATGGAGCCAACAAATCTACGAGAACGTTTTGATAGAAGATTTGTTCAAGGAATGATAGGAGCAAAATATAAACTCGGACTCGGAAAAGAATTATACGATGATCTTGCAGTCGAACTACACAGACCTAAAATAAAAAAGTTTCCGAGACGTAAAGTTGTTGCAAACGCTGTAGATGATATCTGGGCAAAAGATTTGGTAGATGTATCCAATATGGCTCAGTTTAACGATAATAAGAAATATTTGTTTAATGTCACAGATGTTTTCAGCAAATACGCTTTTCGTGTGCCAGTTTCAGATAAAACAGGAACGTCAATCACTGATGCGTTAAAACAAATAATAACGAGTACAGAAAGAAAGCCAAACAAAATCTGGACTGATCATGGAGTCGAGTTTTTTAACAAAAAGTTTGAACAGTTTCTAGAACAAAATAATATTAAAAAATACGTTACAGGAAACGAAGGCAAAAGCGTTGTTGTCGAGAGACTTAATCGCACGCTAAACGAAAAATTACACAAACATATGACAGCTAAAAACACCAACAGGTACATCGATGACCTTTCTCAAATCGTAGGCGAATATAATAACACGAAACATCGAACCATCAAAATGTCACCCAATGACGCTATCAAAAATCCAATATTAGCAAACGAAAACATGTACCGCAGACATAAATTTAAGGTCGGTGATAAAGTTAGAATCTCTTTGACTAAAAAGATATTTGAAAAAGGATTTACTCCAAACTGGAGCGAAGAAGTATTTGTTGTTGATAAAGTACTCTTAACAGTACCTGTAACGTACGCGTTAAAAGATCTGGCAGGGGAACCTATAGTAGGTAGTTTTTACGAACAAGAACTACAAAAAACTGAACAAGATGTTTTCGTTATCGAAAAAATGATTAGGAAAAAAGGAGATAAAAGTTTAGTCAAATGGCGTGGGTATAGCGATAAATTTAACAGCTGGATTCCAACCCGGTCGATTTTATCGACTGTGAAATAATGCTATTATAAATTTCCTCATACTTTCGTTTGATAGATTTGCATTTTACTGGTTTACATAATGATATTAGATATTGTCTGCGATCGTCAGAGATCGTCATTAGATTAAAAATCTTGACAAAGATGAAATCAAATTTTATATTTTTCTGTCGGTCTGGAATTTTGATGTTTAAAAAAGGTCTGATTAACTGCAAAAATACCTGCTGTTCGGTAAAGGTAAAATTAAATTTTATAATTTTTTTAGCAATGTGATACATGACATTATATTTTCCAGTGGTTGGTCTGCTATAATTATATCTGTTAACGACGGTGACTATTTCACCATCATCAGACTCGCTGTTATATAAAATATCATCTTCGTTATAACCAACAGATTTGTCTATCATATCATTAGAGATTGTGGAGACCTTATCGCTGATATCACTAGTATCTTCTTCGTATAGTTGAACGAGTCGTTTCATCATATCCATATTATAATATACTTTTTATCTAATTTGTTGTTATAAGATGACTGACAAGGTAAAATATCACCAAAAAGTTAATATAATAAACTACCACGAACTGACCGAAGCGGTAAGAAAATGCCTGTCAGGTTATAGTTCATATTCCGTTGACGTTATTGTAATGCAAGGAGATTCTCATAAAATATTACTAACAGAAGCAGAAAAAAAATAAAATTAATGAAAGTGCAGTAACGACGCTAAAATTGCGATGATATTATAGCATTTGCTCATCATTGTTTGACTAAAACCGAATTACAAAATATTATTAATCATCATATCCAAAAATAATACTAGCATCATATTTGTTTGAAAAAGCTGATTTTGTTGCTCCATCAGCTACAAATTTTACTGCTCTGGGATTTATATTATAATATTTCGCCGCAGCTGTAATTGATTTGAATTTGATCTCCTCATCCGTTTCAAGGTTTAACGAAATAACAGGTTTTATTGGGCATCTAAAATTAATACCACCACCTCGTCCTTTTCTCACATTTTCCTGTTGGGTCACTAGCTCCAGATTTTCCAATCGATTGTCTGTTTTTACGTTATTGATATGATTAATAACCAGACCATTGGGTATAGATCCGTTGAACACCTCGTAAACAAACCTATGACCAGTATAACAAACTCGATCTGTCGATGTTCCTCTAACAGTTACTATAAGATATCCCATATTGTTCATAGAACTAAGAACTTTTTTAGTTTTTCTGTTTCTAATAATACCGCGATCGTTATCCTCGTATAAATCAAAGACCGGATGCGGCTGAAACTCGTCTTGTAAGGATAAATTTTCAATATTATCATCAGTGACTTTACTGTTATAATGATATACTCGTTTCCCCTCTGGAATGTCATCGCAAAATAACGTGTAAATAAAATCTTTTCTAAACATCGTAATTCTTTCAGTATTATCTCCCTTTACACTAATCGTATAACCCGCTGGCGTTGCTTTACCAACAGATATTCCAGTTTTGATATTAATAACCGAACCAAGTGCATTTCCAGCGTACAGGTTGTACTTTTGGTAAACGTGATATACCTCTTGCTCACGTGCGCTTGTCAGATTTACTGTCATTATATTATAGGTGATATTTTTATCTCTAATTGTTGTTTAGCGCATGCGCAGTGTGTGGTAAATTATCAATTAGATATTAGACTATAGTATAGCGATGTTGAAATTGCGTGATATAGCCAAGAAGAGACTTATTGGAGAACCTGTTAAAATAGCGACTGCTTTTGCAGGTTTTGATAATAGTTATCAGTTTGATAATCAAAACGTTTTAGTAAATTTTTCTGAAACAAATCTCTTTCATCTGCTACAGACGACTGTAAAACGTGAGCTTGAAAAACACAAGGGTCTAAGATTGTTAGTGCAATATCACGTTATATTTTCAAAACTACTTGTGAAGGAAGAATCTACTAACAAGGAAATTGCAGACCCTTACATCAACGCAAAATCTAGACGTGTTTTACTTGGTAGTGATCTTTTGTCACTATCTAATGAAATACACCAAGAACTTTGGAAAAAAATAGAAGAATTTACCGAATTAGGTTCGGGTTGGAAGTTTGAAATGATCAAGGAAATTTTGTTTCACACGATGAAATATGACGCATTACGCGGTAGTTCGTATATCGACCTGCCACCAAAAATAAAAAATAAACAGTGCTGTATAAACATAAAAAACGTCGATAGCAAATGTTTCCAATGGGCTGTTCTTTCCGCGCTATTTCCAGCAGAAAAATATGCTGATCGTGTTGAGAAGTATATCAGTCACGTGTCAAGATTAAATTGTGCTGGTATTGACTTTCCAGTGGCAGAAAATCAAATACCAAAATTTGAAAAGCAAAATAATATTTCGATTAACGTTTTCGGATTAGATGAAAAAGAAAATGTCTATCCGAGGTATATTTCAGAAAAAGCTTCGCAATCGACTATAAATTTACTGTTTTATAAAAATCATTACGTTTGGATCAAAAACTTTAACAGACTAGTTGGAAGACAGTATAATAAAAATAACAACAAAAAGTTCTTTTGTTATCGCTGTTTGCACGGTTGTAGAGACAATGAAACATTACAAAAGCATTTGCAGTACTGTAGTGACGTACAAAGAATAACAATGCCATCTAAAAAAGATAGCGAGTTACAGTTTGTCCATCATAATCATAAACTAAAAATTCCTTTCGTCATATACGTCGATTTTGAATGCTTACTTCAACCTGTACGTGGCGTAGAAAATGATCCTGACCAATCGAGTACAAGAAAAATTCAAAATCATGTTCCATATGGAGTAGCGTACAAGGTAGTTTGTTGCGCTGATTCGAGGTTATCTAAACCAATCCAACTCTATCGTGGTAAAAATCCAGCTGTTTGGCTTCTCAAGCAGTTGATTAATGAAGTTGATAATATTACTTATCGTTTGAAAAAAGTAACGCCAATGTTAAAATTAACACCTCAACAAGAATCTGATCACGAGCAAGCGAAAATTTGTTATATTGGTGAAAAAGCTTTTGATGATAACAAAAAAGTACGTGACCATTGCCATTTGACCGGACAGTATCGTGGAGCGGCTCATGACCAGTGTAATTTAAAATTTCACGCTCCAGATTTTATTCCAGTTATTCTTCACAATTTTCGAGGATATGATAGTCACATCATCGTAGAAGCTTTTGGTGATCCTGATATAAAATCTCGTCTAAAACTCGATAACATCATCAAATGCATCCCAAATAATTTTGAAAAGTACATGTCAGTTACGCTAGGTAAATTGCGCTTTATTGACAGCCTGCAGTTTATGGCAGCATCGTTAGATGAGCTAGTAAAAGGTGGTAGTAAATTTAATAACCTAAGAGACTGTTTTGGAGATAAATTTAATCTACTAGCTAAAAAAGGAGTTTTTCCATACGAATATCTCAACGATTGGAGTAAATTTGATGAAACATCTTTACCTAGCAAAGACAAATTTTACTCGCAACTTAAAAATGAAAATATCACTGATGATGAGTACAGGTATGCACAAGATATCTGGAAAGAGTTTGATTGTGAGACATTTGGTGATTATCACGATTTGTATTTGAAAACTGACGTGTTATTATTAGCAGATGTTTTTGAAAGTTTTCGAGAAGTGAGTTATAATAATTACGGACTAGATCCTTGCTGGTATTATTCTGCCCCCGGACTGTCATGGGATGCTCTGTTAAAGTTTAGTAAGGTAAGGTTAGAATTACTGACTGATGTTGATATGTTCAATTTTATCGAAAAAGGTATCCGAGGCGGTATTAGCGTGATAACGAAGAAATATGCTGAAGCAAACAACAAATATTTGAAAGAGTATAATCCTGACCTTCCTTCGAAGTATATAGTTTATCTAGATTGCAATAACTTGTACGGGTATTCGATGGCAGAACCAATGCCGTTTGGTGGATTTCATTGGATCACGGCTGATCAATTTCTATCAGAGACAGAAAAAAGATACCCGACGATGTTTCATATTTCGTTGAAGTTGATCTCGATTATCCAACTTCGCTACACAAATTGCATAACGATTACCCTTTCTGCGCGGAATCGATGGTTATAGAATATAGTTTGTTATCAGAAGAACAACAAGCGTCAGCATTACCAAGACAACATTCTATGGTAAAGAAACTAGCACCAAATTTGCTTCATAAACGTAATTATGTTTTGCATTACAAAGCTTTAAAACAAGCAGTCGATGCTGGTCTCGTGTTGAGAAAAGTTCATCGCGTACTAAAATTTAATCAGTCGCCGTGGATGAGAGGTTATATTAACTCGAACACTACAAGAAGAGCTGCGGCAAAAACTGATTTTGAGAAAAACTTTTTCAAACTGATGAACAATTCTGTTTTTGGTAAGACGATGGAGAATATTAGGAAACGCGTAAATATCGAACTAGTCAATGATGTCAATCGCAGAAACAAACTTGTGTCAGACGATGATTTTGTGAGCATGAAAATTTTTAATGAGAATCTTGTTGCGATACAAAGAAGAAAAACAAATCTAAAACTAAACAAGCCGATCTACGTTGGAGCTTCAGTGTTAGATTTATCAAAGTGGCTGATGTACGATTTTCATTATAATTTTGTTAAAAATCAATGGCCGGCTAGTAGATTATTATTTACTGATACTGATTCGCTCGTATATGAAATCGAATGCGAGGACATCTATCAGGATATGCATGATAATAGATATCTGTTCGATCTTTCTGATTACCCACGTGACAGCAAATTTCATGACGACACAAATAAAAAGGTTATTGGTAAGTTCAAAGATGAAATGAACTCGAGCGCTATCAAATACTTTATCGGATCACGTAGTAAAATGTATGCCGTATTGTTAGACAATAATAAAATAACAAAAAAAGCAAAAGGTCTGCCTCGTGATTTTGTTAAAAAGTTTATAAAATTTGATGACTACAAGTACGCGCTTGATGGCGGTGTTAGTTTTATAACAGCTATGTCAATTCGGACAAATCATCATAAGCTCGAAACAGATGTCCTTATCAAACGCGGTTTGAGCAATTTTGATGATAAACGTTATTGCGAAAATGGGGTAGATACACTTGCACTTGGGTATTGTCATGATGATAGAGATATACTTGACATTATCTTTGCAAACTAAAATTTTATCTAAACTTAAGAAATAATGTTTGAAAATTTGACAGTGACAAATAGCTACAGTAGCAAAATCAAATATCTAATGATGGACGACAAATCATTGACAGTTGAAATTAATAATGAAACATCAGGCATATGCTTTAGTGGTACCCGTGACAAGTTAAAACTTTCGCTCATCAGATCTGATGACAGCGAGTATTTTAATTATCTCGAACAATTGTATCAAAAGTTGCTAGCGGAATTTAACAACTTTCACTGTCCGATTAGTCAGCATAAATACACCAAACTTATAATTGATCTTGATCGGTCAAAGGTGTATTTTATCGACAAAAAATACCCTCTTAACAAATCACAAATAAAAGATTTGTTTGAGTCCCGTCGTTATGTGAGCGGTAAAGTAAAGTTTAGCCTCTATTACCATGATAATGAAATATTTTTGATATCTACAGTTGAGACATTAACAGTTGGTAATGAGGTATAATACCACTTACCTTATTGGAATTCTAATGCTTAATTTAGTCCACAATCGCCACGCTCTGCTAAATCGTAATGATTTGGAATATTGAGTCTGACATATCATTTTGCTTATTCTGGAAGATCACGTAATTAAATTTTACCTGTTACCTAGGTATTTTGCAACAGGTGTTCTATTGTATTTGTTTGGAGGTCTAGAGGGGTTGTTGATCTCGGATTCTTAACGCAATTATTGATTGCAACAGGTGTTCTATTACGTTACCTAGGTATTTTGTATTTGTTGAGCTCGGATTCTTAACGCAATTATTGATTGCAATAGGTTTTCTATTACGTTACCTAGGTATTTTGTATTTGTTTGGAGGTCTGGAGGGGGTTGTTGAGCTCGGAATCTTACTTTCATCTACTACTGCAGATGTTGAATCGCAACCCTTTGTATACATGTTCGACGTCTCTAAGCAATAATTAGCCCTAAAATCCTAAAATTATTATTTTGATTCATTATCTCATACTACATAATCCTTTAATCCCCACCAGAGATTCTCAATCCGTTATACCTGCACCATCCCTTGACAAGACAACTTGAACATAATAGAGATCCCCAGTATCACTTACTTTTTTCTTGCCAACTATAGTTCCTACCTGTGTATTTCGTGGGAGGCTATGCCTAGCTACTATGAAAATTAGAACCCATATTACGCACATGCACAAGAGAAAGTCGGCTTAATAAAGAACTATCCGAGCTATACCTTTTTAATATCTATCCGATTCATATACGATACTTACATACATGTTATCTGGAGATAATTGTTATACGTGTACAGCATACACGTATGTCTTACATATAACCACTGCGTATTCATGACTAATGTGTGTGTGTGTGTGTGTGTGTGTGTGTGTGTGTGTGTGTGTGTCCGGTGTGGAAGAGGCTATAAAAAAACACGTTTCTTAAGATGCGCGAAATCTTTAATCATCACGTGTTTCACAATATGTAACCTTTGTAAACGTAAAATTAAAATATAGAGAGGGTTGTTAAAAAATGCGATATGGGTGAACACACATCCAAATTAATTTTCGGATTTCCGCGAACGTTATCAATTCATCTAATATATCACAAAACAGTTATTTTGTTTCTTTCTTCTGCATTCTTTTTAATATTTTTTCCTCTCATGAACAAGCTTACTATGTTCTCGGATTGCCCAGATTGTATCAAAGAAAACCTAGTAGACAGAATGAGTCAGGCATGATATGCAATAATAAATTTTATATAGCTAAACATGCAAGCAATGTCTAACCATTGATCTTTAGTAGTTAGCAGGCTTTTGGGGTTAAAATTGACATCTGTCTCCATAAAGTGTATATTTATGAAGGTGATGTTTTGTATGAGTTAGATATATATTGTGCTCATCTTTTTTCTCCGTTAACATTACATTGTCAGAATCGTGTAATATTCCCCGATATTGAACACCTTCATACAGCACCCTGCGTGCAAAGGAACAATTTTCTAATGTAAACAATACTTTTAGGAATGAACTAAAGTAGATATTTTATGGACGGCCAAATACATACTGCTTTGGCACATTCCATGTTTACGTTTTTGATACAATGTTTCAGATTTAGCTATATATAGACGCTATACAGGGTCCTCCCAATAAAACACAAGTTATACACATAAACTGTCTTCTTTAGCTGTTAATAAAAATGGCCAAGAATATACCTACAATTTTACATCTTGAATTTCCTCAAAAAATATACTTTCATAGGTCTGTAAATCTGAATTAGATGAGTCATGTCATGGGTCATCAAGGTTGATTACGATATACATTTTGAATTATACTGTAATTTCGATTATATTCCAAATAGTACTAACAGCTGCCTCGCTTGGCGCTCAGCATTAAGAGGTTAGTGTTAGGACTGCTCAGCATGGTGTCAGGATAATGTGACTGGGTGAGACATCATGATACATGTCCGCAGCATGATGCCCCAATGCTAGACATCACTATAAACTACCACACTGTAGACGTCGTAGCGATATGACCGAAACATTGTTAAAGCTACGTTAAAAAGTCATAAACACCACAGCACCACCAAATGCAGTTAAATCCTCCTTACCTAACTCAAAATGAAATAAAAATTAAATTCTACATCATCATTTCCATAATTGCAAATGAAAGGCTTCATAATATTCCCACATTATGATATGAATAATTCAATGACAGAAAAGAAGCACGCAAGCTGATCTCAACACAATTCAAAACGATGAAATTGGCAGACGCTGCTGGAATCCTATGCAAGTCACTTCACGTAGATAAATCCATACCATAATCAAAGCATTGCGTTGAATTGACAAAAATACCAAAATGTATTCATTCCAGATCAAATGGAAAAGTTGTTGCAATGCGTATTCATTAACAATATTACTCCAAATTTCAACTTTAAGTAGAAGAAACGCTATTTTCTTTCGAAACTTACGTCTAGCGCGCGTCCAACTTCATATTTATCATATTTTTATGCGTTCATTAATAATTTTGTGTAATGATCAATCAACGCTTATGTATTTAGTTTGGAATACGGCACACATTTAATTACTTTGTTTCTTGCAGTGTATTTTTGTTCATATATTTAAGCCTTGGGAACAAAAAGAAATGAGCAGATAATAAAATGTTACTGTATTTGTATGTAAAAATATTCACTTTTGTCGGAAGGATATACTGCACTCCCAAAGTCGTGCAGTATTTCCATCCAAAAACCTCGTTCATATTTTCCCATACAAATGCAGTAATCTATAAATATTGATGCAAATTAGAGCAATATTTTCAAGACAGCGCATAAGTAAAGTTTTAAAGATTTATGATGTAAAAAAATCAGTTCTTATTTATGTCATTCCACAAAACCCCTTTCCTACCCCATGTCCGCTTGTGATTTATAGAAGACATTTCTCAACTATCGATTACATCGACATGTAGTTTCATGACCCGTGTAAATTAAGATAACATCACATCATAAATGTCAAATGCACATGTTTCCTTTATCAAGGTTCTTGTCACTCTATAGTCTTAAACTAAGTAACAGGAAAGAGTGAAAAACAATACGTTCTGTAAAATTATTCAAATAATGCATTTCGAATCTTTCAAATATAAATGAAAAATAAAACTAATTTAAAGCATGGTTATAAGTTATATCTTAGGTCCTAAAGTATCGAGTATTCCAAATGAGTTCTATTGCTTTCCTGTATGAAGCTAGATCTGTTATGTTGATATACCAATGATGTATTGCAATGATACAATCCATGATGTTTTATAAATTCTCAATAATTCCTTAAAGGTTCTGAATCCTCAAGTAATGGCTCTTTGGACTTCTAATGACTAGTTGAAACAAATTACAGCACACGACTTTATGACTCATACAATGTTGATGTATGCTAGGAATATCTAGTAAATTAATAAATTAAATCATCCCTGATAAAAAATCTAGTGAATCACTGTCAGGGACGAAAGTCAAGTACATTAGCACCTGGCTTATCATAAAATAGGTTAGCCTGGTTATCAATGAAACCTATGACCTGAACTCATCTCATCTGCTTGTTTACTTTATCCTGTGTGTGTATGTGTGTGTATGTTTGTGTGTGTGTGTGTGTGTGTGTGTGTGTGTGTGTGTGTGATTTATATTTTAAACGTAGCTATACCAATTTTTCAGTCATATCGCTACGACGTCTGCAATGTGACAGTGCATAGTGATGTTTAGCACTGGGGCATCATGCTGCAGACAAATAGCATGATGTCCCGCCCAGTCACATTATCCTGACACCAGGCCAACCAATCATAATACTAACCTCTTAATGCTGTTAGCCAAACAAGGCAGATTTTAGTGATATTTATGTAAGTTTTTGATATCACTATGTCGGGGGTTCGAACCCGCGACCACCCGCATCCGAGGACCAATGTTTTAACGTCAGGGTGGGAGGACAACAAGCTCTTTTGCCTGGAAGCTATACCATAATCTGGGTGGCTGGCGACTTGCATAATCGATTAAAACTGCTTTCGGCGATGTTTACGCATCAAACACGGTGATAATTCTAGTTTATACATTTCTTGACCTTTGGACGGCGAAAGGTGACTGTTGGACTTATAGCCCAAGGATCATGACCTGGATATCCGCCAGGTCCATTGCAATAGAATTACATCGGTGCATGTATGGAAATCAACTTATCTCCACCATTCCCTTGGGATTCTTCTGCTGCTACTACTACAAGGTCTAAGACTGTAATAATAATAATAATAATAATAATAATAATAATAATAATAATAATAATAATAATAATAATAATAGTAATAATAATAACAAATTTTTAAGGATAATAGATTTCCTTTCGAATCAGTCAACCAACCTAACAAACACATAGTCCTCAATAACATACTATTAAGACTGAGGACAGTCTTTACAGCAATCAATTTCAAAACTTTGTATTAGACTTTTACCGTATATGTGTGCAGTCGGGATTGGCTATTGATATTTTGTGTTGTAGCTGAAACAACCTCGGCTACACTACTCCGAGTCTCGCTGTTTGAGTTATTTAGAATATGTCTTTGCTTTTGGAATGATTCCCTACGAAGTGCGACAGATTTCTAAACTGCGAAATACCGTTTTATTTCTTTTTTCGAGGGGCCCCGAGTGGCCGAGTGGTCTATAGCGCTGTCCGTTACGGATCACTGCCATCTCACCTCTGTCTGCGTGGGTTCGAGTCTAAGATTCGGCGAATGTGGATATGTGAGAAAGCTTGCCAGTAGCTTCTCGTGTGTCGGTGGTTCTTTCCGCGGATTTCCCGGTTTCTTCCTCTACCAATAATACTGGCCGCCATGAATAGCCTATCGTGTGCTGAAAAATGGCGTTAAGCCTAACAACAACAACAACATTCTTCTTTTTTCGAACCGCGTTCTCAACTAAATTGCTAGGTCTTCAAATGGGTCGACGACTGAGTCGCTGAGTCATCGATTGCCTCGCCAAATGGGAGGGGCTGACTGTGTCGTCGACCGAAACGCTGAGTCATCCACTGGGTCGCTGAGCCGTCCTTCTGGGTCACTGACTGGATCGTAGAATTGGACACCCGCTGTGTCGTCACCTGGGTTGTGGTCGCTCGTCGCTACTTCTCAAGATCAACAAAGACGAACATGGTGAAGTAATGAGAGAAAATGGATCGGTAAAACGTATATGGTTGCAAGGTGGTGATTTCAAAATTTTTGCGCTTCTTGTACGACACTTGTAGAGCCTGTATTCTGCTCGACAAAAAACCTTGACCCTAAGGCTTTTAGACTCCCCAACCTAACCCTTTCTTGCTCTTCCAACTACGACCGAATATGGTTGCTCTAGCGGTGACCTTTTCATACCATACCTCTTCATAACAAACCATCATTGTATC
Source organism: Potamilus streckersoni (assembly GCA_016746295.1). Classification (NCBI taxonomy): domain Eukaryota; kingdom Metazoa; phylum Mollusca; class Bivalvia; order Unionida; family Unionidae; genus Potamilus; species Potamilus streckersoni. Next base: position 795,993 of record JAEAOA010002337.1, on the reverse strand, counting down.
CTTAGTTATAGTGTGTGTATGTGTGTGTGTTTGTGTTTGTGTGTGTGTGTGTGTGTGTGTGTATATATATGTGTGTGTGATTGTTTGTCACTCATTTTCATGCACACAAAAGGAGGAAGCATGTCACCAAAAGATAATACGTTAGACGGCGCTACAAACTCCGCTAATATTTAAAATGAAACATAAAACTTAACGAAACAAAAATTATTTTAAACGAACGAAATTTGCTATTCATGGGGTTTTCTCACTACAACATGATTAGTATCGTGAACGCTGTAAAAAACACTTCATTGAAAGTGTATACATACAGTCAGGACGACTTGACACTAAGCCTGTTTGCTAAAAATATAATGTGGTAAATAAGGTTCTTTGAGATAAAAAGCTTTAAGGTTTCGATCAAAACTTTGGGCTTCGAAATTCGGGTGGAGAATGTTCGTCTGCTTATGAGAATGTGATACTCAAATTCTGGATTCTAAATTAAACTTCAGAATTGTACAGAGTCATGAACTTTTCCTTTTCAAATACTTTTTATATTACCTCTCATTTTCCTCATTTAAACAATCTTTCTTTCAAATATCTATCCTCTGGCTCAGTCAAACAAACGACACTGTTATTATATAAGTTTGACATGTGTAAGCCTTCTGGTAAACAGAGCATGATCGGCTAATCCAAATCGACTATACCAATGGCACGTGACCTCACGTCTTTAGTACACATATGACTGCGTGCTTTAGTGCCTGTAATTCACATAATATTATAAGATATAATTAGCCATGACAAACCTACAAATTATATGATTTGTTATCTTCGAATCATTATGCAGGTAATTAAATTTAAGAATTTTGAATTTTTGTACAAAAACGGATAACGAGCATTTTGATGTACATGGGGATATCTCAAAATGGCTGCACTCTAGGACAACTTGTGTCTAAAACCAAATGAACTTAGGATACACGAAGTAGCAGCATAGTAATATTTTAACTACTTCTTGTATCACAATATGAAATTATCTGGTATTAAAGTATTAACCTAGAAAAAGAAGGTTTTGTTTTTAAATTAAATACTGCACTAATTCGTGACCTGTATCTGAAATTGACATGCATCTGCTAACGGACCTTTATGAAGGATTTCGTGTACCGTACATGCCTTATTGAGGGCTATATCCTGTTAGGTATTACTCTGCTCATAGTTTGTCTTGGGACACCTCACTCAACATTGTCTCGAGTGCAGTAAGAATGGATTACGGACCTCGACATGTATTTTCATAGAGAAGGGTCACCGCTGTGGAATTTCAGTGATCTCCAACATGTATTCTATTCTTTGGCATACAAAAAATTTATACCAGCATATGATATCACAAAGACGTGCGAATACAATGTCCACTTAGATAACCAGCAAGCTTTATGAATGGGATATGTCACAGAAGTTGCCTACTGTCTGATTTTTATGCATGTCACCAGAATGTTAGAAGAAATGTCACTGATAATAAAGGTTATAATTTAGATGTCATTCTCGTGTATTCTGCTGTATTCGATGACCAGCACCAATAAATAACCAATTGCTGCAGATAATATCAGTGTAGGCGACGCTATGATGACTTTACGTACGTTGGTGCATAAAAATGAATCGGGTGTTGGTAATCCTTCATGTTCCATTGCTGATTAAAAATTTAGTCCATAAGTCATGGTATGTCATTCGCTATAGAAATCAAGGAAAACACCTTAAATTACGCATGAACCTAATCAGAATTCGTTCATTTGGTGGGAAGTTGAAACAACTAAATTTGACGGTCTACAGCCTATGAATAACAAAAAGAGGATATTTCTCCGATGGCCTAGTGGTTAGAACGCACCCTTCGGATGCGGGTAGTTGCGGATTCGAAGCCTTGCCGAGTCATACCAAAGATATAAAAATGTTACTAGAACCTACGTCGCTAGGCGCTCAGCATTAAGGGGTTAGTGTTAAGACTGGTCAGCCTGGTGTCAGGATAATATGTCTGGGTGGGATATGATGTTACATGTTTGCGACATCATTGCTCAAGAGCTAGACATCACTGTAAACTGAAACACTGCAGACAACGATTTGACTGAAATATTGTTAATGCTGCGTGAAAAAAAATCGAAATCTGAACACATGCAAATTTTGTTACCCAATATTTAAACAATTATTAGGTCACTTATTCAACAAACGAATAAACATTTAGCGGACTGGAGAAATTGCGTAAATTATGTAAAGTTCAGACAGGTAACAAGTGAGTTCCATAAAAACCCAGAATGATTTTTCAGCGTCTTATAAATAAAAATATGCACTAGGAAATAATTGAACCATATGTTGTCCTTTTTTCTTTTGTTTTATTTTTGCTTTTTTTGTTTAATCCGATGCTTTTCGAAAGTTCACACAATTATACCTGACACCTATTCACTTACGGAAAGTACGAACGTAATGTTACATTTAAAAGTGCATACATATCGCGTTAATCCGTTATATTCGTAATACCGTGTGCCGTTAAATTCTACACACCATTTCTTTTTAAACTGACGTCTTAGTGACAGAATGGATGGAAATAAAATCCTAGGTCCAACTAACTCCACTCAGCAGATTAAATGGGCAGTTCTTGAATTATTTGTTGTTGTTGTTGGTGGTGGTGGTGTGTGTGTGCGTGTGTGTGTGTGTGTGTGTGTGAGAGAGAGAGAGAGAGAGAGAGAGAGAGAGAGAGAGAGATGTGCTAGTTCATGACCCTCACCAGTATTGAGTTGTTAACTTCGTCTAGTATTGATTTAATCCGGTTCAGTCTGTTCTCCCAGTTATCATTCAGCAAACATGGGGTTGATCAACCAAGCTTTACTAATTCTAGTCATTGCCTTGGCAATTAATTTGATACCTCTTTTGTGGAAGCAGAGTCCACCTTTGAATGTAGATGGTTATTTTCACCCAGACTTCAAGAAAGTAGCAGACCTTTTCAGGTAAGTACTTAATGAGATTATTTTCACGAAAGCGAATATATACATGTATCGTTCACGGATATGTTTCTATATAATTTACTGTAAATCCAGCTGGTTGGTTACTTGGTTTAAAAGTCATTACTAGACTTTATCATGCTAAGAAAATGTTTGCGTATTGCCTTTTTAAAAGAGTCAAGGACTCGCCGAGGCAGTTCAGGCCCATGTTCGCCTGTGGGGGGTGGGAGGACGAAACCACAACCCTTAAAATACAATACCTTACGCTCTCTAAATATAGCCATAATTATTATGCAATCTGCGCCCATCTACATAACTCTGACGGTAGAGAGAACTTTTCTGATATAAATAGACATATGAGTTGGAGCAAGGGTGAATACGTACATTTTATTTTATCGTGTATTGCTCCACGCACCCTTTCTAACTCAGACACACTCAAATTCACTGAAAAAGAAAACTCATATATATATATATATATATATATATATATATATATATATATATATATATATATATATATATATATATATATATTTCAGCCCATAATTCCTGTTATTTTTTATTTAGTTTCCTTACTTCATACCAGATGATACTTATATTACCACCCCAAGATTCCCTATCCGTAATATTTGTACCGCCATTTTATAAGATTGTTGAAATATAATTATCCTGAATCACATTCTTTAAGTTTTTCTTGCCAGATACATTTTGTGCTGTTATCATTTTTACGGAGATCACTCATTTATTATATGAACATAAGATACATTGCTTCACAAGTATACCATTTTTAAAATAAAATGGGCCTAAAACAAAAAATGAAAGAAGACTGGACTTCAACACACCCGGCTATATCTTTTTAATCGCTATCCGATTCATATCCACTATTTACATACCTCATATTCCAAGATACAGGTTATTCAGGTATAGCATTGATGTATTCGTCTCACCTATTAACCCGACGTATAGATAATTATTATAAATTCTATTCACCACCGGCAGCATATGATGTATGTGTATCTATCTGTATGATTAGGGGGGGGGTGTCAATGTCAACAAATAGCGTTTCCTTAGATACGTGAATTATTGTACCATCACGAATTTTACTCTATGTATCATGTTTAAATTCACAATGCAGAAAATGTTGTTACAAAACTAATATATGGTAAGAAAATATAGGTGATATGTACCTTAATTTGTGGAATTCAAAGGTTCGACGAAACTGAATGTATTAGCATCCACAATTCCAAAAATTTCGCCTCCAAAGCATATGATAATTCCAGAAAACTTTAGCAGTTTATTTAATACATCACTTGTTTTAAAACCTTTTAATTGTGTTGGAGCTTTTCTGTACATTGTATTTCTTCTGACGAATTAGCTTGCCGTGTTTACGGCTTACCCTGATTGCAATTGCATGGTAAATGTGCATAGACTATGCTCTGTATGTCACAGACAACTGTAGGATACAGATAGAACCAGCCTTGCGATACAATAATAAATTATGTTTAAATAAACAGAAGGATAATGTTAAAATATTTTTCTGGTAGGGGTTGCCTTTTTATTGAAATATAGATCTTATCTTCATTTTTGTGATGATGATGATGATGATGATGATGATGATATATATATATATATATATATATATATATATATATATATATATATATATATATATATATATATATATATATATATATATATATATATATTCATGTTTGAACATTAGACGAATATTTTCAAAACAGCACCTGACTTACATTTTAAAGATTTCTGCTAAAAACCAGTCCATATTTTAGTCATTTTAGGAAGACACAAAATCACCCTTTCTCTCTTAGGCTGTACTCTAGTGAAAGACAGCAGACATTTCTTAAAATATTCTTTACTTTAATACGTAATTTATATTTAAAAATCCTCATAAAATTAAGATGATAAATATAGGTCTATAGCCATCAAATGTATATGATTCGTTGTTGTTGTTGGGTTTAACGCCATTTTTTCAGCACACGATAGGCTATTCATGGCGGCCAGTATTAATAGTGGAGGAAGAAACCGTGTAATCACCGGAAAGAACCACCGACCCACGAGAAGCTACCGGCAAGCTTTCTCACATATCTACATTCGCCGAAAACTAGATTCGAACCCACGCAGATAGAGGCGAGATGGCAGTGATCCGTAACAGACAGAGCTTTAGACCACTCGGCCACTCGGGGGCCCCTATATATGATTCAATTAACAAGGTGAAAAACATTAAAATGTTGGACATATATTAATTTCGTGTTCATTGGAACTGCAAGGTTATAATTTGACCTCTGTCATAAATGCAACACTTTAAATTCAATATGCTCCCCAGTTCAAAGCGTCACAAAGGTGTTTATTCCTCCTATTTTCGCAAACAAAAAAAAAAAAACAACTACCTTGAGACTCACTAATTCCTAGTCGTCTGCACCTCTTCACTGCCGTCTCGGAATTATATTATCGCTATAGAGGTGGAATTTAGCGGTATATTGCTTTATGCACAACGATGTTGAATACGATGCAAGGGAAGCAAAGGGCTGCGATGATTTGAAGTGTAAAAGTCATTGAAAGAAGGTTCGACGGATAGATTAATGGATTTTTCGTGTGACAAAACACCAACATTCGATTGACATTTTAGTGCCCAGACTATGGTATTACTTATGCATCGTGAACAGAAATGAGCTACAATATCCGACCCGAGCTGGTCTAGGCAGGGTTCAAGCAGCTGTCAATTGACTGAATCCAACAAATAATTTGAGGATGCAACGGATTCATGTTTAATTTGTAAATTCAAGAGCGCATCAGCCATATTCATCCCATATTCCTTCAAACGCCCTCAGTTAATGATCGTCGACGCTCTGTAGGCGGTTACACAAGAGATTTCAAACAATTTAAAACCACGTTATTCTTAATAGGAATAGGACGAGATATTAACAATTTCTTAACATCTATAAACAACCCTTCTATACACAAAAACATTGTAAGATTCAATAATATTTCAATACACGTCTAAGTTTTTGGCCAAGTAAAGAAAAGAAGAAAAAAAAGAAGCAAACATTTTTTGAAGAAAGTGCAAACAACATACCAAACACAGTATGTTTTGAAAGTGCAACAATGCGTTGATATCGTGTATAAAGTTGGTCATATAATTAAAACAATCCCGAAATCCATATCCATGTTTATATCTTAGGGGAGAAATTAGTGTTAAGACTTCAGAAAGTTAAAAAAGGGTTTATAATGAAATATGATTAATAATGTCGCGGTTATCTCCCTTGAAGACTACTCACTCACTCACTCACTCACTCACTCACTCGCTCTCTCTCTCTCTCTCTCTCTCTCTCTCTCTCTCTCTCTCTCTCTCTCTCTCTCTCTCTCTCTCTCTCTCTCAAGATACACTGGGATTTGGACACTGCTGACTCAACCTGCGTCCCCCCCCTCTCTCTCTCTCTCTCTCTCTCTCTCTCTCTCTCTCTCTCTCTCTCTCTCTCTCTCTCTCTCTCTCTCTCTCTCTCTCTCTCTCTCTCTCTCTCTCCAGTCTCAAGATACACTAGGATTTGGACACTGCTGACTCAACCTGCGTCCATCTCTCTCTCTCTCTCTCTCTCTCTCTCTCTCTCTCTCTCTCTCTCTCTCTCTCTCTCGATCTCGATCTCGATCTCGAGGTCGATCTTAATAAAGGCTAGTCTCTTGAACGAATGACCTTTAAAGTTATATGTTGTTTACAACCCTGGGGAATTAGATTCGTAATTGTTGTAAAGGAGGCTATTTCTGGTAAATCGCTAAATATGGTTCCATTCGTGTCATGAACTATTGAACCAACCAAGGCTGTTTACGACCATGTTTGATTAAATTTGTGACTGTAAATTGGTCGATTTCTAAAGAGAATATACAAGAAGGTGAGAGGTTAATCCCGATATAGTAGTTTTAACATAGGTTAGCGCAACTTCGATGCTATTATTTTCTTCCCATAATTGATATCCTAATAATATTACAACTTTAGTAGATCTTTGCGAGGCGTTAAATTTACATTGTAAAATGTTTATCATCTGCAATTAATCCCTTTCTTCCTTACATGGGTCATATCCTGTATTTTGCAGTTTTTTGGATTAATAATCTATGTCTGAACATGTCTATTTGTCCATTTACTTCCTGGTTGAATTGTTGTTTTTTTCCTTGTCCAAATATGATATTTTGTCTATAACATTTGTTGGTCATAAAAGTAAAAGCTCTACTTTTGTCTGTTTTTATGATTATTTGTCATTAAGTAAAAATTACAGAGTTTGTTTATTGGTGGATATTCTTATGAGGATTGAATACCGTTTTCATACACTTTGTACTTTAAGATGAATTCAGTGTCTGCGGCATGATGCCCCAGTGTTAGACATCACTATAAACTGTCACAGGGCGGACATCGTAGCGATATAGTGAAAAATTGTTGAAGCAATGTTAAATATCCAAAATCACACGCATTTCACATAACTTTACCATTTTTTTTTTAAATTTAAATTTAATTAAATTCTTGTCGATAATACTAAAGCAAACGAAGACCATAAAGTAAATCATATCATTCAACAATTACTAAACTATGTTTAATTCTGACTTACAAAATTATGAACAGAAGCAAGATTACATTCCGCTCGATATGAGTATCGTTAAATATACTTTTTCTGATGTTGATAAATTCTCTTGTATAAGCTACATCAGTACTAAAAAGTTGCATAAAATTCTGTGAGGAAATAATACTCAGCCATGTGTCATTTTAAATCTAATATAGGGGAGAAAAGAAAAAGATAAAAGAGAAAACTAATACGTAGAGCGCTCTGCGTATGTATGTATGTATGTATGTATGTATGTATGTATGTATGTATGTATGTATGTATGTATGTATGTATGTATGTATGTATGTATGTATGTATGTATGTATGTATGTATGTATGAATGTATGTATGTATGTATGTATGTATGTATGTATGTATGTATGTATGTATGTATGTATGTATGTATGTATGTATGTATGTATGTATGTATGTATGTATGTTGGTAGGTATGTAGGTAGGTAGGTAGGTAGGTAGGTAGGTAGGTAGGTAGGTAGGTAGGTAGGTAGGTAGGTAGGTAAGTAGGTATAGGTAGGTAGATAGGTATGTAGGTATCTATGACGGCAAATATATCAGCAGTAATATATCTGACATTGATCCTTGACTTTTAGAGAATGGTTCCAGGTAAAAGGAGAGGACGATGGAGTCGCCTTCGCTTTGTATCACAAAGGAGAGCTGGTACTGGACATGTGGGGTGGATATGCGGACCTAGAATCAGAGAGGCCTTGGCACAAGGATACCATATCCGAGGCCTTTTCCGCAACTAAAGGGCTTGCTGCCATCGTTGTGGCTATGATGGTTGAAAAGTGAGTAACACTCTAAGTGACCTTAACTCTCTCCCCACCACTATAAACCCCTGGAACACGCCATATAGATAATAGACTGGTGGAAGGAAGTGTCGTAGCCTGTAAAGTTTTCACACAGGTATCCATGGTCAACATTTAATTCGCCTTGCCTTCATGTCCAGCTAAAGGCAGGAATTTTATTGTTTGACAATAGTTCCGAATAAAACACACTTATGTCCCCTTACATGATATCTCCTCCCATCCATCCTGAATGGGCACGAATGGTTAGCATTTAGAAATAACTCGATTGAAATCCTACTGCTTTAGCGTAAGCTAATTAAAACTAAGCACTATCGTTAAAGGGGCACGTGAGTGACGTAAATAAAATGAAACCGTGCAAAGATTTGAAACATATATGTGGAACAAATAAAGTCAGCGATTTTATAGACATATTTGGTCTTAGATTTGTTTTAAAATAATAACTATGAAAAAGCCTATTACATCTAAAATGCGGAATTGTTTAATGCATAAAGCCGATTTAGCACAGCCGACCATGACACGATCGACAATCTCTACGTTGTAAGCGTATCCAAAATCTCATTTTCTTTCAATTTTCTACCTTTTCTTCCACCATGTTAGTTTTCAATTTCACTTTGTCTTGACAATCGGTGTTAATGTTTGGACGGAGTAGGGAGTCTCGATTTAATTACCTTATTTTACCGGTTAAATTTATTGATGTACAAAATAAATTTGGCAAAGCAGATGTTACTATTTCGTTGAGTTTTAAAATATTGATGCTTTTAACGTTTCCCTTCAAAGCTTTAAAAACAAATTTTAATGTTTTGCAGCGTACGTACTAAAAGTCAACAAAACAGCTACAACCAGTAACTATTCCCAAAAGGTTTAATCAAGTAGCTCTTACAATATGTTCAGGCTGCTGTCAAATTTAGCCGTCCACAGATTCGTATTCGGTATCTGAATAATTAGCAATATAAATACCTATATTATATATTAATATGTTCCGTTTTCATAATGCCCTGATTGAACCATCTTATTATTTTGATGTTTGAGAAGAGCAGTTTCACACATTTCTTCTCGTGGATGACATTTTGTGATACGGCCAGCTTTGACAAAACTTTATTTCATCTAAGGAATCATAATAATGGGTAATATATATATATATATATATATATATATATATATATATATATATATATATATATATATATATATATATATATATATATATATATATATTAAACGATATTTCTGCCTTGAATCATATTAAATGCTTACAATATTGTACCTCATTTCTGAAAACTGCCTTATTCAATGTGATGTAGCTTTGTACCTTAATTTAGAATGCTTAAAAATGTTCAAATTATTGTTGTATATTTATTCCTCCCCTTTCGTCCTTTCGTGCATACACTTGCACTCCGCGTAAGGCTCTGCAGCCGCACTGCAATAGGAAAATAAATGTGGTTTTTTTAATGTAACCTTCAACAAGAGCCCATGTACTATCCCAGGTGTGGAAATTTGTTGGAGGAAGCTACCTCTAAGGACTTTGGTACATTTGCACTCCCTCAGACCCATAGATATGTTGATTTCTTGACAGTTGTCACCATTGTTTTCTTACGTCCGCTCAGTCTGTATGTCGCTGGATCACTTCAATTACACGGTTAAGCCCACCCTACTTTAACCCCTGATTTAAACGAACTCTAGAAATAATTCAAGCTGTAAAAACTTTTTCAGACATTCTTGTGCAACAAAGTTTAATATGCCATGCAATTTAAAGTGAAGTCGGCTCATATCCTTGGCACTAATTTGATGTTTTATTCACTTTGACTTTCGTTATTCTGCCTATTTACGCTAGCATAATTGACGAAGCATCAGTGAGAGCAAACAGGTGTACTCATTCACTAAAGATGCTAATTTTTCTACATGCATTTTTGTCACTGTTATTGTTTTAAAAATATGTAGTTAATACAAATGCAATTGTTATCAACTAGGTCAAAGCATAAAAACTCTTCAAGGAACGTTTCAAACAAAATAGATGAAATTCAGTCTTTCAATCTAGTTCATTTACGTTCGATATTTTTTTATTCGTTTCGTAGATTTTGTTTATGAATATATAAAAATCGATAATACGGTCCTTTCTGGAAGGAAAGATAATAACTATGTTACAGAATGGTAAATATGTAGACAAATACGGACGAACAATGATGTGGAAAGGGTGATATAGATAAAGTACACCATAATGGCAATGTCTTATATTCTTTCACTCGTTCGAAATCCCAGTTTTAAATCATTTTTATTCAATTTCATTCATTAGTGTCTTATCTTTGCAAAATGTACTCCTTTATGTTAAATTCAAATGCATTACATATTACCACCGATCTCTTGGAGAATTGTTTGTGAACATAGAATACATTTTGAGTGCATCTGTAGTTGGTTCGCACCTATAAGATCCACAGTTCGATCTTGTTTTCAGTACTTGTATGCGTACGTGGTTGGCCATCAGATGTTAAAAGTTTCTTTCTGGTTGTCTGGTTTACGAAGAACACATCACGCCAGCACATAAAGCTTAAAGAAACATTAATAATAATAATAATAATAATAATAATAATAATAATAATAATAATAATAATAATAATAATAATAATAATAATAATAATAAATAATAATAATAATAATAATAATAATAATAATAATAATAATAATAATATACTTAAAGAATATAAATATAGCAGACGTTAATACAAATGAGACATGGTTTGCATACTATTATCACAAAGATATATCATGGCTACCACACACGTACGTTATGCTTTCAAAACATCAATATTGCCCATTAAAACATTTACGAAAGTATAATTTCATAAGAGCTGAAGCATTCAGTGTATGTGTTTAATATCATACTGTAAACTATTTGATCAAACTGTGATCGTGTACAGTGGGCATTCGACTTAATAAATAAATAAATAAATAAATAAATAAATAAATAAATAAATAAATAAATAAATAAATAAATAAAAAATAAATAAATAAATAAATAAATAAATAAATAAATAGATAAATAAATAAATAAATAAAGTTAAGGTAATCTTTAAATATCTACGTTACATTGACAGCGAATTACCTTCAAGTATTTGGTGCAGTTGTCATATAATGCCGTTTTCTTCACAACAGGGGTCTACTGGATTATAAGAAGCCAGTAAGTCATTATTGGCCGGAATTCGCACAGAATGGAAAAGACAATATTACTGTAGAAATGTTAGTGAGCCATCAGGTATGTAAATTAAATTCATCTGCTCTAGATATCTTTTTAAAACACACATAGTTAACACTCATTTTTTTCTTCACAAATTCACATTTGCAATTTCCTTGCGATGAAAGTAATTTTATCTTTGTAAAATATGCAACAATTCTTTAAATTAACTCTATCTAGAAAATGTTGCCAGTCGTGGTACAGATTTATCGGGAAACACTAAAGATGGTTGAATACTCTTAAAGTTAATGTTATTTATTTTAAAACAATAAGATGCAGCATGAAAGACGCATATGCTGTAACATTGAAGTGTTTGTTTAGGAAGGCTGCTTGCATGTTAATCTATCCTCCCCTTTTTATATCGGTTTTAAAAGAATTTTACTGAATTAGGACTCAAAATTCTAATATAGATTGAATATTATCGAATCATTTAATTTATTGTACTTTGGAATGACTTTCCATTTTAATATATATTAATGGATAGGCAATAATGCATGTTTAATTTATGATTATACATGCAGTTTGTAATTCATTGATGCATTACAATGGACGATCAAGGAATATAACATTTTCTTTAACGCCTGTACAAAATAATTATTTTAATTCATTACGTTAACCATTCTATGTAAGACTGCTTCACGACACTGACTGGGAAGCACGGTTCACTTCTTGTCATTGTTCTAGAGGTTTGGTGACTTTGGAGACTTTTGATATGGTAGAATAATGTCATTGTTGCGATCAAAGCCAACCATATGTTCTACAGAAGCAATTTGAGCTAAAGCGGAAAAGCTTTAAGCAACACGGTGACAAAGAGGCCTGCATTGTTTGTTTCTATTCGATGTTTCTTGTGAACAAGACGCTGTGAAGGTGTACTAAATTTTGTCAAATGAGTCAATTTTTGTTAGAGAGGAAGAGAAAAAGTCCAACTTTAAGATGGTCACTCTCTGCTTGTCTTATTTCTCTGAAGAGGACTTTCAAATATTAAGCAATGAATTCTTATAGAAAGGTGGTTTTTGATCCTTCCTTTAACAAAATGTAAGTGCCAAAAGACGCCGTATCGATAAAATGATTCTCTGCTGCATGTTCAAAATATAAACGCTGTGGTTGAAGTATTTTCTGAGATAGCATATGAAAATTACGTAATCATTATGTAAATAAATAGGTCATGAGAAAGCAGTATTGGTTACCTCAACTCAGTTTAAACTTAATGCTAATAAACCCTCTAAATTCGAATAATATTCTTGATAGTCTTTGAAAGTAATGTTGTTGCATTTCCTATGCAATTATAAAACCATATTAGCCAAGACACTTAGATGTTGTAATATTACAGTTTTCATAAGATGGGAGCTTTATAAAATCAAAGAAAAACGAGGATGGTGGTGTGATCGAGGATCGAGTGTGAACTCCTGAATTATATATATATATATATATATATATATATATATATATATATATATATATATATATATATATATATATATATATATACATATATATATATATATATATATATATATATATATATATATATAGATTGAAATCTGGCATTTCATCCGGATAATATGTCACAAATTATTATTTCCTTATCGATATATCAGCCTGTCATTCCTTGCCATTACTAAGGTAAGTCATTTTTTTAAAAATATTTTTCACATTTTTCTATAAGATCGTAAATAAGATTTCCTACTAATAGATTACAAATACTTCAACAAATACGAATTGAATTTTTCCAGGGCGGACTACTACTGCTTGACACGCCTATCCACTACAGGGATCTGAAAGACAACGTCTCTAGAGCAGAAGAGAGTTTGGTCAATCAAAAACCGGTCTTTCCACCAGGTATTTTCTCAGAAGCGTAATTTATGTACAACGTAATTGCCTTTTTTTTGGTTATTCCGCTTTTTTAACTTAAACAGTACTTAACTCAAGCTAAGATATACATTTTAAGTATTTTGTTCCTAAAGAGCGGAAAGAGCAAGCTAGTTACGGAGAGATGGCTGCGCTATAATTGGCTCAAAGAGAGTGTATCTGAGAAAATCAGCACGGGTTAATAATTCACGCACCCTTGCGTCTTTAACAAAGACGCCGATGTGAGTAAGCTTTGATTTGCTCGATTTCATCTACTCATAGCTTAGGTGGCGGCATGAATTCTCCCTTGCCGCACTAATCAAGACGCCAGTTTGAGCATACATGGGTTTGCTGACTTTCATATAAGCAAATTTTAGCGTGCGTCAAGGAAATCCAGCACACTTCAACAATGCAAATCTACAGAAACTTTTAATGACAAAATTATTCACGCATTGTGAAGGGGCCATTACCATGAAGGAACTGTAGGCAGGGTTTTAAATATTAACTAATATAGATGGAGCCAATTTTTTTAAAATTATTTATTACAAATTCGTTTTTTTATGAAACGCGTACGCTGTACACCTGTTAAAGGGCTATAATAGAAGGTTAAAACATGTGAAGCGCCAGATCCCCATTTACACAGTGTCAGTAACAGAAAACGTTTCTGCTCTGTTACATCTGCATATTAAACGCCCGTGCATGCAAGAGGAAATTACACGAATCGCTAAGACGACAACATAATTACTCCGCATCATTTTGAACGATGAATCGTCGAAATCATATTAAACCACCATTGCAAGAATAGTGACTTTTGCGTATATATAAAGTTTAAGTTTCGATCGTCAGGCACTTATCTAGATCATCGTGTGTCATACAGAACTATAGAACGACGAAAGCACTGCCTCATCGCGTAGCGAGCAAAGTAGTCATTTATATACAATGTAAACATTGATAAAAAATGATAGACTGATTTTTTTTATCAATATCTATTTGCAATGTTAAAAAATCATTAAAATAACTAGTTTGATATGCTCTATTTTCTTTTCTTGTCAAAATTGCCCTACGGAGCTGCATATCTGTGTATGGACAGGTTTGCTCTGGAGGAGTCACGGTACTAATTCAACTCCCATAGTAAACATATGGAAACACCATCATATTTAAAATTCAATAAATTTAACTTTCTGGGTACTGATGATCAGACCTATATTTCTCAATGCACAACTATCCTTGGTGCAAGCTTCTGTGTGGAGAACAACATATGAGTCGCGGCATTTTCTTGACCTACAAGTGCATGAAATCCATGTTTTTGATTCAGCATCAAGCGAATCAAGTGCTACTTTCATTATTGTGTAATCCTAAGTCAAGTCTTTAAAAATACTAAAATTGCATCAATAGAAATTTATCTATATTTTTTTAAATTACACATAGGATAAGCTTTCAAAAGATATTTTTAATAAAATTATACTTTTCATTATTAACCAATTATGGACCACCAAACCCGTATATACTCTTATTTCTTCACCCATTTCTAGACTGCTTCACAGTTCTTTTATAGAATTAATACCGTGTGTCCTGGAGCGTCCCTCTTTATGGCAGCCCTAACAGGTGGCGCTCTACAGTTTCGTATTTAGCATAAGGTTAACATTTTAAAGAAAAAGAGTTTCCCCGGGTTTCCTCACTGGTTATACTGGTGTTTTAAAAGAGACTTTGTATATCTTAGGTATTGTTCAAAGAACATTTAATTCCCTTTATTTTGATGTATGATTGATGGGTGTAATATGGGTTAGAGAGTATACAGCTTGACCTTACTGCAGATGTGCATCTTTCAAAAAAGTGCTATCTCTACTTGCTCATTTTCACTTCACGAACTTCAGAGGTAAATTGTAAAAAAAAGAGCCGATAACCTTTTTTACATTTTATGTATTTGGTAATTCAGTCATTGCACTTTTAGAAGCTGGTATTATCTAGTTTGGCAAAATTCATTTTCCATATTTTAATAGCTGCCAAGAATAGTGTACTTTAGACAAATTTTGGTTGATTTTTGGAGCACAAGGGAGCAATCATTTTAGTTGTCAGTGTCCTAAGCTCATTTTAAATTTCCAAAAGTACAATATCCAAAGAAATTTCATCCACATTACATGAAAGTAGTATATAGGTATGCCAACATTCTCTCCACTGTGCATGTTTAAAACGCAAACAACTTCACCTTACATACATCACTCTCTCAAAAGTACATAATAACTGGTGAGCGCCACCATAAAGATTATATAGAAATTATTATTGTATGATTTAGTTTTGATTGTATGGCTGAAATATTTAAGTTGCAAGCATCAAAACAGTCCTTTTGTAATAATTGTTCTATATTTTCCCCCTCAGAATAGCATTTATTAGAGTCAGAGTCTTAAACCGGTACAGCCCCCTCCCCTCCTTATGATAAAAAGTGAACAATTTTAAAAATGTGCATTGCATTTTGTCAACATAGCAACCAGTGTTATGCTGATAGACAGGAACATGAAACTAACCATATTTATTCCTAAAATGTCAACAATAAATTTTACAGTTATAAAAGGGATATTACAGGTGAGGTTCATAAAGGTCAAAGGTCAAGGGGTAAAATATTAACTAATTTTTTTATATGGAAGAAAGCAAATTTGCTATGTTATCATTTATTTTTTAATTTCATTGCAAATAAATGAAATGAAACATTTTCACTATGTATTTCTGTTATTTATTGCAACATTTTTCAATTTAAGTTGACTTTATTTCTATATTCTAAGGCTTCTAATTTCCCCATAATGAAGGTCACTACTCACCCAAACATGCCTCATAGCAAAGTAGGTATGCTAGAGCAAAAATAAGCATAATTAGCTTATTTATTTTCATGGATAAAATCATTGTTAATGTACCATTTTACCCAGAAGATCATACATAATAATATGAAAATAAGAAAAATAATTGCATATATGTTTATATTTGTTTTTAAGGTGGCGCTCTACAGTTTCGTATTTAGCAGAGTTAACATTTTAAAGAAAAAGGTTTTCCCCGGGATTCCTCACTAGTTATAATGGTGTTTAAAAGAGACTTTGTATATCTTAGGTATTGTTCAAAAAACCTTTAATTCCCTTTATTTTGATGTATGATTGATGGGTGTAATATGGGTTAGAGAGTATACAGCTTGACCTTACTGCAGATGTGCACCTTTCAAAAAAGTGCTATCTCTACTTGCTCATTTTCACTTCTCGAACTTCAAAGGTAAATTGTAAAAAAAAGAGCCGATAACTTTTTTTACACCTTATGTATTTGGTAATTCAGTCATTGCACTTTTAGAAGCTGGTAATTTGGCAAAATTTATTTTCCATATTTTAATAGTTGCCAAGAATAGTGTACTTTAGACAAATTTTGGTTGATTTTTGGAGCACAAGGGAGCAGTCATTTTAGTTCGCAGTGTCCTAAGCTCTTTTTAAATTTTCAAAAGTACAATAACCAAAGAAATTTCATCCACATTACATGAAAGTAGTATATAGGTATGCCATCATTCCCTCCACTGTGCATGTTTAAAATGCAAACAACTTCACCTTACATACATCACTCTCTCAAAAGTACATAATAACTGGTGAGCGCCACCTTAACAACAACATCACACAGAAATGCATCCAGGCGTCTCTTTCACTCCCGCTACTACCACTGAAATAACATTGTCGAGAACATGACCGAGCTGGACCAGTAAGGTTCAACCATTCTCGATGCCTACATTAAGTTTGTTCATAAGCTGCTTACGTACGTGAGGAAGAAATGAATATAAAAGCAATCTGTCGGTCCGATCCGCATCTAGGTGTTTGGTGCCACTAGTCGTACAAAAAAAGAACAGAATGGAGAGCCTCCAATTACTGCTTCGTCGAACGAAAGGCTAAACGTAGAGTCATGAATAAGCAGCGTCATATATATATATATATATATATATATATATATATATATATATATATATATATATATATATATATATATATATATATATATATATATATATATATATATATATATATATATCATACATTTTGTTAAACGGAAACTTCTCCCAAAAAATAACCCAATTTATTTAGACCATTTCCTCTATTTGTCTCGTTGAATTAACTGTTGGATTAACGAAAAAGAGTAGAGTTCAATTATTCGTAACTTCGTGGACAATCCATTTTTGGTAAATAGCCGAAGTAATTTGAATTGCAGCGATCGACATACAATGGACTGATTAAACACATGATTAATCCCAAGGTACGAATGACGTCTTGGTTTGGTGATCGCAACCTATACCTTCCCCGTTATCAAATGAGATTTTTTTCACAAGTATGAACATAATCCACCGTTTGTATGCCTGCTGCACATTTTCTTTTTTAAATCGTTTATATAAAATTGTAAACAGATATAACGTTATTACTGGAATCTAGCATTACAACAATAAAACAACAATGGAAATATGAAACAATACCTGATATGTTTTCCACTATAACTATAAATAGTTCAAAAAAGAAATTTGGTGTTATCACACATTTTCATGATGATTTATATAAGTTTGATGCAACAGACATAAAATATCTGAGTGTAAACAGAACATTGAAATGGCTATCAATAATAATAATAATAATAATAATAATAATAATAATAATAATAATAATAATAATAATAATAATAATAATAATAATCGTCTGACTTTGTCTGTATATCGAAGGGAAAAAGCACACATGCACAACACAAACCCATGTTCAGAATAATGTAAGTAGGTGTTAACGAGTTTATATTGTTAGTTCCGACATGTCTGTCAGCATTACCTAACGTCTGTATCTTCATCCCCAGCTAGTCAAAGTCTATCAGTTTAATCATGATGCAAGTAATCACACTACTGTTACTAGTAATGCAAGTAAGCTGGACCCAGAACACATATAATTTTACTATATAATATGTATATTTGTTTCTCATTACTGAACTTTCCACTGCGGGAAAATCAATACAAATCATATCTTAATCTAACATACCTTCAATGATGACTTCACTGTGTAGTTCTTGTCATAGGTTTACAGGTACTTCTTTGAGAGACTGAGCTGTAAACAAACGAAAGTGCAATGGAATACAGATTTCACTTCCGAATCATCACCAAGACCTTATTACTCACTGTACATTGTCGCTGAAACACACAGAGACAATCACAATATATGCTCATATTCTAGAGAATAAACAATTACCTTTGAATCTATACCAAGAACACCTAAATCTAACTCTTGTATCACCACCAAAAAGAGACTGGAAAAAATGCTCTAAAATTATACAGGGTCTACATACATGCGTATTTAACCGGAACTATTAATTGTGATCTGTTCCTTATGCCTGTACCAGAAAATCGGAACCCGAGTCGATAATGTACAAGCAAGTGTTCGAATCTACTTGCACTACTGGATATTAGCCAAAGCAGACTGATTTATGAAAATTGCTCTCACAAACTGGACAACAAAATAGGCTATATAATGAACCATTATAATATAATTATTCAAAAACGGTTGCTTTGGTTTTGTTTTTAAATACTTTTTTAAAGTCTGAAAGATATCTAATGAAAATTGCATACCGTTTACACTCTATGAAAGAATGATGCACATAAGCGTGGACATACCAAGTGTAACAGTCAAAACTCTTGAGTACATAAATGACTTGGACGACCATTCTATCCTAATAAAACAAAACTAAGTTTAAAGGGGGTATGGATGAAATATTTCTTTCTGTATTTCATAAGTACCGTAATATTGATAACTCCTCTATGATTTTATTTTTAAAACTGCATGGAAATATGCAGTCAAATTGGATGATAAAGACAGCGAATAATTTTAATATATATATATATATATATATATATATATATATATATATATATATATATATATATATATATATATATATATTAAAATATAACATATAACATACATTTAATATGTTGATATAAAGCAACTTGATATACCAATAGTATTAGTATATCAAATTGTGATTTGCCCATGGCGTATGAATACGCGTAATGATCATGTTTTTGTAGCTTTATACTCTTTAAACATGGATATTATTTCCATGGAATATTACATTTAAAAATGAGGAAATAACAAGAAAATGATTTTCATGTAAAATAATTTTATAGAAACTAAACAAAATTTACAAAAATATCAACCATACTTAATCCAAGAAATATACATTATTTAGTGCCGATCTGCTTTCATCTAAGTCTCTCCCTCTTTCAAAAATCAAACACTGCAACACTGCAGAAGAAAGGAAACAATGACATCAGATAATGTGCAACATGATGACGCAACATTTATTATACTAAACTGTGAGTTATTTAAATAGTTTGATAGGGACATGGCTGGGATGTTTGTAAATGAAAATGATCGTTCTGTCTCCAAATGTAAGTTTGTAAAGGAACACAGATTTGTACATCATGAACCTAATGATATACTGAAATTTATAAAAAGTAAGCAGAATGCAAACACTCTTTTAAAAAAGATACTATTTGATGTAAGGCTAGTGACAGATTCTTGTAGAAAACAAATAGAATCAGAAATTTACACGAAATACACATGGCTGAGACATTTATAAATGATTTGTACACTATGAACGTGATTATATACTGCAATTTATAGAAAGCAAGCATAATGCAAACACATTTAAAAAAGACACTATCTGATATAAGGCTAGTGACAGCACTCTGGCAATCAAAAAAGTGAAATCAGAAATTTACACGAAATACACCCATCTGAATTGGATCAGCACCTGGCTGGTTTTATACTCAGTGTTAGGGAAAAAGATGGATCTGAGTTTGAACTAAACAGCTTAAGAAGCATGATCAGTTCCATTGATCGCCACATTAAAATAAAGAAATATGCAAGTTCAATCAGGAGAGGAAATGACACAAATTTTGCATATATATATATATATATATATATATATATATATATATATATATATATATATATATATATATATATATATATATATATATATATATATATATATATATATATAAGAATTAATTATATGGTCTTCATGCGAGTGTGTCTGCTACACAAGAGTTCATATCACACTGATTCAGTGCCATCATTTTTGGTGATGCATGCTTATTTGTGACGAAATATGGGCTGGTGTGTGCAGGCAAGACGATAGATGCCGTTTACTCGCGAACCTAGGTTCGAACATTGACATCAACTTCCGTATAAACATAAATGTTGATGTAAGATATTTCAAGTTGGTGTGGGGTAACAAAATGGTTCAAAGGCGAATAAGAATTTGACTTCCTAAGAATTAAAATTAACAATTTTCTCTAAGAATTAAAATTGGAATATCTTAGTCATCAATAAATAGCGAAGGCCTTTAATATTTATAGCTTTCAGTTTCATGCGAGCGTAATTTCCCAAATAAAACTATCAGTTTATATAGTGTGACACGAAAGTCAACTAGATCGCTTGGTTCTTAGCACGAGATCACTGAAACGCGAAGTTTTGTAATATATTTAGCTTTCATTGTAACGCCCAAACATGGTTTATCCATTCTTCGGAAAGCTATTCTCTTTTCCTCATGGGGGGGGGGGCGTTGATGAGGTCATCTTAGCATTGATGAGCTCATCTTATTTTGGCGGGGGGTCGTTGATGAAGTCATCTTAACTCATAAGTCGTCATTGTGATGTTGAGAAAACGTTGTGTTTCGCGTACATTTGTCACTGTATATGGCTGAGACAATCAGCTGGATCGGCATATGTCTACACAAATATACAAAATTATCCTTTTAAGCTATTTATAAGGTTTTGGCTTGGATGGTTTCAGATCATATAACTTGATAAATTTTGATGCAGCGAAATATTTACTTTTGTAATTCCACTTATTTAAATCTTGACCAAAAACGCCTTGCACTAGTGATATGGAAACTGCGGTGGCTCAGTGTATAGAACATCGGACTAATAATAGAACGCCAGTCCAAACCAGCCCTATTCGGCTGTTTCCTCGGGCTAGCTCTTAACGCCCAATTCATCAGCAATGATATTGCCGATGACGTCAACAGTCAGCAAAGTATTGCACGATTGTTGTAGATCAGACGGAGCCAAGCGATTGGTCAGGTTAGACGATTGTAGTAGACATGACTACAAACATTCTCCAAACAGTGTGCTATCTCTCTCAATTAAGGATAGAGGCATCGCCACACCAGTGAATTTGGTTGTAAAGAGCCACATGGAGAAATTGTACGATTTAATTACTGCATCACATTAAACTGCCATTTCTGCGATTATTTTCTCTGCAACTGATGTCGTGCAAAATTGGTAGATTTTTACCAAATACGAATGAGGAAAAGGCCAGAAATTAAAGAGATGGGCTACTTGGCTGACGAATTTACCTTACTCGGTAGCTCGAGGTTGACATCACAGTGCACCGATAACAGCGTTATAAAGCGTAAATGAGAAGTCTAAGTAGTCGGCTTTTTATCCGTCACTGGTTTTGTCATTTTGGGTTTGTTTGTTTTTTTATAATTCAGTTGAGTAGAAAGGTAGGATCAAGTCGTTATACTGGATCACAAATAGCCTACTCTGAAATAGTACGAGTTGTTAGGCAACAGGCTGCACATCTGTTTTAATAGGTTTGGGGTCCTAAGCACAAATCTAACCTTAAAAGTAACCAGAATTGCACCCCAACCTCTCAGTCTCAGATAAAGAATATTGCATTGCATATCCATATGCATGTGTGTCATTTTGTTAAATCTATTAATACAATACTAAACTGCTAACACGACCGACAACGAAATTTTGTTTTTAGGCCGCCGCGAGGCACCGTGTTGCGCGGGGGCCTAGGTACGTGCATTGTGTGCCTGTGCCTTAAAACGGCACTGTCAGAGGCTGATTGCTCTAGGCTTATCCGGCCCAAATTAAGGGCTGATTAGACCCAGATTATAGGCTGATTCTGACCAAATGCCGGATGTTTCGGACAATATATTATTGCATTTCATCCGGGATTTAAATGTACCAATTACATTTGTTAAGAATAATATGACATTTCTTGTTATTTCCCAGGTACGTTGAGTAATTCAAAAATGCATTCAAGGAACCAAAATCCCAAGAATTGGATTGCTATAAAAAAAAATGAAATGGAATTAATTAAATGAAAGAAAGTAAGACTGTTTATCTTGCTTTAGCAGTTTAGCAGCGAACTTTTTTTTACGCAGCCCATTCACCTTTGTGCAAAATTTAAGTAATTTATTTTACTGATTTTTAAAAAGATTATAAACACTGTCAAAAATATTTAAATGATTATTATGTCTAAGAGTTCAGATTATTTTTGTCGATATAGACTTTTATGAGAATGCTTGTGCCTTTTAAAAACATGTAGAAGATATTTTTATTAAATGAACTTTAGATGCAAAAACCATGAGCATCACGAGTGATTGTCCGAATTTGTAATGTATCGTTTTAACGCATGCATATTACTATTGAAGACTCCCTTGACGTTGTTATCTCTTGAGTTCACTCGGAGATACCATCGTAACTTAAATAAGAAACGCTTGATCATTATTATGTTTCGATCGTTGCGTCCTAAATTAATTTAACTGCAAGCACTAATAGTGGAATCATCTGACAGTGAATTGGCCAAACCATTTTGACTAACTCAGCTATAATTAAAGCCCTTTTGATGGTATTTGCCAATTTAAAGAATTTGATACTATTCAAAAACACCAATTATAATGCTGACTTAAGGAAAACAAAGTTTGCTATCTTTGTCTACAAGGAAGTGTTGTAAAACGTATTTACGTAATATATATATATATATATATATATATATATATATATATATATATATATATATATATATATATATATATATATATATATATATATATATATATATATTCAGAAACCAATGATTATTGAGTGTAACGTGTGCTTTGAATCATATAGTTTCAAATATTTCAAAGTGTAAAATGAAATAAATTGGTGTGCTGGTTGGAATTTTGCTCAGAAAGAATTCAACAATAACAGCATATAAAAAATGAATGATAACATCGGAGTTCGTTATACTATAAATACTCTTTAATAACACTTTGTATATGAAAGCGCGATTTGCACAAGAAGTCTTTAAATACCTTATGTTAATTCATACCATTAGTGTTTAATAATATCGATACAGGCATAATTTATGAAAAGTTAAACTTATATATTTATTTAAACATTGGAAAGTTATTTTGGTTATCGAAAATTTAAATCCGATAGCTCGTATCTATTTTGTCCTGAATTCGGCTAGAAATTCCTAATAACTATCTAACATAATTTTAAAAACCGAAAAGATCAACCTTTTACATTCTCTTTGTGAAAACAGTTGTATTCCATTGTTTTTCTCATGATGTTTGACATGGTCCGAATCAGTCTAGCACTTTGGGCCAATTAGTAGCCTTTATTTTGGGCCGAATTTGCCACGGTCCGCATCAGCTATGGTCCGTATCAGCTTGAATTGGAGTTGGTAAGAGCGTGGACTGTCAACTAAACTGGGAAACCTCTGACTTTACGCCTCTGTATTATTTGCAAGCCTTTATAAGTGATCGTAATGCAATAGTGCTATCTCGACAAATATGATGCAGATACATGTAAATCATACTAATACTTACGGGGATCAGCTCACTGTATGGTGGTATTCGGTTGTTCACAACTTCGAGATCATTAGGTGGATCAACTCACTTTATGGAAGTATTCTGTCGTTCACAACTTCGAGTTCAGTTCTATGGATCATATCTCGATTGTAATTCAAGTGATGCCATTCGGAACTTTTTCGATTTTTAGTTAGTATGGATTAACCAAGAAGTTTATAATGCATAGAACTAATCCTTTATTCAAAAACACTAAGTCAGTTAGTATGTCCTTTCGTGTACATAGCCTTGGTGTTCCGAATAGAATATGGTTTCTTTTTATTTTGCAGAGATATTTCCGACGAACATAAAAATTACTGGCCAGACATAGAACCTAAGCATATTTTGGTCTCGCAGAAATATCCGAGGTCATTTTTCGAATAGGTATGAGGGACGTCTCCTCCGTGCAAATGTATATAATCTATATCATCAAGTTTAAGTACAAGGCTAGGCCTTAAACTTTGATGTCTTAGACCGATAACGGATCGTGTTTGGTTTATCATCACTAATTAAATCTGATCTAATTAAACATTGTGGGCAATGCGAAAAATTCCACATCTGAGTTCTCTGCAATGGGATTATTTGCGGAAGAATTACAATACCTAATGACCAGCTTTGTTCGCCAACTAGAAATAGGAAATCAATAGTGTATGTGCAGGTAGAAGAATGAACGATTTTTGTAACACATCATTTCGAAACATGGAGCGGTACTTTTTCCTCGTTTGGATCAACTTGTATGAGATACAATATCGTCAACTGGAGACATATACGTTACTTTCTTTACAATTTTAATAAAACAACGCCTATTATTCGATAAATGCAATAACAATATATTGTCTTGTTCCAAAACCAAATGCCTAATTATTTTGTACGTGTTATTTACAGGTACTGCTTACGGTTACCATGCACTTACCTTTGGAGCCTACGTGGACAGACTGGTTGCTAAGGCTGATCCTAAAAGAAGGACCATAGAACAAATATTTGAGGACGAAATTGCGAAACCATTCGGTTATTAGTCTTTTTCCAATCGATGTGACCACGTATTTATTAACAGCTCTAATATCTATCTTTACCTTTCAACAGATAAAGGATGTTATATGTTTATCTTGTCAAGTTTACTTAAAAATATATCCATCAAAAATATATATATCCAAATGTATGTATGTATGTATGTATGTATGTATGTATGTATGTATGTATGTATGTATGTATGTATGTATGTATGTATGTATGTATGTATGTATGTATGTATGTATGTATGTATGTATGTATGTATGTATGTATGTATGTATGTATGGAGGTGTGGTGTGGTGTTTAAAATTTTTAACGTAGCTTTAACAATTTTTCAGTCATATCGCTAAGATGTCTGCAGTGTGGCAGTTTATAGTGATGTCTAGCACTGTTGCATCATGCCGCAGACATATAGCATGATGTCCCACCCAGTCACATTATCCTTACACCAGGCAGACCAGTCCTAACACTAACCTCTTAATGCTGATCGTCAAGCGAGGCAGCTGTTAGTACCATTTTTGTAAGTCTTTGATATGACTCGACCGGGGATAGAACCCACGACCTCCCGCATCCGAGGCGGACGCTCTAACCACCAAGCCACAGGAGCGTTTGGATGGATGGATGGATGGATGCATGCATGCATGTATGCATGAATGTTTGTAATGTATGTATGTGATGCATGTATGTGTGTTTGTATGGATGGATGGATGGATGGATGGATGGATGGATGGATGGATGGATGGATGGATGGATGGATGGATGGACGGACGGACGGATGGATGGATGGAGTTTTGCCTCTTCCTTACAAGATCTACTTTCTATGTTGAACATTGCTTAAATTAAAGAAAGATGAAGAATCTGCTTCAATGTCAAGCTTAAAACTGGCCGGTAGGGCTACAGTACTCTAATGAGTTGTGATTGTAAAGAAGGTTTAAATTCATTATGTACTTGAATTAAGCATGGTGTGTAAAACCTAACATCCATGTTTTGCGTAATTGTGTACAATTTATCCGCTGTCCTAATTGTTAATGCTTTTTGGTCAGTTGTGTAAATTTAAGTTTTCACCATGTGTATTAGTTACTGTTGCCAACTGATCAGTTCTTGATGACAACCAGGTGCAGATCGACCTGGAATAAAACCTTCATTCTAGAATGGTGACTTTGCCTTTAAGCAAGAATTGCATCCAGTAGTTCATCTAACACATTTCGACTACTTAACGCTGATATATTTTGGAAAAAGTATTTGTGGTTTTGCTTATGGTCTTAGTTTTTTTTATTGTTTGTGGTGATGTTGGTGATGATGCTGACGATGATGATGTTGGTTGCATTAGAGATTGCTGAAAATAATGAATAAACACATAAGTTCAAGTAGTCATAGAATTGTTTATTTTAACAAGAACTCCATGGTTACAAAAATATCGAATTTCGACATCGTTTCAGATATAGATTTTCATATGAATACGCCTAAAATGGAGTCCCATCGTGTCGCGAGGTTACGTTCACAGTCTTTATGGACAATGATAATGATATGGATACTGGAGCCACACCGGATATGGGGTTTTCTAAGAGTGGTGATGAACAACAGCCCTTACTTGAAAGGAGCTGGCTCCGCAATAGCAGGAATAAGCAAGGTCAGTTCAAGTACGTTGTATCAAACCGTACCGTATCTTTCCCACGGTTCATATGGACAGGAGTGCAACGAATACTGGGAGGGACTGTGTTGCGCCATATTGAGAAATGATTTGAATGAATAGTTTTGTTATAATAATAATAATAATAATAATAATAATAATAATAATAATAATAATAATAATAATAATAATAATAATAATAATTATTATCATCATCATCATCATTATTATTATTATTATTATTATTATTATTATTATTATTATTATTATTATTATTATTATTATTATTATTATTATTGCTGTTGTTGTATTGTTTGTTATTTTAAGACGCTCCAAAGTCGCCCTCTTTCAGTATGTTGGATCCTCTGTCAGCTTGTTATGAAGTTTGTTTTAGCGTAATAGTAGAATTCTGTACCGTGTACATGTGATGTTACCAAAATTGTGTACCTAGCAATATTGGATTGTACTTTTTGTCTTGAATCTATGAAAATGGTTTACCCAGCTCTCACGAGGTAAACAAAAAAAAAACAATAACTAAATCTAAACGAGAAGAATTTTCCGCTTCTCGTGCATGCTTGGTGGGTGAGAGAGTGACTGGAGACGGAATCGGTGGAGATGTAGAAAGCAGTTTTAGAATAAAATGCATATTCAAAAAGGAAGCAAAATAATTTGCTTACAATATATCATCTTATTTATTCCGTGGACAAGTCCGATATGGATTTTATATTGAATGCACAATGGCACTGGGTGCTTTAATTGGTCCAAAGAAAACAGCTTTCTGATTTTCATTATCAGCGTTATCAGTTCAATAATTTACACTTCAAGTAGCACGACTCTCCATATTTCATATAATTTACTTCTGTTCTCGTTTGAATCAAAATGGCGTTAACTCGTGAAATTTAGACTGTGTTTATTTGTACAAATGCTAACAACAAAGCTGTCACGACGTATGACAAAAAAGTCTTTTGTTGTGTAAAGCTATAGTGGTTATAATCTTATTGTTCTACATAGTAAACGTTTCCGCTATACTCTCTCTCTCTCTCTCTCTCTCTCTCTCTCTCTCTCTCTCTCTCTCTCTCTCTCTCTCTCTCTCTCTCTCTCTCTCTCTCTCTCTCTCTCGTTTATGCACAATCTCTCAATTTGAAGTGTCCATTCACATCAGTCTTTGACTTTAGCATCCAAAAAATAAATAAATTTAGTTTTGGTGTTTTGTTTCTCGTAGGATATCAAGCATTTAATATCTGGTGCAAGCAACTGTTCTTGAGTTTTATTTATATATATATATATATATATATATATATATATATATATATATATATATATATATATATATATATATACATACATACATACATACATACATACATACATACATACATACATACATACATACATACATACATGGTTGATAATAACATCCCGTATCAACCTAGAAAGTTTAAATTGTCGGTCCCGTAACTGGCTATTCCAAGTTTATAAGTTATGTATAGTGCAGGTGAAGCAGGCGAGACATATCTTTCTTAGCATAAAGCAATGTCTTATAATCTAATTCGAAAGAAGATTTCTCAAGCTGAGCTTTTAATATCTAACATGAAACCTTTCTTTACAGCTATAAAAATATTTTCTTATTTGTAATTCATAATCTAAGAATTATATTCATACACAGTTTGATGTGTGCGTGGGTGTTGAAAAACTCTTTTGCTGGCATACATCATATTCCAGACTGATTCATGTTTCAACTCATTTATAATGTAAGTGAATGTATGTGAATTAATATTTACAGCTGGAACATCATAACAACCCTGATGTACGGGAGGTAACTATCTCATCATATTCGGGTACGGGAACCGCAAGAGGGCTGGCAAAACTCTACGGAATTTTAGCCAATGGTGGAAGTACTAATGGGAAACAACTCTTATCAAGAGCTACCATAGACAAGCTATCAATCCCGTTAGTTGCTGGTGAAGAAGTTCTGTTTAAACATAAATCTATTATTTTTGGACCCGGAACCATGCTAAAGAATAATAGCAAGGTATTACGGCTTGTCTTTTCGTTTTCTTTTCGTTCCTTTTTAATTTGAATGCTATTGTTTATTACCTTTTTGTCCGACGCATAAGTGATATGTAGTTGAGTAGGTAGTTTGCCGGACTCATGACGAAAGTTGCGTGTTCGAATTCTACTATTGAGTCATCGGACCATCCTGGATCAAGCTACCGTGGTTATGCATCCGCGAGGAATTTTGCTCCTTTTGTCTCGGCACTAAATAACCTATTTGTGTTGCTGTGCCCTAAAGCTTCGAACCAATCCTCATCAGTGTATGCGGTATTTCTCAAAATAGCGAACATTAGTGTTAGGGTCTCTTCCATGTGTCATATTGAGATCGCGATACGAATTAAACGTCAGCGAGACAATTGACATTCCAGAGGCTTTAAAATTCAAAGAAAGTTGGTTGTCAGATGGAACGTTAGCCTAGGACTGTATTGCTATATTTGTTTTACGGAAGTTATGGTTTAGCGTCAGAATTAAGGAATATTCAATACCGTTTTTTCCTGACTGTCTATATTTAATTATAAATATTTCATGACTTGAAACAAGTTAAAGTTATTAGCTACATGCTCACTGAAGAATTCAAATAAATAACATAAGAAAGACATGTACAAATGAATACGTCGTTGGGAAAGAATAAGGGGTATGTACCAATTTGCAATTCTTAAATCTGGTCATCTGCAAAGAAATGTCATTTAACTGAGAACGGTGAGAAAGTCATATTAAAATTTTTGCGTTTGTCGTGGGTAAAACTTTTTTCAATACCAACTGTTGAAGACGGTTTGGCGCGCGCCTCAGACTGGCTAATATGATGCAGTGCCAACAATCTTAGTCGAAATGCTATTTTTCTGTTACTATATTGGTCAAATGAATAAGCTGCACATCTGCACTAACCCAGACAAGATATAAAAACAATACCTTGCTTGTTTTAAAAGGTTTTTTTTGTTGTAAAAATCGTAACCTTTCTTTCAAAACTTTAATATTTAATCTCGAACCTAACATTTACATATCAGTTTGGTTATTATCTTGTTCCCGTCATTGAACGACACCTGTACACAAAACATGTTTCGATGATGTGGGTCTCTTTTTATTAACATGTTTTAACATAAGATATGAATACAATTTTGTCTTCTTTGTCCTGTTGTAGGCACAGTACATGTTTGGCCATCCAGGATACGGCGGGCAAGAGGGATATGGTGACCTGAACACTGGCCTAGGAATTGGATTCATCACCAATTGTATCAACCATGAGATGGCCGAACATCCATTGTATATCGCTCTCAAAAAAGCAGTTTTTGACACTTTAGACAAAAAGTATAATTGAACAATTGACCGTAACAACAATTTGTTTCGTTCTTTTGCATTATTCTAAAAAAAGCTCTTTAATCACCGTTTATTTCTTCGCTACATGGCGTACGTGAATGCATAAATGTTATTAAATGACCCTCAAGCTTTGTCATTCAGCCAAAATTGTTTCAAAAACAGTGAACCAAATGTCCTTGGAAAACGCACCCCATCTGGAGGCGTAATTTTTGTCATGGATAGCATTTTGGAAAACATTAATCATGATATTGTCGAATGTGTTGGATTAGAATTTGATCAGTTTAAAGAAAATACATTTACACTAGTATCAAACGTTCATTAGACACTACTCACAGCTGTACTTTAAAGCACCATACTTAACAACAAACTATGAAAGAAGATATTGGAATAGTCACGTAATGCGATTGCTTAATGGTAACAACACCAAGGCAATGACGTATGAAATTGTATAAGCAAGCTATAAAATAATTTGAAAATTTCGTATGATCTTAATGGTGCTATTAGAGAACAAATTATTTTGTATCTTTTATTACTTTGTATTATATACACGTTATATATATATATATATATATATATATATATATATATATATATATATATATATATATATATATATATATATATATATATATATATAAAGAGAGAGAAAGAGAATAAAAATCATATGGCGAATAACAGTCTTTTCCAGTGCACTGGATCCAGCAAGAGATCACATGTCAGGGATTAGTGTCAATACAATAGTTTTAAGCATCCGCAACAAGTTGAAATAAACTAGTTGAAACAAGAAGCATACTAAATTTAAATTGACATTCCTTGTAGAAACTGCCATCTGAAG